>OX401418.1:14457535-14957020 GCA_947846245.1 Cerastoderma edule | reverse complement strand
AACACAGTAGGATTTGTCTCGATTTAAAGCGATTGCAGCAAAGTAGATGAACCTAAATGATAATACCATACATGCATTTGAAGGACTTTTCTAAATTAAAACCAACATTAGCAAAGGGGGGGGGGAAGGGGCTGAATGATGCTAACATTGATTGGGTTGTAGGACTTGCCTAAGTTTTAAGCCACATCGGCAAAAGGGAAAAGTTGCATGGTACTAACACATGCATTTGTAGGACTTGTCTAAATCAACAGCTGCGAAGGGGAAAAACCCTTAATAAAACTATGGATTTGAAAGACTTGTCTAAGCTCAAAGCATTAGTATCAGACGACACTCGTATTCTATATTCAAATGAAAGATATAGTGTTCTTTGCGACATTGAGTAGGAACTCTTGAGAGAAATTGATTACTAGATCGTTACGAGCAATTTTACATTTTGTCGCAATATATTCTAAATGTGTCTGTTACAAGCGAGTGAACGGGACAAAGTAGAAAGCAATGAGTTAAAACTCTAACAAATCTCATCAAAACGAGACGCTTTTATTACATACTTTTATTGTATAAAGATGGAAGTTAGCAGGAGACATTTGAAAAAGGAGGAGAATTAGAAGACAAATCATAGGAATGACAGGTAATAGTGTCAGAAAAATCGAATCATAAGTTACGAAATGACGACTGGTTTGTAATTGGAAATTTCTCTTTTCGTCAAATTGATCTCAAAGTCTGTCGTTTAAAAATTGTAAAATGTATTAAAATGAGTCTAGACCGAAACCTAAATAACAAAGGTTTAAATTACATCATCAAGAAAACATACCAGAACTATTGCCTTATTTGATGTTTTTGATGTTTATGTATTGTATCTGAAGCTAGGTATGTCATAACAACTCAAGCAAACATGTTGATGACCTAAATTTAATTGACTCGCATATTAATTATGTCATTAATTATGGAAATATAAATCGAAACTAGGAGGATACCACTATCGGCGTTACGACCCTTTGAAATCTTTCTCTAAACAACCCTCGTATTTGACACAGCTGTGTTAAAAAAAAATCGATGGTGATAACCTTTCATTTGTTTTTCGGAATATAGCCCTGTATGGTCTTCTTTGCAACGTTATCATATAGTTAGGCCTTCAGTTTATATACATAAACTGCAGCACAATTCTTATTGTACTCGTAGTTTCCAAACTTCATGTGTCGATGTTAAAATGGGAAGAAAAGGGTCCTGTGTGAACCAGTGGTTAAGTTGGCGGGCTTAGAACTCGGGGGTCACCGGTTCGAGCCCAACCGACACCTCTGGTATCGTGGGAGTGACCTTTGGCAATTCACTTCAGAGCCATAGCCTAGTATTGGTGGATCCAGGAAAGTCGTTACACAACTGAAAAATTGTTAGTATGGCTTTATAGAACTTACCAAAGAAAAGAAAAAATGGAGGTGAAAGAATAAAGCATTTGTCCTCTGTATGAAATGTTTTTGAAAGTATTAGTGAAGGATAACATGCTTTATTGATAACGTAACGAGACGCCACTGCAATCATAGCGTATATTGCAATACGTCACAATAAACTTCACATATCGTATATATTTTATTTTAATGGTGATTAAGTTCGATCTAATAGTTTAAAGACGAATGATATATTTGTAATGGTCTTGTTATACAGATGACTTCAAGATACATTATGGCAAAACCATCAATATTTTAGTCAATGCATAAAATCTGTAAAAAGCAATACGTCGTCTCAATTATTAGAAAACTCTTTAATTCATTAAATGGTTAAATATTAGAAGTTTTGTAGTTCCAGTGACGTCAGTCTATTAAAGTTCAAAAACAGAACTCTTAACATTATGATGGATTTGAAATCATAACCAACCACAAGCAATTAAAAACACATTAAAAACGAATTGTTTATCCCAAGTCATTATTCCAGATTTGTTACTCTAGGTCCAATCAGACTCTCGATGGCATTTCCGCCTTTGAAAGGAGCATGCTAAATTAACTGGGCGCATGGCCCGGATCTCACCTTTTTGTATAAGCACTCCAACGGCTAATACAAGTGGAAGAGATTGTTACAGGATTAGAGCATCGGTATCGAGACAAGAGGGTCATAGGTTCGAATCCCGTGAGTAGCGAGATTCTCCTTGCGAACTTTCATAAATCCTCATTCGGTGCGAGTATTGGTTATGTATCAAGGAAGTAGACTCGGGAGTGATTAGTCTATGTTGAGAGAACTTGTTTCACAAAATATGTGAAATAAATAAAGAATAGATGGTTGGTGTCGTGAATCGGAAATGGTATCGGGCAAGGCTTAGGAATATTATCCGGTGAGCCGAAGGCGAAACGGAAAATATTCCGATGCCGAGCCCGATAACTTTTCCTATTCAATGACACCAATCATCTATTCTATTTATCCTGTTATCTTTATGTATACTTTTGAACAAACAAAATCAAAATAAAACACGTGAAAAAAAGCAGAGAATGCTGTAAACATGACGTCATGTGTCATGGCGTTCTTATGACGTCATGATTTGTCACGTGGATGCGTTATATGGTTAGTGCCGGATATCACAAATGTTATACGGCACCTAGTTATCGGTCCCAAAATGGAACTATTGACAGGATAAATAAGTATAATATAGCCTAAACAATCGTCACCGTGGTGTGATGCATACATGGTGTATCAGGTTTGCTCAAACAGTTATAAAGCAAAGAACGAGTTAGTTTAAACACATGATATTGCGAATGTAAAAATGTACTTCACTTTTCAAAAAACGTATTATCATTGCAATGCATTACATTACATTAACAAAGATATGGCCAAAAGCTCGAAACCATTTTGCGGTCTTAGACTCTTTCCGACTTAAACAGATTTCATCACATATCGAACTTTTAATCTTTTTAAAGTAAATGTCTTCTACGAATAAAAAGGCATCACAGATCTATCTTGTTTCAGAAAATTATTTGATTGATACATGTTCACTTCTCATCTCATTTCATACCCTATGTAGTTCCATTCTTATACAACGATTTCAAAAAAAACAAATATTCATTTCATACATTGGAATTGTTTTTCCATAAGTATTTAGTAATCAAGAGCAGTCACAAAACTCAATATGAAGGAAATTATTAATCATGTTTTAACGAGCAATAATGCTGACAAATCGTGTATTTGAATCAACTAATGATTTGACATTTATTTGGCTAAAATATTACTTGCGCGCCACCGAGAAAAGAGAGAATGTTTTAGTCGTCCTGGATCAAAGTATGTTATGCATTCTTTGTTTTTTTTTTCTTACTATGAGTATATATTGGTTGATTGAAACCTGTCTAAGAAGGACTGTTTAG
Source organism: Cerastoderma edule (assembly GCA_947846245.1). Lineage (NCBI taxonomy): Eukaryota > Metazoa > Mollusca > Bivalvia > Cardiida > Cardiidae > Cerastoderma > Cerastoderma edule. The sequence continues at coordinate 14,953,679 of OX401418.1, read as the reverse complement.
GTTAATGACCTTCCTGTATAGGGAACTTAAAACTGAGTCAAGCGTAAAAATCAATCGTTTTGGACAACATGAAATGTTTGACAAAATCATATTTAAAAGTATAATGCTGTTTTTCTTTCAAAGAAATTCGAAAAAAATAGTCTATAATGCGTTGACAATGTCTGACACAGACAAAGGTGTTATGCAATCTTAAAAAAAACCTGAACTTATATTTGTTTGAAATCTCATTTGAACAACGTTGATATTGTCAAACGTTTTATAAGCCCATTCCAACCCACCATTATTTTCGTTTTTGTTTCAATGAAGTGAGTAATACTTTTTATTGCTTATCCAAATAAAAAAAGAACTTGCATTTCACTGACAGACCATTGTAATGGGCTATCCATCTAAAATGAATTTGTCAGATGTTTAATGCTAAATGATTAAGAATATGTTTGGAAAGATCTTAAGTATAAGCGCTTGCATGTGTATATCTAGAAACAATAACCTGGAACATTTGATATTAGAGGTCAACGCCCTGCACTACCGTTGCCCATCGTCAGTGCTGAATGTATGATGAGTCTCTACAATACATTGATATGTGAAGGGTCCAGCCTCTTGCTATAACATGGTATTGTTGGGTCGTTAGATTATGCACAATAAAACAGAGGTACATTGGTTCAATGAACAAAGAACGGTTTGTAATGAATCATTAATATGCATACTAAACTTTTAAAGTCCAATTAACTTTTTCACAGAACTAATTATCTATGTAACATCTACATTAACAAGCAGACATACACCACAATGATACAGCAGCAAACTGAAATCGTGTCATGCTTTTATAACATTTAATGACACTTTGCTCCGTAGAAAATAAGGAGACGATTGAGGTATCCACTTTTTGTTTTTTGAGAGTTTAAAGGACTAAACTGATATTTCAATATATAGCTTGGTCGAGAAAACAATTTTCCTTCTCCGGCAGAGCTTTGAAAGTTCATTATTTAACATTAATGGCAATGTGCATTTTAACATTTAAAAAAGTAACAGGCGTTTGGCCATATGATTATTCGGGTTATTGGGATAGTGCTACGGCCGGAAAATATGTTTCAATTCCGGTCTAAAGAACTTGTTGGGGCCACCATGGCCTAGTGGTGACATCACATGGCCCCTCTCCGCGTGGGGTTCAAATCCTGGTGAAGAATATTGATTCTTTTAATTAGAGGTAGTCTCTCGACTAACTTACGGAATGCCGGTGGTTCTATCCGCATTTGCCAGCACTTATGGGTAGTTGAGTATGAGGTCTTCTGCCATCATCAAGAGTAGGGCATCGCAACATGCTTGAAATCATGTTGACGTAAGTAATATCCATATAGATAAATTTTCGAAAAAGAAGTGTTTTTGAATCATTGACATCGCTCTGTAAGGGCTTGCGAGTGTGTCTACATCTTTTTTTGTGTAAACGTTCACAACGGCAAGGAATATTCCTCATGTGAGTGGAGTAGGCTCTGTCATAATGCAGGTTTAATTCTATCTCAAACATTTTATCTCGACAACCTTTATTTTTTCTCGATTTCTAAAATCAGAAAATTGTAAAAGAGAAATACAAATGCACTGTAATGGTTACTCGTTTTGCATTTTATTTGTGCTTTTGATACATGTATATAAAACATTAGATTGTAACACATACATGGCATATTAAATGACAAAGCCTTTAAAAAGGTTCCAGAAGTGATCGCATTTTGTCAGTTCTTCCATTTGGATGTTTGTTCGTTTGTGTATGGTCCGAATAGATAGCATCAGTGGAATACAATTATCAACTTTTGAAATGATTTCTTGCGTGTTGGCCTTCTTTACATGTTTTTGAAAGTAAACTCGTTTCTTTCGTCTTTAGCCAAACACTATTGGTGCTTTCACCCCATTTTCCACCTGGGAGTTCTAGATTTTAGAATAAAGACATGGGCACATCTCCACTCGGGTAATGCAATTATTATACACTGTCTGCACAGTTTACGAATTACGTATCAATACTTTCTTTTCCTACACCTTCTGAAGAAGACCTTACAAACCACTGTATACTTTTCAGTGATGTATGTTTTTCAATTTACTACGGCGATAGTATTGACAGTGCTCTGACAGAAGTACCTTCTACTCGGACTATATGAATAGAACTGGTTATCAAATATCAGTCAAACATAGAAATCAGTCACAAATAAACAGTTGCAAACGCTATACGACAAAAAAAGCAAACAATGCATGTGTTGACTCAATCCGGCACGCGTTCAGTTCGTCTCGGAGATATCTGCCGTCATTCAGTGTTTCTGAAAAAGAAAACGAGGAAGTGTTTAAATGAACGAAGTGACTGAGTAAATCTTTAGCATATACACTAGGAAATTGATTTACAATTCATAAGCCAGCTGCATGACATTGTAGAAGAATCAGTGTCTATTGGACACAATACTTTGCTCAAAACAATAGGCACGAATCACATCAGATTACTGGTAGAACCGATAAGAAAGTGTACATAGTTTCAATCAGCACCTTCATGTTTCTCTTGGACATAAGATACAAACTTGTGCTAAGAGGCCAGCCTATGGGACAGAGTAAATTGACTGTTTAAGACAGGTTGGCTGCTTAACACAAATTGATGTGCACTATAAATCTAACAATGGGACTTTCTGTAATGGTTGTTTGAGGCAGGTTGGCTGCTTAAAAGGGTGGTTGCATAACACAAGTTAGACTGTATATTGAAAGGGAAAACATCTAGAAAACATGTGCAAAACACAAATAGTGACATACAGAAGGCTTACGGGAAATATAAAGTACAATAGAATTTTCAATACAGTGTCCCGAATCGTGTTAATACAATGTTTGTCAAGTAACGGCTACGTCAGGCTCTTTTGATATGTTTATATCTTTCGATTGACCCGTACGCGATTTCACAAATAGTGTAAATTGGAAGCATAAATAGACGTCAAACAATAAATAGACAGCTAAACATGACTCCGAGGGTTCAATGCAATACCATAGTAAGTTACTATAGTCTTGCATTGAACCATCGACTTGCTCGATATAATGAGTTAGAGGTATTTGTGACAATAGGTGAGTTACCCATAAGAAGCAGTTTTTCCTTTTTTACGGATGTCTCTATTTTACTGGTGCAGATTCTTGGGCCCTTGTATAGGACTCTTATCCATTTTTCCAATTCCATTTGATAATCTTAGTATACACATATATCTACATAAGAACAGCATAAAAAAGTTAAGTGTGCTAGAAACTAGCAAGTGACTTCTTTGCATATAGAATGTAGTTCAGAAAAGGCTGGTACTTCCTGTTGTGTTTTTACGAAGGTTGATGCAAAATTTTAATTCAATCACCGAATATGATTTTCCAGACTACAAAATCTTACCATCCCATCAAACATTTGTCAGTCGTATTTGACTAATAATAATGGTAAACAAAATGAAACTACAGTGCTACAGACAGAATTTAAAAAAAAAAAGAAAAGAAAAAAGGTATTATTTGTAAGATTTACCTGCAATGTTACCCAATGTTACACAAATCACACCTGCAACCACAGCACACAGCGGTATAGTTTCTTCCCTGACCTCAAGATATTACTTAAGACTTGTTGACAATTGCTTAAAATCCGAATACAATCAATTTACCTTTGGTAAGATAAATGCCATTTGCGATTTTCCTTGTGGCCAACCACAATTTTGTCTGTATAGATGAATTGCAAGAACTTATACATACATAAACATTATCGAAACCTTTCAGAACTGTCTACGCACTTTACCTTTCGAATAGAGGATGTAATACTAAATAACATGGGTGTAAAAGTAAAATAAAGTAAACAAAAATTAATTTAAGGTAAGGATTAGTATGTCTATATAGTGAAAAGAGAACATAGGGATACTTGGGCGTGCGATGTTATGGGAAGTTGAAAGGTAATGGTGGACATGCGACATACGACAAAACTGAACAAAATAAAATAAAAATGAGTATATAATTTTTAAACATGCTACCACAATAGCAGATTGAAATTTAGAGCACATCACAATTTAAAGATGCTTCCACGGATAAGAAAATTTAAAAGTCAAACTGCATGCTTTTTATTGTTGTATGGAACTCAACTAAACGTAGTTATTAAAATCATCCGTTATTTAGGAAGCACCAAATTATCTAAATATGTACATTCTTTACACAGTAGATCTCAAAACTGTTGGAACGCTTTTATAAATACATACTAATTCACTGTATACAACCTTTAAAAACGTAAATTCTAACCAATTTTGCTTCCAATGACTTTTCGCCAGTGCGTATCATACAACGATACAGTTTTTGTACAATTCTTAAGAAATTTGGTTTTGGCTTCCAGGTTTTCTTTCTTCTGCGAACATGTAGCTTTAAGATGTTTTCACCAAATGTTAGTACACCGAGTTATTTAGTCACGTTAGAAACCTTATAAGGTCATGAATGGCCAAGTTGTTAGAGCAATCGACTTGTAACTCGACAGTCCGGTGTTCGATCCATGTTGACGTAGTTGGTTTGATGGACGTTTCCGTTGGATATACATTTTAAACAGAGGACCAGTAAACTTCAAGTAACACATTATTGGAATCGTCTCTCCAAGACGCTTTTAATTATGTGTCACATGGCAATATTGTATTTGTATTTAAGATACTATCTATGTTTTGCCTTACGCATACACATTCCTTTAGACGTTTAGTATACCGGTACCTAAAACTCTATATAGCTTATGTCAAGTTTATCTCGGGAAATCCATCATAACTGAAAAAAGCGATGACCTACGATACTCTAAAAGGTTACCTGGTTAGGATAGTCGTCTCGTAGCAACAAGATCGAATCCATGTTGTTTTACCATAAGAATTAGGTTCTTAAAATAAAGAAAGCACGTTATCAAAATGCGTAAGGTTAAAGTTACCCATTACCCATTTTATTAATATCTACGAAAGACCGAGAGAAAACTTACAGCAAATAACTTGTTAAAGGATTTGAAGTTTATTAATCAAGGTTATAAAATGCCAAAACTTAATAAGACCATATTAGCAGGTTTGTGAACGATGGGTAAAATACAAAGCAAACACGTGCAAAACGGAGTAATAAATATGCAATATAAAAACAGAGTTAAAGAGAAGAGGGTTGATTTGACAGCTTAATACATATAATGTCTTTAACAAATCTTTACGGACTGACTCCTTAAGCCATTACCAAACAATAACGACGTTTGACCACTTTGTTGCAGACGACTCTATGAAACATTGTGGGAAAGGAAGAAATTGCTCGTGACGAGCAATTTCTTCCTTTTTCAACAATGTTTTCTGCCCCACCAGAAGATTATTTTCCAATTTCATCACGTTTTTAATTATGGTCTGCAAACTTTTTCACTTTGGGATATCAAAAAATCAAATTGGGTTTTGGTAAAGGGTTTAGCTTCATATCAACGAGTCTCAACTACATAGAGAACGTTAGAAAAATATAGATTAGATTCAAAAAGAGATATATTAATGAAATAGTTTAAAAGACACATTTCCCCTCTTATATGTAACTCTGTACAAACAACACACAATGCACATAAAACGATTATGCGGCATACACCTTCAGACGAAATAAAGCACATTACAAACATAACATGCACAACGTTAGAACTGCTGTTTCATCTTCTTTTTTGTAGGTTTGACAATTACTTTTACTTTTCCAACGAGTTCGTCTGTTTTAACGGGAGATACAAGCTCTTCAGCGAGGGAGTATAAACCGGCAACCGTCTGAAAGAATAACAATAAGTTGGAATTTCCTTGACTCCTTTATTCAGTTTTTGCTTCAGAAGACTATAAAAGACCGACAAAAATCATGAAAAAAATGAGTTGACAATCAACTTTCCGGTTCTGGTGGTATATGATAACCCTTGTTTTAGAACGGCGTTACGTCTTACACTCGACAGAGAAATCACAGTCGATGGGCGATGTTTAGGTCATTCGCGTCCGTCGACTGCAATTCCCCTGCCGAGGGTAAGACGTAACGCCGTTGAAAAGCGTGGGTTATCATTCACCACCAAACCGGAAAGTCATTGGTCAATTCATGTGGGGTACACAATGTGGCTATCATTGGCAAAAGAATGTGAAAAAAGCAAAAATTGCCTGTGGTGCAATTATTTTGTTGGGACATAAGATCGTAAACATTGATCGCGTGATTCCACACTCCTGATACATAAAACGCCACACTTTAGTCAGCTGGCAGAAGACCATTGTTTGAACAAAGGCGGTCCTTTCATCAGTTGAATGTTTGAAATCAATATGGGTATACCATAAGCGCATGCTCTCCGTAATGTTGCAATGCATCAAATTTCGTTTCTAAAACTAGTATTTCATTATTAGATAACTTGCCTTGTAGATCGATATCGTTCGTAAATCACGTGTGTCAATATAAGTTAATAGAGAATATGCTGACAAAAAGATGGATTTTTAGATTGTTTGCAAAGTTTAAATGTTTCACCCTAGCCCCGGTGTGAAAAAGAAGAATCACTGTGTAAATAAGATGAATTGTTGTCAAATCGGGTCAAACCACTTTCAAACTAACGCTAAAGGTACCCACACTTACCTCTTCTTGCCGCAGCGTTTTGACGAGTTCATTTTCGTGGCGGGAGAATTTTGATGGCGGTCTATCGTAAGAGGGCGCTGGTAGACTTTTAGTATCGAAGCCCTCATCTTCGTCAGAGTCCTAAAATACAGAGAGACGATGTATGCTAAAGTTTTGAGAACTTGAGATCAGACCCTTTTGTTGAAACTTGTTCATTGCGCCATTTTGTAGTTTACAGTGAGATTAATGGTTGTGAAATATGTTTAAAGTAAAGGTTAATTTGTACTTACACCTAACTGCATTAGTTCTTATCTAATTTGACTGTTTTGTCACGAAGATTTTTCTACCTGATGCATAACACATTGATTTGCACATTGCATTTCTTTGTCATCCTAAACTGCTTTCAACTAGGAATTGTTACAATGGGGAATGGATTTATGTAAATATGAATCAACTTCTATTTAATGTTTTTGGCTGAATCCGTTCTATGACGCTATGCCAACTCGAACAAAAAATGCCGTAAATATGTGACTTTAGCCATTACCAAAGGTTTAAAGACCCCTTTAACAAGTTTCCATTTCGGATGGTTAGTAGGTTGCTTTTATACCTAAAGGTGTTTCTTTTTGGCTTCATTTATATACTCAAATTTCTGCAAAGCTCCTGAAATACTCATTGTTTTCCTTTGTTTTCATTACATCATGCAATTATCAAAAAAAAATAAAAAATAAATGCCGATTCGTTCCAATTTTTTTATGACGTCTATTTGTCATGATGTGTTTGATAATTCAAATGTCGAGGGCATAGATTGAGATAGTCTAAATGAGATAGATGATTTAAAACATATGTATAAAACCTTTGGTTTATTAAAGAAAAAACAAATCCTCCAAATGGATTAATCGTTTTTCATTAGCTATATATTTGTTGCTGAATTATTACACATTGGCTGTTTTACTTTTACGTAATCACGGTAGAAATAAGCGTATAATTTGTAGAGCAGACAAATGAAGTGTTAACACAACATGTAATGAATTAGGTTTGCTTTTTGGAATGTTATTCGATCATATATTTGTATAAGTAAGGGATTGTATAAGAAAAATCTACTAATCTAAACATAATTGGTTATGAAAATACCAAAACAAACAGCCAGATATATAACCAGATAGAAATACGAACCGTGAATTTGCATACATGTATACACAAAAAAAAACACATAAACACATGTACACATAAATGAAAGAAAAGATTGAAAGGTAAACATAAAACTAAATGTTTTGCCAAATGAGTTAATGGTCACCCAACGCTGTTGGATGATGAATTATCGCATGTATTGTAAACTAAGTAAATCTATTTAAACAATGAAAACAAGGATACAAACAAACTAAGATCCGCACACCTATGTTAAACAAACATAAATCAAATATTAAAGACAGGACATCTACAATATCAAAATGGGTTATGATATACGTATGAAATATGATATATGTATGACACAAGGATATAATATTTGTCGAATAAGAAATGTATGAAATATGATATATGTATGACACAAAGGATATAATTTTTGTCGAATAAGAAATGTATGAAATATGATATATGTATGACACAAGGATATAATATTTGTCGAATAAGAAATGTATGAAATATGATATATGTATGACACAAGGATATAATATTTGTCGAATAAGAAATGTATGAAATATGATATATGTATGACACAAGGATATAATATTTGTCGAATAAGAAATGTATGAAATATGATATATGTATGACACAAGGATATAATTTTTGTCGAATAAGAAATGTAAAAAGGGAATCTTCTATAGGAAGCTGAAAAATTAATAAACTAAAACCTGAACTAATTGTTTTGCCTTTCGATTATTTGATAGTCGGCATAGAATCAAAATGATTAACTACGCTGAATACACTTTTTCAACCAACTCTTATGGTTGGTTGAAATTACGAAATTCTAAATTTGTCACTTAGTTGGTTTTACAAAATAAATATCAATATATAAAATAAGTATGTATCTGGTTTGTAAGTTCGTTATATGTTGGTTCTACATCAAATTGACCAATATTCTGTTCCAATATAATCTCTGGTTCGATGTGAATTGATCGATAAGAAGGTAGAAAAACACAGTTTGATCTTTGTTTAGTAACGTTCTGATTGATAGATTTGAACTTTCATTTTCAAGTTACAAGATAACTTTGGGGGAAGACGTTTCTTCCATTTAATAGTCTCTTTTGTAGAGTTCGATTCAACACCATTCTATCTAGTTCGCAAGTAAGCAATATATCATATGATTACAAATATTAGGATGCCAAACGTGCATTCAAAACCAAATATTGGAGTGAAACGAATCCCAGATTCTAACGTGGAATCGTTTAGACGTATCATGATAAATAACTTGGTTCTTTGATTAAAACTGTAGCCGAATTTAGATGTTCAACTAGCCGATGATTATTCAAACCATAGCATGAAGAGAAAATTCTCTCATAGCCACAAAACAATTTCAATTACGTAGGGTTAAATCACGCACATAAACACATCGTTTGTTAATAAGTTAACACTACACACTAAACACTACATCAACACGTGATCCTTACGACATGGTCACGTGGTTTTCCCTCCCAGTGGACAAGCCGGGAGGAAGCAGATTTCGCCCTCTTCGACTTCCGGTGAGTAGAACATGAAGACGAGGCCCAGATGTTGCCATGGTGAGGTGGCCGGACGTGCTGTAGCGTAATACGGGTGCATAGTTACAATAGTCACGAAAAGCGGTAATAGGGTCATAGGGTTTATCCAATGATTTGTCTCAGGTCATGGATATACCCGAGTAGTAATAAAGACTAGGGTTTATCCAATGATTTGTCTCAGGTCACGGATATGCCCGAGTAGTAATAAAGACTAGGGTTTATCCAATGATTTGTCTCAGGTCATGGATATACCCGAGTAGTAATAAAGACTAGGGTTTATCCAATGATTTGTCTCAGGTCACGGATATGCCCGAGTAGTAATAAAGACTAGCGTTTATCCAATGATTTGTCTCAGGTCACGGATATGCCCGAGTAGTAATAAAGACTAGGGTTTATCCAATGATTTGTCTCAGGTCACGGATATGCCCGAGTAGTAATAAAGACTAGGGTTTATCCAATGATTTGTCTTAGGTCACGGATATACCCGAGTATTAATAAAGACTAGGGTTTATCCAATGATTTGTCTCAGGTCACGGATCATATACCCGAGTAGTAATAAAGACTAGGGTTTATCCAATGATTTGTCTCAGGTCACGGATATACCCGAGTAGTAATAAAAACTTTATCTAACAATGAAACCTATTTAAACTGACATTATTCCATAAGACCCTCAACAATGAACATTGTGAACAAGATAACTATAAAACTAAGGAGAAATATCTTTTTGGCCCATATGACGTCTCACAGTGTGGTATTAAAATTTCTGTGAAAGAGCGCTGATGAACAAATTGTCTTAAGAACTAAATATAATATCTCACTAATAAATCAAGCAAATTCATTACTTGTAAAACATATTGGACACCCCATCAAAACATCATAAGTGCCAGAATATCCTGTAAGACCATAATATTAAAAACAACGGCTTTCTCTAAATAAAAGACCCCCCAGGTAAACAATAATGCATAGTAACTCATCAATAAAAGTATCTCTTCGAGACGCTTCCAATGCAGTGTCACGTTACAATTATGTTCTTTTATTTACGGATGTTTTCCATGTTTATCAGTTTCCATTTTCGCAAACATTTTCCGTAAGTCGTTTAATAAAACGGTACCCTGGTACCGTTTTACTAAGCGACTTAGGAAAGATATTTGCGTTAGTCAAAACTGATAAACATGGATGGTATCACAATGTTGTCATGTGACACGTCATTGAAAGTGTCTCGGAATGACGATTCAATGAAACGTTTAAATACAATATTGCTTAGTAGCCAAATAGTGATATAATAGGGAAGGCTGTTTTGAGCTTATGTAATTTTTTAAAAACAAAATGTTTAGTAAAACGGTCCCGAACATCTGTTTTTACACAAGTACATTTCATGAGCCACTTATTCGCCAATCCTTTCATACAAAGAAAATTAGGCCTGTCAGAAATAAGGAAGTATTTACCTTTTAGCTTTCTCTCTTATCGAATGTTTAATGTGCAAACAAATTTGAATTTAACCAGTATTTATGTGGTAAAAAATACAACACATGCTTTGAAAGTGCAAGCATTCCTTTGATCATGGTGAATTTAACGTTAATGTGCGCATGCGTGAGATGGATGCCGTTGCGTGATTCTCTGAATCTGGATTCCAAAGACTAATACAAGGTTAACCCTTATATTGCTGGAACCAACCTCATACTTATGCAAACAGGTTAGACCCAGGCTAGCTGGCAAGTAAATTGGCTGCTGGCCTGTGATCTAACCTGTTTGCTACTCTAAGTATTTTTCTTCATAAAAAACAAAGCAGATATATAAGTTTTGGAAAGCAGACGACACAACAATCTACTTTTAGAAAATTACCCAGAATTCTTAGAGTTCATTAGACATAATCAAACCGGCCGGTTAGATAACGAATTTATCGTTTCGCTCTCGTTCAACTTACATGCATTGCATTTCTATTTTAAGTAAAAAACCACTATATATCAATAGAAAGTTCAACGGAATGTGACTATTTCAAAATGCTGATCACTTTGTTATTATAGCTAAAGGGAAACGTTCTAGTAGTTCTATAGAAGATTGGACTAGTTTAAGTTTTACTCAAAAATCGACCTGTCGGTGAAATACTGCTTGTTGTAAAACAAGTTTTGAGTCGTCTTCGCTATAACAAAGGTTACATACCAGATAAGGTGAACACGGACCCGCAATGAACTTTTGATATTACCATAAATTGTGTCATATTCAAATAGTCATTGGAAAGCATTTAAAACATCTTTGTTTTTTGCTTATACAGAAAAGAATGATTCAATTTGACTTACAGCAAAGAAATAAAAGCCAAACTTTAAGAATGATTTCGGCAATAAAAGCCCTCTTCTTGTCGGAATCTCTTCCGAAGGTAGAATACCCGTAACCCGGCAGCTCTTTCTTTCGTTAGATTACACCGGTAGTTCTCGATATACATCGGGTCTAATCAGCCCAAATTTCAGCCCAAACTGGTGTATACCGAAAACGGCCGAAGTAATCCAAAGATAGAAAATGCTTCAAAATGGCTGTTTATGGATATTTTACCTTATTATGGCATGTATTTCATTGTATCGATTTTGTTTACAATTTGATTAGGTATTTACAATACCTCGTTTTCCTGTTCGTAATGTACAGGTCTAGATGGCGAAGGCGATTGGCTGTGTGTCCCGGATTGCGATTGGGTCCTAGATTGTGGCCGCACGGCGGATCCCGGACGATTCGATCTGCTCGAGGGCACGGAGGATCCCGGACGGGACCCGGATGTTATCGACACTTGTGTTACCAGGTCCTGTAATGTCGCAAACTCCTCCTCATTGGTTAATGTCACTATTTACTTAATTCTTATTTACCTCATTTGTTTAACATCGATTGTGCAGGTAGCTTAAAGCTTGTTTAAAGCCACTCTCGATGCCTAGATACTAAACCAGTATTAGCGCTGATTTGTGGGCTAGCCCCGGGAATTTTCAACTCGTCTAACGGGGATTCGAACCCGGGACCCTCGGTGCAAGAGGCCGACGCTTCACCTATTCGTTTGTTTTGTAAGGTAGGGGAGGTAAGCGCTTCAAGGATTTATGTAATATCGTTCACGACAGTTACCTCCCTTCATATAGCAGTTAGGTCGAAATTTAACACGTTTTTTAACCCTAGTTCTGGCGTTTCGGTTGCGACTGGTGTTCTTTTCAAATCCTTGTGAACTGCATCATAATCATCCCAGTCCGCTATTTGTCCTAAATGGTCTTAAACTGTTCAAGCATGAGCATACAATATACAGCTATTTACGAACTCATGCCTTTGTATTACTGTAAAAGTTTTTTCTTCATTTTTAACTGAATTTCGCCAAACCTTTGCAGTTATTATTCCTGAACGATATTCTTAGAAGAAAAAGAAAAACAACGACTGCTTTCTCATATGAGGACAAATGCTCAATTGTGAAACACGAGTATCCTACGGTACATTAGCTTCATAGCAGGTCGGATACAATTTTCACAACGCTGAGGACTCGAACTTTAGACCACATTTATTCAAGTTGTACTTACTGCAGACTGTGCAAACAACATTTGAAACCTTCTTCCATTATCAACCAATATCTTGAAGTTGTTTCAAGGGAATTACTGTTGTTTTGTCTCTCCCCTTATTTGTACTTATAGGGTGTTTGGTACCATGGGACGTTTCTATATATGGCTACGTTTATATGGGATATTATTATAGGTGAGACGTATAGTATTGTAAAAGAAATAAGTGGGTAACAAAAACTTGACACTTCTGTAAAAATCCTTAAAAAGCTCATAGAAACCTGCAACAAATGACCTTATGATTAGCTTCTTTTGCACTTTGCGAAACAATTTAAACAGTGCACATCTAAATAGATCGTTACCATACAGACATGCCAAGAAGTATGTTTACCATATCATATTCAGTGAGGTATCTTAAATGACATTTATAATATATATGATAAAGTAAATACAAAGAGTAAAAAAGACAAAACATTACATTTGAGAAAGACATGAATGCATGCATTAATTAAATCATCATTCTAAAATATTGGTACACTAAACCAATCACATGAATTCAAAATACATTGTGACGTGCATAATGTGCAATTGCGTGAAACACCATTACGCATACTCATCGCACAACACCGATATTGATAGAAGTCTGTTTCAAAGTATTCTGCCCGTATGCGTACATTGTGTATATATCACATGTATGCATATCCCGGATGTTTCAAGCGGATTGATATGCCAAAGTTCAAGCCAGTTAGCCGGAAACGAGATTGCACTGAAAACGACTGTCGAACCGACAACCAATGAAAACGACCATCCGAATAATTCATTTTCGTAAAAGTACGTCATTACTCAATTTCGAAAAGATCAGAGATCTGACTCGAAGAAATGCGATAAACCCAAAAAATGTTTTAACTAGAAATATTCAAATCACGTCGTTTCCTGCTTGACATCGATTGTGACGGAAGCTTGAAGCTTACTATATCACTCTCCATGACGACTTCCTGGATAATACACCAGTACTCGCGCCAATTCGTGGGTTATTCCCGGCAATTTTCACCTCACGGGGATTCGAACTCGGGACACTCGGGACACTCGGTACAAGAGGCAGAGGCCCACAGTTATATCTATTATTCAACCTGTAGTGACTTTTCAAGTTGTAATGCTTCCATCATATCACATAGTGCATTGGAAGGAAGCAATGTGTAGACATTTGTTAGTCTCTGATACGAATAAGAACAATCTACATTTATAAAGAGCAAAACTGCCCATATATAAATCCGTCTGCATGCTTTGTTCAGCCAAACATGTACACCGATATTAAATACGACATGTTTCAAACCTATTCTAGCATAGATTCTCAAAAAAAATGTGTTTCAAGAGTTGAAGTTCCCTTTTCAGTGAACATACATGGCTGCAATTGGAACTCATCGGGTCTATCCAAGGAAAACCAAGTGTATTTGTCAACTCACGGAAATACCCGAGTAGTTACGATTGACATGGACGTGGATTGAACAAGGAACGACAACTGTCTGTTAAGGTTGTGATATGAAGAGTTACCGGCTCCTCTTTGTCCTCATCTGAGTGGTGCGACATTCCAGTGCTGGTTCCATCAACGGAGGAGGGGGTACCATCAGAATTCTATAAATAGATTACCATCCATGTTAATCAAATTTTTATATCAAATCTTTCATTTCAGTTTAAGGTTTAACTCAAGTTTGACTACACCGTGTCTTACGAACATACATCCTAGTGAGACATGTACTTTTGTAATTAACACAAGTAATTTTGTAACAACTTAGTATTTTATAATGAAAATATCCGTCCTATCATGACTAAAATGGTGTAGGCATACAACCAATAAAAACGTTCGTCTTGAAGAAAGCAGTCAGTTTTTCTCTATTACCCATGCATTCATGATACTTGTCAAGGACACCTACCAAAAATCATTATGAAAAAGGAGAAAACATACGTTTAACGGGTTTTGTAAAATTTTGTCTCCTTGTGTTGGATCAGAACAATCGCCAAAATAACCGCTTTTACGTTTAACCTGCCATATGATGTACCTCTAATTTTCCGACCAGTACCGAACTCCATTGTGTGAATATGGTATCAAAATGCGCTGCATTAATAAGATATTATTGGGGTCACTGGCTTGCAAGCGGATGTCTATCTTTCTATATTCTCACCTTTCTTTTATTTCATTCGTCAATGATTATTTCTTGAGTCTTTGGACATTTTGACATCATATGCCACTAGGAGTAGGAAAAACAATAAAGATAAAAAACAAATTGATGCTTCGCAAAAGCTATGTAAACTTTCAAAGGACAGAGTGTTTGCCCAGGATTCTAAGGGTAAAAACATCCTTTACAAGAGATCAAAATTTATCATAATGTGTCTTTACACCCATTGATTTCTAATTATCCAGAACGTTCATGACTGTTGTGTTATGCTAAGACATAAACTTTAACAATCAGAAAAGACAGTGGCAATCTAGGATACATGTTACCCATTTCCAGTACCATAAACTAATGCGTACTTACTCTTTTCTTCGACTTTCTCTTCTTTTTCTTTTTAGCGGGCTTTTTCGTCCGATTCCCCTGGACGACTGCGCGATAATCATCAGGCGTTTTAATGACCCCTTCGAGCATCAAGCGCCTGATTCTCTGCTCTTCCGCTGCCGAGCGGGCGTCTTCCTGCTTGTCCATTGTTTGCTGTAAATATGATTGACAAGGTATTCAGTTAGTAGCTGATTTTTGCTCATAGCTCATTTAATAAAACCTTTGTGTATCATATCAATTGTAAAATAAAACCTTATTAAAAGTATCAATTTCTTTCGATTTTTCATCTTGAAAACGTAACCAGCTCTCACAGCAAATATGGTACAAATTCTCGTCGAAAAGATGTCCCCTGCTACACGTTAGATTCGGACCATGCTCATTGCTTAGTCCAAACTCATCGAAACGGATTTGGTATGTTGTGAAGGGCTTTGCTATCTTGATTAGTTATTTGAGGTTGTCAACCGGCTGATTAACGACTGATTAATTAATTGTTGATTGTTTTAATGCATGAATGTTTTAATGTTGATTGCTTGGCTCAACAGGCTTTAGGGAAGATCAAAGTAATAAGAGTCTCCATTAAGACAATTAATACAGTAATATGAACTAAGGCATTGCCTCTAGACCGCTCTCTCAACTCAATGGCATGGATTTTGTGAAAAACTTACATATTAATGAATATGTGTTTCAATCTCAATTCAGAGTACAACTTTGCGGAAGTATAAGAATTGGCTTACTTTGGGGAGCAAGTACTCATTTTGTAACAAAGCTGTCATCTTTGTCACATTTAGATAGGTCTCAGTAAAAGGATAAGTCTCCTTGTAGACTCCTGTTAAACGCTTTTGATGGTATATGTTTTATAACGGTATATGTTTTGCTTGCTTGGGCTATGTATGAGGGCCTTTCATCAATGAGACATTCATCATGTAAGGACAAACTGCTCATGCAATGTCAGAACCACCAAACTACAATATTTGAACCACAAGTCTGTCTCTGCATGAAATCATAGAATTTTTTTTCACAAAATTATGTGTTGTAGGTACTGGTTTAACCCTTTCCCAAACAATAACGACATTTGACCACTTTGTAGCAGATGACTTTAGAAAACATTGAGGGAAAAGGGGAAATTGCTTGTGACGAGCAATTTTTCCTTTTCCCACAATGTTTTCCTTTTCTCACAATGTTTTCTGGCCTATCAGAAGATTATTTTCCAATTTCATCACATTTTGAAATGTCTTCTGTAAACTCTTTCAATTCGGTACAGTCAAAAACTTGTTGTTTGGGAAAGGGTTAAATCATCATGAAAACCAACAACATGTCATTTGGTGATGAAGAAGGGTCATTTGGGTTAATAGTATCAGACAATATTGAACAACATACTCATTTGCTTGTACATTCTAAGGTAACTAAATTACATCATATAGAAAGCCAATCAGGTATTTGTTTAAATTTTTCTTTACTGTAGATAAGGAAATCCCAAATAAATTGCTTAGCAGATCTCCAAAGGATCATTCAAATACAACAAATAGCTTTGTTGTAGCCAAATGGTTTTTTGTTTAACTTTAAAATAAAAGTAAAAGATTCTATAATTTTTGATTAATATTTTATTAACTTTTTCACACATAAAACACTGCTTTTTTATATGTGTTTATCTATCAAAGAACTTAAAGAACAAGAAATGCAAAACAAAATGATATGCAACAAACTATTAATAAAATGTAGTTAAAAGACATAAGTGAAAATCAGCAGACAGCATTTGTTCATGTAGTCAAATTCCTTGCTCTAACACATTAATTGAAAAAATGAAGTCACTGCTTGATCTTGGGACATTATTTTCATGTTTGATGCCAACATTTTCCTGATCTTCATAGTTTAAAAAAAAAAAAAAATCCTTAAAGTTGGAAGCATATGGCAGAAACGTTCATGATCAACTTTAGCTTTTTCAAATATTCTATGACATACATCCTTAAGACGTTTATCCATTTTTTCCCAAATATTGTTTGAAATTTTAAGCAAAAACAGATATAATTAAAAATTTCTTTGACAAATGAATAGACCAATTGTGACAAGGAAAATGTGCTCTCTGAGCCAATTTCCCTTTGCCATAATTGATTAAAAATTTGTGTTGAAAATCAAGTGGTTTACCATGGATACTGAAAGAAAACAATAACTTTACACTGATGTATGCTTAAAATGTAAACTAAACTCCCATCTTTGTTTCATTGAAAAATTTCATAAACATGCAATTGTTAGAAAAGAAATTAAAGTAATGACAAGTTTCTGTCTTCTACTGGTATCCTGCAGGCTGACTAAGTTGTCTAAATATAGTATGGGCATGCTTTTTGTCTCATTAATTTGATTAACCCTTTCCCAAACAATAACGACATTTGACGACTTTGTTGCAGATGACTTTAGAAAACATTGTGGGAAAAGGAGAAATTGATCGCAACGAGCAATTTTATCTATTCCCACAAGGTTTTCTGCTTTTCCTGAAGAATATTGTTCAATTTCATCACATTTTGAAATGTCGTCTGCAAACTCTTTCAATTTGTGACAGTCGAAATTTTGTTGTTTGGGAAAGGGTTAAGTTAAATTTTTGAAGGCTTCTTGAAACAAAAGAAAAGAAAATAAGTACCATAAGACATATGTGACATTGTTATCAATATAGAATATTCCATAGTCCATCACAGTTTTTCTATATTATTGTCATTTGATGTTATCAGTACCAAATAACACTAAACACTATCCTTGAAAGTCTTTTGAAGAGAAAACTTAACTTTATAACTTTTCATGAGTCAAACATATCAACAGATTTAGGGTAATCAGGCGTCCATGTAAATCTTCATCCGTTTTTTATTGTACCAAATCCATGTGATCTTCCAGCATATCTTGATGTTGTTACCTCTTCCTTACTCTATCAGTTAGTCATCAGTTTTGGCTGTTAAAAGAGAAAAATAAAAAATATCAATCTTTTGCCAATACTGGCTACATCTAACTGACTGATTATTCTTAATTGGTAACATTTGAAATAATTCTTTACCCATGGTAATCAATTGAAGCAGTAATTTAACAGGAAAAAAAGAACTGATTGATGATAACAATCTATATTTCAACCTGTCTTGATTTATTTGCTTTCATTCTCTGTCAAACCAAGGTTTTCAAAAAAGAACAAAGGGAAAGTCAATTACAAATTGTGAGTAACACCAAATTCATCAACGTTTATAAATGTATAACTATTTTTTTTTGAAAAACAAAGTAATATAAGGAGGACATGTTAAGAATTCCAACCTTTGTCAAACTTGCTTGTTTCCTGAATACTGTGCTGCATATCATATTATGTTATTATGCTATAATCCAATCAGAGATGTTTGAATTAGAGAGAAAAACCACTTTGACATTTGAGAGATTGCTCCTTTGTTATAATTAGATTTATATTAGAGTCATTAACTGACACAGGTCCCATATGGGTCCTCTCCATCAGTGCCGTACCTACATTTTTCAGTTCTGGATCAGCTTTTCTGGATACCCAAGTACTAGGCTAAGGCTCTGAAGTGACTTGCCAAAGGTCACTCCCACGAAACAAGAGGTCTTGGTGGGACTGGCCCTGCCCCCCTCCCCCTCGAGTTCTGAGTCCACCACTTACACCACTATCTTTTATGTTTATGACATTTATGTTTGTAAAGTTCAAAGGGATGTGAGAAAGAATATACATGTAGATCTACTTACTTGTACTATAAAACAAAGTCAATGTTCATACAGGTCTGCATCATCTTTTCTTCGGAAGCTTGTTTGAAATTGTCATATTTCCAACCATCATGCATTCTGTAAAATAAAGAAAACACAACTAAGGCATCTATTACCCTAAACCTTTGGTCCAAAATTCTCACTTGCAAGAAAAATTCAATGTTTGGGAATTATATTATCACTGGAATCAAGTAAAATAAGATACTGCCAAACAAATAAGGTTGCATATATTACCATGCAAATACTTTACAGGGTATTTCATTTTTGGAAAAGGAAATTCATGCTGACATTGTTATCTATAGTATAATCTAATGAGATATGTTTGAATTAAAGAGAAAAACTGCTTTGACATTTGAGAGATTGCTTCTTTGTTATATTGCTTTCATAAGATATCTTCTATGTTTATGACACTTATGTTTGAAAAGTTCAAAGTGGCCTGAGAAAGACTATGTACTTACTTGGTAACTTGTGTTATAAAACAGAGTCAATGTTTATGCAGGTCTGCATCATCTCTTCTTTTGAAGCCTGTTTGAAATCGTCATATTTCCAACCATCATGCATTCTGTTAAATAAAGAAAAAACAACTAAGGGATCTATTTTCATAAACCCTTGGGCCAAAATTATCAATTGCAAGAATAATTCAATGTTTGGGAATAATACTATCACTTGAATCAAGTAAAATAAATTACTGTCTGGGAATAATACTATCACTTGAATCAAGTAAAATAAAATACTGTCAAACGAATAAGGTGACATATATAACCAAATACTTTACAGGGTATTTCATTTTTTGAAAAGGAAATTCACGCTGTCATTGTTATTTAAACTATCGGCCCATAGCGCTATTAAATTGTCAAAAAGGTACCTTGTACTTAATTTAAAAGCTCCAACAATAACAAATAATCCATGTCAGCAACTGACGAGTTGACATCGTTGCTTTATTGGTCAGCATAATAGTGTATTCCATATACAACACGATGTGTACCTAATGCTTTCCTTACACACCGCGAAAATGACATAGACCGTCTGCATAAACATTAGATTATGCCAAACTGCAGGGTGTAATCACCGAATCGATAGAAGGTGAACACTTATTTCACCGTGGAGTGTTGTGGGCAACACACACTTTCTAGCCTAGTACTGCAGGGAACATGAACTGTTATACTAAAAAAACGAATTCTGTAGTTCTACTTAAAAGGAAGAAGTTTTTTACAGATTGATGTTTGTTTAGAGGAAGCATCTTCCGCGAGGCGTGACGAGGGCTCGCCTTCTCGATTTTTCTACGACGAATTTTTGTGAAAATGGTCTATTTAGATATACTGTTTTATAACGAAATGAAAGAGTACAAAAAGTTCTCTTACCTACAACCGGCGATTCGTTTTCCTTTCAAGGAGTTGAACACTGTGTCCAATTTAAAGTTTGAAGCGGTGGCGCCGATCCTGTTGTTCGTGTTTTGTTTTTCGATAGAATGGTTTATGGTTCATTCATGATTGGCGGAAATAAACTCAATGAGCGGCAATGAATTTATGTAAAACCAGTCCATTCCATAAAGCCGGAAACACCCGAAGCAAACCCGAGTTTTCTCTTTACAAGGAATGGTTCACTATTGGTAGATATATTGGTAGATAAAGGTAATGCTTGAAAATAAATTTAGATAGAACCAGTCCATTCCGTAAAGCCGGAAACACCCGAAGCAAACCCGAGTTTTCTCCTTTAGGTAAACCGGAAGCCACCTGTTTTTTTGCTAATGGTATAACCGGTGTTAACATAACTTGTTACTCGTACGTATGTTACCGTTATCCGCTCTCCGAGCGCTTCGCGCTCTGAGAGAGCGGTATAATACAATAATTCATTTCACACAATACAATACATTGGACCCGCGATAATCCGAACGTCGTTTATCCGGAATATTCACCATCCGAACAGAATCATTTCATTAACCAAACCTTAGGTCCAAAACATACAGCAATACAAATTAGTACATAATAAATCCTGTGTTCGGCATTTAAAGTCGTTCCATCGCTTTATACCAACTTATCTATTATCACAGTACTTTCTGGTTGTTCTTGATTGTGTAATGATTCGAATCATCAAGACAACTAACTTAGTTGTTTGTATTTGAGTTAACGCCATTTTGAACAGTAAATCAGTCCTCTCAAGACAACCAGCGCATCAATTCAAGTTTCCAAAAACTTATCTTCAATTTGAATAATCATCTTTCCAGGCTTATGTCTGCTTTCAACAAAAGAAGCCGTATAAGACCGATAATACGGGAAATAAGTATTATTTACCTCATACTCGTCTTGTAATCGTTCGGATAGCTTTTGGAAGTATCGTTTATCGTTTAGTCGTATGACGTCAGTTCCCATCAAATCACATAGACGCTGTCTCACTCGTGTCGTAGACAGGGAACTGAAATTAGAAATGTGTAGTCTGGACTAACTGCCCCTTAACATTACATTACTAATTTATAATTGTTCGACGGAAACCAGACTAAGAAATGTACGACTTATTTTAGGGGACGTTCGATGGGTGAAAAGACCTGTCGACAACGAGGATCGTATCAATCGAATAAAGATAGAGTAAACAGACGGTCATGTTTCAGTTATGATTTTCATATGACGTCGGCTCCCAGCAGATCTCATAGCTGCTGGTTTACAGTCAAATTGGACCAAGGCTTATTGACAACGAATACGAGTGAATTGGGTTCAAGCGTAACTTCCCGGTTATTCTCGTAACCTGTACGCCTCGTAAATATGTGTAGTGTTATCAATTTTAGGTTATGTGTCCCGGTGGTCAAAACGTTAACCGGGAGCGTACTCTTTAAGCAGTTCAAGATGTTTGGACGCGTTGAACATCATTTTATTTTAGGTCATTATTTTTGGCCGGTCACTTTAACACTCATAAAGGTGAACTTTGTTATGACATTTCTTTGTTCTTTTAAGGTTAAATACTCATAATCCACAAATTTGAAACTCATTCTGTCGTCGGTTTACATCGGTGTTCTTTGTATACACCGGTCTTGGCCGAAGCGAATAGTTCCGGATACCGAGAAATACCTAAGGAAACTGACGATAGAATGAGTTTCAAAATGGCGAATGATGGGTATAATTCCTTAATGACGAAATGAAAATTAAACCAATAGCAATTTGGTGATGTTCAAATGTTCGTGACATTTACAATCTGCCATGAAAAGTCAAAAGAATGACCGAATTTAGATGGGAAGAACTTGCTGCAAAACCTTTTGGCCATATTAACTTAGAGTACAACCTTTTTTCTGATAAAACGTGTAAGTCCCTTTGGAAGAAACGACATAACAATATATTATTTAGGATGTGTAATAAATTGACTGTGACCGGATGTAACACTTGACAGAGCTGAATCTTATATTTATCCTATATAAGACTTCCAATAGGCAAATCAATGGATTTCGACGACGTTTTTATGCCTTCCATTCGGTCTACATTCAGCATGGATATGTATAATCAATGAGACAAAAACGATCCCCGTTTGGCGGGATCAACGATCGAAGCCGATGCCGTCCGAATGAAATCCACCTTTGTCGCAGAACACGTGTAGTATTTCCATCGTATTTCGGACGTATACAAAATTAACAATGATTGCAGAGGTTTCCAAATGATATTCAGACACCTGTACAAACATCGTGAACGATAATACGTCCGAAATAAAGTGATGAGGAACCAATTCTCTCTTATACTCATACTGCTTAGATTGCATCTGTTGTTGTAGTTGCAGTTTGCAACTCGTATAGTTATGTTCACATTTGTTAATTTGTTTACAGAAATTTGTATTACAATTGGTACGATATCACGTGTTTGTAGGTATCTGTTTTGTACCATGACCAAAATGTCTTAGCCATATTTAGAAGAATTGTAAATGACCAAAGGAAACTTGTTTTGCCGACTCTTGTCAATAAAGTATTGAATTTAAATTTGTTATAATTTCCCCTATGAAACAGTACGGTGTTTGTAGTTTTCAACAAATTTTCTGTTATATAGCTGTGAGTTATCATATTAACTCGAATTTGTATATCAAATTTACAGGATCTGAAATTGATAATTTGTGAGAAAAGGAGAAATTCCTCTTAAGACATTTTCTTCTTTAAGATCATCGTAAGTTGTAGTGGTCATCAGTTCAAAAAAACGTACACAAAGTACAACTGACGCTGTTGGATAGTTTTGTAAACAAGAATACATAGAATTCTAGAAAAGACAGCTAGTGCTGCTATACATTTTGAATGAACTTGTTTTTTATTTCTTACAAATCGTTCTAATTTGGATATTTATTACCAGAGGGGTTGCTTGTGATCCTTAACTTTACATGCATACATTAAATGCACAATCAACAAGATTGTTTATAAAAAATAATATGCCATAATGAGAAATTACTTTTCTTTATAGATTTCTCTGCTTTTCTAACATGCTTTCTTTCAAATTTAACTCGAAAACTCTGTTACATCCATATCAATTTTCGTCATTAGATGTCATCGTACTTCACCGAACATCCAAAAATCCACTGCAAGAGAATGTGTTAAGAGAATATACTTCCATATTCCGTTTGATGTACAGTCGATGTACATAATCAATTTGGGATACATTGACCTAACTAGACACGACTTAAGACAAATTCATCGTTATTTTCAAAGTTACGGAAACACCCGAGTATTTACGATTAATGGAACCCATCACGGAATTTATCCGATAAGAGACGGAATTTACCAAAGATTTCCGATCTAGACCGATTTGTCACGAAAGACGATATAGTCAGCTGACTGCCCTTTCCGACAATGACCTACGTTACGTCTTGTTTGCGTGTGAGTGTTATCTACAGTACATGAAAACTGCTAGACGTTCCGATATCAAGCTAAACCAAACCACGGCCAACAACGTGTCACCAAGGAAGTTTGTTTGAATTATTGATGAAACCGTTTACAATTCCTTTCTGTCTTAACCTATACCCTATATGACAATTTGTGAAGAGCCCAACTTTAAAGCAACAGCAGTCGACACGACATGCAAACATCCAACTTTCTTGTTTGGTTAGTGGGAATTATTTTGACAAAATAATTAATTGCTTTCGAGGGGCAATTAAACCTTTTGCCAATGGTGGTCTTTAAGACATCTGCCGCAAATGCATAAAGTTGGCGACAGTGATGCAGTGTAGAGTGCTCTCCTCTTGAACTGTGGATTCCGGGTTCGATCCCCGTAAGAGGCAAGGTTAAAATTGCCGGGACTAGCCCACAAATCAGTGCAAATACCGCTTAAGTTTCCAGGAAGCAGTCATGGAGAGTGAATTTGATTAGTTTCACGGTTCAGTCACAATCGATATAAAATGAACAAGTTTATTCATTATAGTGCTGAAACCGACTTCATGCTTATGCAAACAGGTTCGATCCAGGCCACCACCAAGTTAAAGTGATGTAACCTGTTTGCTACTCCGAGTATCTTTCCTCGTCAAAATTTAGTAGATATAAACGTTTTTTTGAAAGATGACACAAAGGTCTATTTTTAGAAAATAACCAAGTATTCTAATGGTTTAACTAAATACGTCAAAGTAAGGTATCTTGAAGTAAGGAGTAAGTCTATTGATCTATGTCAAAAGGACCTGGCACAAGAGTTTTGCAAGGTCTTCGCCTATGTACAGGACTTGTTACAGTATTGCATTGAACTTTCAATATTCAAACAGCACCGGTCAAAGGTGATACGCGAAACCACCAAAGCAATTGCCTGTCACTAACGATTCCCCCTTTTGCCATAAAGATTTGTACGAACAAATCTGAAGAAATACCATTGCTCGTACTTTTTAAGTTACATCTAATGGTGCTTTTAATCAAGAAAGGCCATGGATTATAATATGAGAGAGTCACATAGTCCCTTATTGACACCGCATGTCTTACTCAAGAAAACTAAAACACTGCTGTTTGAAAAATGAATCACCTTTTCTAGCGACGTGAAAAATGGATATCGATGTATTACATCGTCATGTTTTTTTTATCCTGTCACCAGTGTCATTTTAGGACCGATAACTAGGTGCCGTATAATATTTGCGATATCAGGCACTAACCATATAACACATGCACGTGACGAATTATGACGTCATAAGAACGCCATGACGTCATTTTACTTATTTTTTCCTTTTTTCTCGGGATTTATTTACATCTTGTTAGTTTGAAAGAATACGTAAAGGTAACAGGATAGATAGAATAGAAAGTTGGTGTCTTTGAATAGGAAAAGTTATCGGGCTCGGTTTCAGATTATTATCCGTTTCGCCTTCGGCTCACCGGATAATATTCCTAAGCCTTGCCCGATAACATTTCCGATTCACGACACCAACCATCTATTCTCTATATCCCTTACTCTTTATTACCATTCAATAACGCATTAGCAGCAGATAACATTCAAAATCACTGGGACGAAATGATGAAGTGCTCCTCTTTTCACAACGCATTTTATTAATAATCACGCATGTGTTTGATTCAATTTGTGTTCTGTTGACGTATGGACCACTAAAAAAGACATAGATGCAAACTCGTATATTTTTCGATCACCGTCTACCCAATCGAATCTGTCCGATTTAACATGAGTACATCGATTATTATGTATGGGGGACCAAACTGATGCGTAAACAGCCAACTATTGTAGAAAATATCACTAAAATGCGAATCCATAAAAAACACTCAAACATTACATCCTTTCCAAAAAATTAAAAAAAAAAACGATAAAACACGCTTAACCCATTACCAAACAATAACGACATTTGACCAGTATGTTGCAGACATTTCATGACATTTCGTCTGCAAACTGTTTCAACTTGGGACCATAAAAAATCTGGCGTTTGGAAAAGGGTTAACTACTTTGACATTTTGTTTCTACCAAGTCACATACATGCAGACGATGGATGGGGTGTTGTGCTTGTACAAGGGATGATTTGTTTGCATTTGTGATGTTCGTCAAACAAACGTATGTTTAATGTTTATAGCCATTGTTTACCATCTTCATAAATCCACTTGAGGGCCCGAGTGATGTTTGCCTATTTTGTTAGGTTGATACTCTAACTAATGATAAAACGACATATTTGGAGAGAGGTAATTAGCATGTAGCCAACATGGCTCCGATGACCTTGGTTTGAATGTTTAGGGTGCCTTACATCTTTGGTTCATCCATATATATAGTTCTTTATTTCAGTCGCATCATGTTGACAAACCTAATCATTATAGCATACATCAAAATAATCAACCATGTCATTCATAATTGAATTATAAGAGACTTTTCTACACAAATATATATACAGTATATGTACATTACATTTTATCGCCATTAAGAATATATTTGCATATCACATTGTACCTTCACTAAAATAAAAATGTATATTGATTCAATTAAAGTGCACATGTTCAACATATAAAAGAAAAAAAACATATGAATTCATTATTAAAAAGGAACACTAGATTTCTTACAAACTAAAATAGAATAGGTCAATACAGTGGATACATCTTAACATAAAATACTGCTGATATAGATAAAACAAAAATTAACTATATACAACTCGTCACTAACTTGAAGGTATCCATGTCCTAACCTTCCTTGACTCTCACAAAGTTCTCCATATTTGTACATACATGTATAATCTAATACGCAGCATTCCCTTTTGATTGCTATCTATAAGTTATATAAAATTAACATTATTAATAGATAATATATTTTTTTAATCAATCTATTTTTTTCTTCTTTTCTTTCTCGATTCATGTGATATCATCCTTTCATTCTACATATGTTAATGACCATAAACTGTAATGTTTGTGTAATTAAAACAATTTCTATTCCGATTCCTATTTTAGATACCTGTTACCTTTCACTTGCTCGGAGAGATTTCTTAGGCTGAGTTTTTCTTTTCTTTTTTAAACATATTTTTACAGTCTCTTATACCTTTGTAAGAGGGGCTAATGTACGTGTAATAGAATATATATATATATGTTGTATATAAGCATATACATATGATGAGATTTAACTAAGCAATGAACTGAATGGTTGAAAGCCAGAATAGCGCACATTTACAGTAGAATTGCCTAAGTTCTAGAATATCTGACAATTAACATATAAAACCTTAAAATTCCATTTAATGACTAATGGAGACTGTGTGTTAAATGTTCGTATGATGCTTTTGAAAGAGTTAAGGCGATGAAGTTTGTCTGCAATTACATGTACCGATGAAACAAGATCAGCCAAACTTTGCCAACTGAATGTCTGGACATCGGGGACCAATGAAGTCAGAGAAATTCTCTTCCATTTTTTCAAAACCCGCAAATAACCAACAAAATCCTGGGAAAGGCCGAGAAAAAGACGAAAAACAGCCAAGAAAAGGTCGGTAATCACCAAGAAAAACAGAAAATGTCGGAAACATCCGTGACCAAGTCGGAAACAGCAGAAAAAAGTCGAAAATAGCCAAGAAATAGCCAAGAATATGTCGTGAGCAGCTGTGAAAGGTCGGAAAAGGCCAGGAACAGGTCGGAAATAGCCAAGTAAAGGAAGGAAATAGCCGTGAAAAAGTCGGGAAAAGGCAAAAGAATGTCCGAAAGAAGTCGGAAATAGTCGGAAATAGTCAAGAAAAGGTCGGAAACTGCCGAGACAAAATCGGAAATAGCCGAGCGCTTACCAATCGTACGATAACTCATTCGGGTCCAGTACATATTCCACGACACTCTGCGTCTCGTACTTTCGTTTCGTGTCGTCCAGGTTAAACATTTCCAGTATATGCTTAATTATATCCAAATTCTGTTTCTGAATGTTCGAGTCTTGCTCCCGCCTCGGGTCCGTGCGGTCTTCGAAACCGCCGAGGTTACTAGAGGAGGCGAACATTTTCTCTTCGGCATTTTCCTGAAGTAATCGCTTTTCCTTCTCCATCGCGTCTAATTGAAAGAATGAGGCTACACACGATATCCTATCATCTAGATTAAATATTGTTTCCGATGTCAAATACTGAATCGGGTGGCGAGAAAATGTGTCATTAACATCCCATTAAGAATATGTGCAGATGCACTTAGATGTACAAAAAAGGAAAACGAGGGTCGACACTTGCTAGAAATTGAACTTTTATGATAAGCGAAAATTTTATAGAAAAACATGGAAGAAAGGTTCGTCTCAAATCAGTTTCTTCGGCATGCGAATGCTTATCCGAACTATGTGCTTTATACACACACACTCAACAATCCGAAGTATCTGAAATTTCAAATATCCGTTAATTTGAAGTAAATTACTAATGGCTTGTTTTCCCGCCGAATTATTCGTATGGAATAATAGAGTGAAATGCGAGGCTCTCCGATTAATTTCTGTTCCTATTTGATATCAAATTCCTATTAAATTGTCCACGCGTGAAGACATAAAGGAATTTATCGCACAAAACACGGACGTTTACATTAGTTGATGAATATGAATGACAAACCACTTTCTTTATTAGTTTTTGTTATGTTATAACAAAACGCTAGTGTGTTTCATTATATAAACAATCCAACGATTGAATATGCTAGTGTTTCTCTTTATGAATTCAAAAATGATTGAATGGAATGAGAGGTGGTGAGTAAAATGTGTGAAGCGAGAAGGGAAGAAATAAAATGGACTTGTATGGAAATGCATAATGAATGCTTGACGAAAATAGACAAGCAAATGAGTGAATAAAAGAACGAAGAAAAAAGCGATTATTTTAAAAAGGACAATGATAAATACATTAATAAATCAAATAATTCCTTTGCCTCTCGAATCTACAAATAGGCAACTTTTCCATCAATAAAAATATTTTGATGCAAAGTATTCCACTCCGTAAAAAGGCTGATTCGAAATTCATTTTATCAAGATCAATCTTCAATTAGTTTCTTCAATTCACTCGCCGATAATTAACTCAACAGCTTCATTAAACGCTTGATTTAAAGATTTGTTCAGCACGATCTCAATGTGGAAATCGATAGGAGAGCGTTTAAAATTCACCCACTTCAGTTATCGCAGATGTTCATTATATAATTTACAACGCAATTTAGGGCGAATTTCATTTCTTTTTGGCGTTTCCAAGTCATTTTTGTTCATGAAAAATGTTTTGATGTGAACTCGGTTTGTTTCAAGGTCACCAAATTTTGTCTTAGATTATTTCATTCTTTAACCCATAGAGTACCTGATAATTTTCTAAAAATATATTTTAATGTCGTCTACTTATCAAAACCTTAAATATCTGCTTGATATTGTTGAGGATAGATACTCAAAGTAGCAAACCGGTTGGATCACAGGCCAGCCGCCATTGGCCTGAATCTAACCTGTTTGCATAAGCATGAAGTCGGTTCCAGCACTTTAAGGGTCGAAACAGGCACACAAAATACCTTGGTCTAGTCCTTTATCAGCATGATAAGGACTTCAAGATATATTTAGACTCACCTTACAAGGTAAAAGAAGCTGACAATTCTAAGGCTAGCAATTAATCGTAACTGGAACACAATGTACCACCCTTTGCATTATATCGCCGGAAATAGGAACTTTTGGGTCACGTTTTACAAAGCATTTTATGCCAAGAGCTTGCGTAAGTTCAAAACAACATTTCATCTTATTTCACTATTGAGATAAGCAATATTGCAAAGTATCACATCATTGGAATCGTCTCTCTGAGACGTTTCCAATGACGTATCACGTTGAAATATTGCCCTTTTGTTTAGGATAAAATTCATGAAGTCCAGTGTTCACTTTCGCATTTTTCCCATAAGTTGTTTAGTAAAACGCTAATCTGGTGTACAAAGCGAGGAAGTCTTGAATAATTCAGCAAAACCATTTACACGGACTTTAATTTGGATTCAGCGTAATTGGTTTTCTGTTCGATCGCTGTTTAACACGACCTCTATACTTAGTGTAAACTGTTAGCAACGCCTATGATAGGTGGGTATCAACAATATCGAATATACAAAGGCTTTGTTTGTATGGTGTTTAACGCCGTGTCAACATTATTTCAGTTAAGTTACGGCTAGGGATCTGTGTATACCAATGCGGATGATTATTGCATTACCATGTAATTAAACACATGCTGTTTTAAGTTAACCTCGGTAGTAGGTTAACCTTTGTTTGAAGTAAACCTTGGTTTGAAGTTGACCTCTGTTTGAATTTAACCTGGGTTCGACGGTAACCTCGATTTGAAGTTAACATCGGCTTGAAGTTAACCTCGTTTTCAATTAGCCTCTGTTTGAAGTTAACCTCGGTTTGAAGTTACCCTCGGTTTGAATTAAATCTCTGTTTGAAGTTAACCTTGGTTTGAAATTAACCTCGGTTTGAATCAAATATCTGTTTGAAGTTAACCTTGGTTTGAAGTTAACCTCGGTTTGAAGTTAACCTCAGTTGGAAGTAAGCAACAGTTTGAAATTAACCTCGGTTTGAAATCAGCTTTGGTTCGAAGTCAAGTTCAAACCGAGGGGCTATGGAAGCGGCTAACTATGCTCGCTCTGAAACACACACCTCAGACCATACAAGGGTTGTGCATGTTTCGATCTACAAAATGCAGAGATATAACTGAAATGCGCTTGAAACAGTGTTAAGATACAACGCTTGTAATGTAAACGGGTTGAATCAAAGACCTTATATACATAAAAGGTCTTTGGTTGAATCAATGATTCAAAAAGGTATTTAAAAGGCGAATTGAAACATCGATCCGTTTCTTTTCACTTTCTCGTTTCATTTCTATTATGATCATAGAAAATAGGTTTTGTATGTTAATTTGTACTTTCTAGAGACACGCCCCCATTGAAGAGAATACATTGATACAAGGTTTATTATATTCTATTCTTGATCACACTGAGATTTTACAAACGATCATTTTGCAAAGAACTGGTACACTTTATTCATCTTAATCCTTTAAGTGAATATAGTGCACGATCGTTGTTAAGAAATAGTGACTAGGTCAATGTGTAAGAATACCATATATATATATAACAAGTAAAATCCTCTTGTTCGTTGTGAAATTGTGTCAGACCATTGTCACAAACAAACATAAATTGAAAATGTGTGTTGCAATTTCCTTTTTATCTTTTTATACACAAGAAAAAACTCACATGTGCTATCACACTTAACGTCAATGCTTCTACCTAAAGTTTTACCTCAACGTTTATTTATTGAAAAGTATTCTCCTATATCGTGCGATGCTATGCAAGATGAGATAATACTATTATAGTGACATGTGCGTTCCCATAAGGAGTAATCTGAAACAACTAAGACACCCGGTCTCATTTGGTCTATTTATCAAACCAGCATTTGTTTTGATCTATTATTGACGTTTTTTTCAAAATGAACAAATATACGACGCATATTTAACTAAATAATTGTTGACGCGATGTAAGCCTAAACAATAATCTGTAATACTCCAGAAATCGTTCAATCGTCCAAGATCAAATCATATTGAATGTATTCACGCGCCCCTCCTGGTACCATTTATAATAGTAAATAGGCAATAAAGCCGTTATTCAATGGAGATATAATGGATGGAAATGGCTACAAAAATCGAAAAGCCATTCAATAAGCAATTACAAGTTGGTATCCTAGTTAATGATTACTTTATATAACCAGCCCGCTCCTTCATCTTCACTTTTGTACTCAACCCATATAGTGCTGGAACCGACTTCATGCTTATGCAAACAGGTTGGATCCAGAACATAAAGCAATTTCATATCAAAATATTCTTTGCGTGAACAAAAACGACTCAGACAATCTAAGAAGTAATGAGATTCGCCCTCGATTAAATTGGAATAACGTTATGAACAATTGCGTTTTACCCTTATAGTGCTGGTTATTTCATGGTTATGCAAATAGGTTAGATCCAGGCCAGCCGCCAAGGCATGTGATCTAACTTGTTCGCTACTCTGAGTATCTTTTCTCATCAAAGTTAAAGATATTTAAGGTTTTGGAAAGCAGTCGACATAAACATCTATTTTAAAAGAATTACCCAGCATTCGAAGGGTTAAAAAACCGATGTCTGATAAGAAAAACCCATTTTTATAACAACCCTTTTCTGCTGTTCCGTTTACTCGTGAGAAACAAGTATTCGAAATAGATGAGGGCTCTTGTTACGATCACTAAACTGGCTTTGATATACAAATCACAGTAAGGATATATCGACAAAATGAACTTGTTTGTAGTCGACAATTTGAAATGTGAACATTTAATCAAAGAATTCAACTCCAAACTATAAATGAATGAAACGTGATACGAATGATGTGAGTGGAGATGATTATGCTATTGAAAATTGGCGATATAACAATTCTAAGTGATTGTTGATGATAATCTGATAATTAAAACGCTCATGGTATCAAATTCACAGAGCCGAAAGAAATAGATATTCACAATATTTAAGTAAAAAAACAAATGCATTGAATCGCATCGTTAAACGGTGACCTTGGTTATACAATATCTAAGTAAAAAACCGAATTAAATCACGTCGTTTTCCGTACACCTGAGTTATCAAATACAGAATCGCGTATAGAATCAACAAATGACACTTTTCATCCGTACCGATTAACATATCACTCTAATTCCTGAGAATTAAAATAAAACAGCGTTCGAAGACACTGTCTCCCGATTAACTAACGACGCCCTTCTATCCGAGCTCACCGCCCGCCCGTTTTGTCTATAAATAGACCTTCGATACCATTTAGTGGATGCGACAACGATTACCTATTAAAATGCTGGGTAATTTTCTAAAAATAGATTTTTGTGTCGTCTGCTTTCCGAAACCTAAAATATATGCTTAATTTTGATGAGGAAAGATACTAAGAGTAGCAAATATGATAGATCACAGGCCAGCCGCCAATTTACTTGGCAGTTTGGATCTGAACTATTTGCATAAGCATGAAAATGATTTCAGCGCTCTAAAGGTTTAAAATACATCTTAATCGTAAATTCTTCGAGTTCAAAATGATGATCGCATTGATTGATTGATTAATCAAATGATTTGTTAATCAATTTATTGATCGTGTATTCATTGGACTGATTAACAGAAAACTGTTGGATTGATGTTGTGCTTGTTGCACTGATCGACTGATTGATTAAATGAATGTTTACTCGCTCTGTTTGTGATTGTTTGGTCGAATTCTGCTTATTTCTAAGTACGAATTGCAATGTAAAGGTGTTTGTTCACAGATGAGAGAAAATGTGGAAGTTAAAAATTGATTTCTTTAAGACCATAAAAGAGCTATCCTTTTGCATGATATGTATTGGAGGGTAGCATTTGGAATCAAAAATACTTCGTTTTGAAATCTTTAATGCCTGCACACAGTGAGTTAATGTGTACAGTGAAGCCTCGTTTATCCGGAACCCGAGTATCCGGATGTCTCACAATCCGAACGACATTGAAAGGGAACGGAATTATAGTGCAGTAATTACCAAACAATAACGACATTTGACCAGTTTGTTGCAGACGACTCTTAAATCATTGTGGGTAAAGGGGAAATTGCTCGTGACGAGCAATATAAATATAAGTTGGTCAGGATGAACCCTGTAATCTAAGGTAATGAGCGTATGAAATTCAATTTAATACATTTGTCAACTTCCTCAATAAATGGCCATTAATTGTTTGCTACATGTATCAGTGGTGATTTTACTGAGTAAAATATTGATCACAGCACCATTAGATTGTTGATGAACGCATGCATGTTTTCTCGTTTTTCAGGCCGAGTGCAGATATTGCAAATACGCTGAGATAACCACTTAACCCTTAGAATGTTGGGTAATTTTCCAAAAAAATATTTTTGTGTCGTCTGTTTTTTAAAATCTTAAACATCTGCTTAAATTTGATGAGGAAAGATAACCAGAGTAGCAAACAGGTTAGATTACAGGCCAGCCACCAATTCATTTGGCGGCTGTCCTGGATCTAGCCTGTTTGCATAAGCATGAAGTCTGCTCCGGCACTATAAATGTATCTATATACTTTTCACTAGGCAACCGTTGCCCCTTATAACAATACGAACATTGTCAGCGCGACCTCTGGGATCGACTTTAAGGGATGTTCAATGCCCATCTTGACCCATGGTCGACTTCGTCAATGAACGAACACTAATCCTTAGATATCGATTATGATTCGACAGAATAAATTATTGATCAAACACCACCATTAGATTGTTGATGAACGCATGCATATTTTCTCGTTTTCCAGGTCGAGTGCTGATATTGCAATCAAATTGAGATATCCACTTAACTATCCGAACAGATTGTTTCCGGTACATGCGCAAATTGAATGTCTATCGCTCCAATGAATGATGTGTTTACTTTATATAATACGTCAGAGTTTTTCCTCCTCTTGTATTTCGCAAAGACAAGACCAGGCTCCGGGGAGGCAAACTCTGAGTTCACTCGTCTCAACGGTGAGCTTTATAAATTCATGCTTTGATTAGTTTTAAAGGTGTATGTTCAAGTGAAGATAGTTGGAAGATTAAAACTATTTTTTTTTTCAAGAACTGCACAACAGCTGTACTTTCATATGACACGTGTTGAAATATAACCATTGAAATCAAAATTGTATTTTCTTATCCTTAAAATGTGTATACAATGAATTAACATGTATTTCAATCCAAAAGCGTGACATCGCTTTTGAGGTCTACCGCATATAAACTGTAGATACTTAAATAAATTGACACTTCTTGGACTTATCACGCTTTTATTAGCTACGTTTAATTGTTTATCAACCAACAATCCAAGAACTGTAATGTTCCAACGACACTTTATTATGACTTTTAAAATGTTCTCTTCTGTGAACAAGCGCCTTTAAGTCCAACTTGTATTTTAACTAACTATGGAAATGTAAACAATTCAAGGCTGAGACCCTTCCACTCAATTTTAGTCATAAAGCATGCAGAGAGAATAAGCATTAAGCTTATTGGTTGATTTTAGTGGATGAGCTTCCTCCCTCCCCCTAATATTACTTCTAAACGCGTGTTTGTGTCGACTACGGCAGAATCAGAGAATGTTGAGTTTAGACCTAAGATTCCGAAAGATCTTTTCCAAATAAGTACAACTGTACTATCCGTTGCTAAGAGAAGGTTTGAAACTCCTTCATCAGAAACCATCAAGACAAAAATAGTATTTTCCCGGATAGCCTTGACCATTTACCTTATCCATTATCGCGTATGCAGCAAAGGTTTAATAATAAACTCGAATTGGTCGTTTTCTCCCTCTTTTTATAGGTGATTCCTCTCTCTCTCTGTCACAAGAAAACTGTCGTTTTTCGTAATTGTTTTCCAGCGATCGGCTTTTCCCTCAATTAAGACGAGTCGAAAAATCACATAAGAATATTAACCCTTTACCAACACCAAACACCATACTTTCGACTGTCTAAAATTTAAAGAGTTTGCAGACGACATTTTAAAACTGTTGTGAAATTGGAATATAGTCTTGTGATTGGGATGAAAACAATGTGGGAAAAGGAGAAATTGTTCGTTTCTTCCCGTCCCACAATGTTTTCCAGAGACATCTTCATCGAAGTTGTAAAACGTCGTTATTGTTTTGTAATGGGTTAAAATGGGCGAATCTTTTCAACGTTCTTATAAAGTATCGTTGACTTACATTGAAGGAATTTTGCTTTAACATACCAAATTTTGTTGAACTTATGAAATCAACGAAAAACAAAACACACCTCTCTGAGATGCTGAATACGTAAAGGAATAGCTTTGTCAGTTAGAAATACAATTGATAACTTTTATAATTTCATCCTAATGTACATTATACTTTTTCTCAAATACCTTGTGATTTATTTGTTTTGTAATCTATGTATTTGTGAAGGTATACTATTTACAAGTCGGAGATACAATTCTATTCTGTGCTAAATTAACGTTATCAAATAAAGCCCTTAGAAGCATCCCTGCTTGGAAACACTATCTCATCGGTTATCAACGGGTAATTACGTCCGTTAATTACTTTAATTACGGACACAAGGCGTTGATACCTGCACGCATGCTGTCGAATTTGTAGATATCAAGATATTAAATTCCTGTGGTTCTTTGATACACTTTTCTTATTTTGATCAACTTAATAATGTTTCGAACTCATGCTGGTCTAACAAAATGAAAAGTATTGTTGAACATTTGGGTTTTGGCTATTTGACTCGAGGTTTTCAAAGTAACATCCCTCATTTCAGTGCTTTGAAATCAAGACTTCGTGACCAAGTTATGCAAGATTGGTCTAGCTACATCAATAACTCATCAAAACTATCATATTATTGTAATTTTAAAGAAACATTTGACCAGCATTCGTTTGAGCTCACACCCACTTGAAATTGAAACTGGAAGTAAAAAAAGGCATCGATAGAAACAATCGCCTGTGTAAACTCTGTAGCATGAAAGTTGTCGAGTCTGAATTTCATTTCATATTATGTTGCCCAAGATATATATTTTTACGTGAAAAATACATGATTAATTTACCACACCCAACTGTTAATTAGTTTTATAGTCTCATGTCCTCCTCGAATCATTGTAAATTACTAAAATTGTCAAAATATATTAAGGAAGCTATGGATGTTAGAAAACATATATTGGAAACGATGTTGAATTGATTTTGACTGCATTCAATTGTACTTGCAAGTTATAACTACCCATTGTTTTATGACTGTTCTGTTGTTATGTTCCTTTTTTGTGTTGTATTTCTGTACTTTTCTGTAATTTCATGTCTTTGCCATGTTTGAATTGTAAATGGCTAAAGGCAAACTTTTTTGCCGTTGCTAATTAAATGTATGTATATATGTATGTAGGCAAACAACTGATGTCGAGGAAATCTCTTCTGTGTGCATTTACTTTAGATCCCACTCAAATGGTTTACAACTTCAAAATAATTCTTCGAGAACTATCAGCCTTTTTTTTTTGGAGAAAATGGCTAAACTATGAGAAAATAATAACAATAGAAACCTACATCCTTGTAACGAAAACAAAAGGAAAAATGTAGATTCGATTCAGAAACACGATCTCTATGATTGAGATACGACCATTTTTGTTTTACGGCGAGCATGATATCAAAACAATGTAAAAGCACATAAATCCATTATATGGTTACTTTTAATACATTAAGTCAACAGACGACTTAACTTGAAGTGTTTGAACAATGGCGGGGCTAGGAACGTATAAAAAGAACGGTACCACACCCCAAATATAGTACAGAACAGAACAAAACGGAACAGAAAACACATTTATTTCATGCCTTGAACATTTAAGGTTCCTATACAACATAAACATACATTTACATGGAAAAATGGACATTGCACGTAATTAAATCCCATAAACATTACAGGCAACTAAATCGCATATAAGAATAGCTTTTTCTAGTTCGAAAACAGTGTTAAAATATAAACTCATGAGAAAAAAATGGGTAGAAATATAAAATCTAACAAAAAAATAATAATCATAAAAAAAAGAAAAGAAAAAGAAAGAAAATAGATAAATGAAAGTAAAATCATAAAAAAAAGAAAAACACATGTTTCATTTGGCATCTGGATTTTTAGATTATTTATTCTCTCCTCATTAGCTCTCTTCTTGTATAAATCGATGCAATTAAACGTGTTAATAAAGAATTTAATATTTTTAAGAGTAATACAATATGCCTCGCATCGCTTTTTGATAGAAGGGTTATGTTGTTTTCATACCGATATCACGTCAACAGTATTTCTGCTGAATTTCAATTTCTGGCTCTCCATTCCGGGTAGACGACATATATCTCGTATTATAATCTAGTTTGGGAACAGTTAAACTCACCCCCTCGTATTTGAATGTGTGACTGGTCCAAATTGATATAACATATAATTCGCTAAAAGGGGAGCCAACCTAAACATAGTTACTTCATTTTTCAAACAGGGTTATCGTTCTTTCAAAACGTCAGCCTATCGAGTCCGTAATATAGGAGTTCCTATATATACCTTTTACGCAGAACTTTTAACCTTTGTTAGGCATATGGCCCAGATCACAGCACATGCATATATTTACAGTCATTAATTTCACTATACATACACAATCAATATAAATCTACCTGAATTCATACATTTATTTGTTTTGAGATGATTTATATAGTCGAGTTATCTTGGACAAATATTAAGAGTACATATCGTTAGCGACAGTTGTTCAATCATTCATAATTCTGTATGTTTTCATTTCGTCACTCCACATAAAGCCAAAATGTCTCCTCGAAAAAACTGATAAACTGCGTAAAATGAGTTATAGATCATGAAAGCATTTATTAAAACATATTATCATGATAATATGATGCCTCCACTAATTGTTAGAGCTTTTTGTTTAAAGTGCTTCTTTCACTAATTTTGGTGCCAACAATTTGACTTCACTGTTTACTTTCGGGTTATGTCTAACAACAGCGGTGAGAGCTCAAAAAATGAGGGGCGGGTACCTGGTCAGAAAAGTCACGTGATGTACATAAAATTGATGATACATATTCAACAACAACAACAACAACAACAACAACAACAACAACAACACGAATCTTCAAAACGGAGAATTTCTCCGATCACATCGGTCACCGCCGTTTAACGAAATTCATCCGGCAGTTCTCGGCTTACATCGTTTTTATCGCTCATTGTAACAAAACAGTATCATCTTAACTCTTCTAAGAGCATCATATAAATATGTTACCATGTTAGTAACTCTTAACCCTTTTAACGCCTAATTTTCGACTGTCCCAAATCGGAAGAGTTTGCAAACGATATTTCAAAATGTGACGAAATTGAAAAAAATATATTCGGATGGACAAAAAACATTGTGGGAAACTGATAAATTGCTCGTCACGAGCAATGTCTCCTTTTCCCACAATGTTTTCTTGTTTCGTCTGGAACAAACGGGTCAAATGTCGTTATCGTTTGGTAATGGGTTAAAGGGAATTCAAAGCACTTTGTGGAGTGTTACTCATCCTAGAACTTACACCATTTCACTGTAAATAAGCGCTATTCTGGATTTAAGTAATAAAGAGTACCATACCGAGAAGCCATTTATATTATTTCCTCTTAGCTATCCAATGACTGTTTCACCTTGACCATACGAGGAGGCCAACATTTCGTACGACAAGGACTTGTGGCATTGTACTATCTTTATGTCAATCGTTTATTTTGAAAAATTGTATTGATTGTATGTATATATATGGTAATCTTTGTGTGCATCTCTATTTCATAATGAGATGCACATAAAGATTGCTTTTATCTTGATCAACGATATTTCAAGAGCAGACAATAACATCTAACTAATTCCTTATGGATTTTTCTGTGATTCCCCTCTTTTCCTCTGCGACATTTTGAAACAGATTTATAGAAAGCCATTCACAAACTGCCAAAAAGAAGGCTTTCAAAGTCAATATTCTAAGCAGATATAAAGTAGTGTATGCGGCAAAGAAAGAAATATGTTGTGTGCATGTAGTCCTGTTATTCAAAAGGTTACATTTTACAAAAGATGCTGTCAATATATGAAAGAGAATTCGTTAAGGATAGCACCGCCTTTTACAAAGGACTATAAAACATCCTTAGAACAGACTGCATTAAAAGACATTTCAGCAAATTAAGCATCTGGTTAGCATAAGCGAATTTTCTATTTGTTACAATGCCTTCATAAATATTTGTTTCGTCATTGTAAAGTACATTTACTCTATAAATAAATATCATTTATATACCTTTATACATCTAACCATAATGGTTGTGCTTCAATGCAACATTATGAGGTAAAGGGGTGACGAAGAAAGAATCCAAATAAGTATTGTTTATATATAACTATACATATCTATATATCTACAGTGAACCGCGGCTATCGCATGACATCATCTTGTTACAAACACAATAACACTAAACAATGGTCACCATCTAGATATGTATATATTAACAAACGTGCTTTATATTGACCAAGACAACAGTGTACAATTGGCGGAATTAATAACCAAAAGGAAAGTTTTCATTTAGACATAATGGTTTTTGCCAATAACCGCCAACAAGAAAATGCTATTTTTCATGTTTAATGATTAAAGTTGTTGTACAGAGACGTTTATTTGGAAGTGGTTTTATAGGAGATCATATTAAAAAAAAATCCCTGTCCATTCAACCCTATGAGGTCGATTCATTAAATGTTACTATCTAAGACTCTATCAGTATCATGGATATTCAGGTTTGAATACCGTTGGTGCAATTTTACTAAACAACTTCAGGCAAATATTTGCGTAAGTCAAAACTGATAAACATGGATAGTATGTTTAATGAAAACACAATAACGCTATCGTGCGACACGTCATTGGAAGCGTCTCGTCTCGTAGAGACGATTTCAATGATGTGTTACTTTGCAATATCGCTAAGCCCAACATTGAAATAACAAGGAATGTTGTTTTAGACATATGCAAAGCGTAAAATGCTTAGTAAAACGGTACCCTAGTCTCCTTAACCATATTGGTACAGCC
Source organism: Cerastoderma edule (assembly GCA_947846245.1). Taxonomy (NCBI): domain Eukaryota; kingdom Metazoa; phylum Mollusca; class Bivalvia; order Cardiida; family Cardiidae; genus Cerastoderma; species Cerastoderma edule. The sequence goes on along the minus strand of OX401418.1, from coordinate 14,913,153 downwards.
ATTAATCTGCAGAGAGTATGTCCAATTGACTGACAATGAATGCAAATAAAAATTATTTGGTTAAGCAAAAACAAAAACAACCCCCAGAAAACAAGGAATGAAGAGCGAATGTTTATTACACGATTTATACGTCACGTGTTAAACACTTGTTTTGATCGTAAATTGAGATCCATTGTATTTACCTCCGTTCACTTGTTCATTAGTTTCATTGACCATGTTGATGGTGTCAGTCTCGGAACACGAGGGATGTGGGTTCGAATCTCGTGAGTAGTGGGGACTACTTTACGACCTTTCATTTATTTACATTCGGCACGAATACTGAGTAAACAGGAAGCAGGGAAGCAGAATCGAGAATGATTGTTCTTAGCTTTATTAACCCGTTTCACAATCGATTCTAAAACAAACTCGTAAAGTTCCAAATGATGCGTCGCTTATCTAAGATTCAACAATACACCAACTCCGACCTAGTCCCAACGGACCTATGTGATAATCTGGATAGAAGAAGTAGGATGTAATCCTGGTCAAATAGGGGACCTAACCCACTTAAAAGGTGGGAGGGGCCCAAACGGTTACATTAAGAACGGTCTTACATCATTTTCGTCCCAAGACAATCTAGATTAAAAGTCCAAAACATGCTATATTGTATATAAGGATAGAAACTTCCTTCACTGCGAACATATTTTGCACACCACACGGGTTTAAGTTTGCGTCTACGACAAGTACATTAAATCTTGTAAAGATAGGGAAATGCAATGAATAAAGTAGACAGATGTCGACTTTTACGTGCAAAAATTTAGTCATGAAAGCACATCCTTAGTTTTGCTTACATATAGATTCATTATCCTGATAAATGTGTAAGGTGAATCTTTGAAATCTAATGATTTGATAACAAACATGCGTGTTGTTCCTTCAGAATTGTGGGTGCTAATCATGCACTTTCCATTACATTCTCTTTTAAAAGCTGTTAACCAATTTCTACAAAAAAATCGATTTCAATATTTCGTTACGAATATTCCGCTTTGATTGTGCCCATTAATATATCTTTTTGGTGATTGAATGTGCGTTTCCAATGATGATAGATTTTGATACACAGGACATCTATCTGTTTGTTTGTTGTTATAAATCATAAGCGATCATTCATTTTGACCTTGTTGTGTTCGTGAGTTTGTTTGTAAATTGAAATGACAAGAAACTATGTTAAGTTAACGTCTTTATAAAGAACTCGTTTTCGTAATCGCTGTTGTTGACTTTCTTCCAACAAATATGAATACACAATCATTCACACATGGTTGCAAATGCTTATCAAAGTTAATTTGTCTTGAGGTTGAGTCCGTTTGGATCAGTCCTAAATCGTCTGGGCAAATTTCTTCTCTTTCTTTTTTTCACACGTGTGTTACAAAAAACTATCAACATTTACTACTATAAGTGACTCATCGACTTACCGAGTTTCGAGTTTGAGTCCGTTAGGATCTGCCCTGAACCGTCTTGGTGGCAAACTTCTCTCTTACAAAGTGTGACAGAAGGAAAACATGCAGTTGCTGACTTCCTCTCAACAAATATGAATACATATTAATTACCACGCGGTTGAAAATTACTATCAAAGTATATCATGGAAAGTTTTCCAGTGACTTACCGAGTTTCGAGTTTGAGTCCGTTAGGATCTGTCCTGAACCGTCTTGGTGGCTTCATTCTCTCTTTCACTCGAATCTCCTCGATATAATCCAACAGTTCCACAATTGGGATTCTAGTATGGCGAGCCTCAGAGCTCTTATCGCTAAAGTCACCCATTGTAACGTTATTGTCTAGGTGTGTGTTGATTAATTAATGCGATCTTATATTAACACTTTATTCACTATTTAGTTTTGATGAGGGGATATGCTATCGTCATTGTTCGTGAAAATCCATATCTCCTAAAGTGTTATCAACTTTAAATTTGATCTTATTTCAGATTTATTCAGTCACAATTCTTATAAGAAATCTTTCTATTGTCATGGTTCATTTAAGAAACCTGGTGTCCTATCCGTAGTTTTTACTAAACGGCTGAAGGAAACAATTAATGTAAGCCAACTCTGGTGTACATGTACACGAATAGCATCTTAAATAAAATGACAGTATAACCATGTGACACATCACTGAAAGCGTTTTGAAGAGACGATTCCAATGATGCCACGGCTGGTGAACTCTCTGTCGCAACACCGCGGTGCTGACGACGAAATCGGTTGCGCAACTTCCGGTTTAGCGTTTTTAGGGTAGAGTTTTGCTAATTTATACATATAAGACGCGTAATAAAAGATCCAAAAACATGTCTCAACCTTCATTGAAACCAGCCGCCTATAGGTAAAGCATTATGGAATTTGCTGTGGCGGGCCAGAGCGTTCACCAGCCGTGGATGCGTTACGTTGCAGTATTAATTATCTCAAAATTGAAATAAATGTATAATAAGAGTAAATGTTGTTTTTAATCTACGCAAATATTAAGCGTAAGATGCTTTGTAAAATAGTACCCTGGTCTGCACATATGCCTCGTACTATACTAGTACGGGAAGACGCCTGATTTAGGGAGGCATTTTACGATTTCTTTTGCTCACAATATTCACCAATTCATAACGTTATTCCCTCTCATGTCAATAATGAAAACAATCAAAAAAGCAATGTAACACGTCTTAGAAAACGTGTCTCCGAGATATTTCCAATGACCTGTCACATTACAATAGTGTACTATTGCTTCAGATAATATCCATGCATATCGGTTTTGACGTACGAAAAAGCTTTCCTCAAGTCGTTTAGCACAACACTGTCCAGGTCCCCAGGCTACCATTGAGGTTACGGTAACGTACCCGAGTCTTACACACACGAGTTAAATGAACACTTTAAATCTTCACGTTCGAGGTGGTGTCCAGGTTGGGTGTATCAAACAATAGGATGGATGATTGCATGCTATGGCATTGTGTGTATTACTGATAAGCCCTCGTTTTCAACCGACGTTAAACTTCATTACGGCCACAGTTTAGTTACCCATCCTTCCTTGGTCATATACCAGTACTAGGCTGAGGAAACCTAATCATTGGCCAAAATGAATAATCGCAAAGAAAAGTTATTTCGGTCGTGGATTGGCTATCCATAAGACGTTTTAAAATATGGAATGAGTAAATCAACTAATTTACTACGTAATTGATCGAGAGATAAATGTACGAATTGATAGATATATGGTTCAATACTACATGTAAAAGTTTATCGAATACATAGATAAATAAACAGATGAACAACTATACGAGATAATAAATATTTAAAGGAAATAAAAGAATAAAAAAAGACGAATGAATAGCTAAATTTAAAATATCGAATAGCGTAATACATAAGGTACATAAAAAGAAAAATAGTTTAATAATAAATAAACGAACGTAAAGCCCATAGAAAATGAATAACGATATTAAGGAACAATTATAGACATACACAAACAAATCTTTAAACTCAAACCTTTAAAACGAATTGGATTTCACAAAACCGATCTGTACATATAAAAAATCCCACCTACACACCTATAGTAATTAATCCTTCGTTTGACTCAGCATGTTATCGAATGCCAAATAACGAAGAATTAATGCGACTCCGATCTATTGATTCCGTTCCATATCGGATGCGAATGGCTTTTTAATGGCGGTGCCATTATGCGAACCGCTGAGTTGTGAAATAAACATGGATGTCTTTTTCTTTTCCAATGTTAGATCGCGTGTATGGGTTTTCTGCATGCAATTTGCTTAACCCTTTACCAAACGCCGAATCATCGACTGTCCCAAATTGAAAGAGTTTGCAGACGACATTTCAAAACGTGTTGAAATAGGAAAATAATCTTCTGATAGGGTAGAAAACATTGCGGGAAAAGGAGAAATTGCTCATTACGAGCAATTCCTTCTTTTTCCCACAATGTTTTCAATAATCGTCTGCAACAAAGTGGTTAAATGTCTCTATTGTTTGGTAATTAGTTGATAACGGTGTCATTATGCGAAACACTGAGCTGAGAAATAAACATGGATGTCTTTTCCTTTATCAATGTAAGATTGCGTGTGTTGGTTTTCTACATGCAATTTGCTTAACTTTATTTGCATTACTTATGTATTATCTCCATATCTCCATATCGAGTTCAATCATGTTTACTCAGTCTGAGTGTGTAACCATGTTTATGTTTGATGGTGTTAAGGGTTATAACGTCAAGACAAAACAAGGAATCGCTCGCCATGCACAATGCCTCATTTTAGCTCATTGGTGTCGAACAATCACGTTATATACAATGTATGTGCTTTTAAACGCACATATGCAGGCATATGGGAGAAATGCATTGCACAGACTAGTTTCATGTTAATGTTCTTCAGTGACACTTAACTCTTAAACAATGATTACGAGTTGATTAAAATAGTGTATTTAGAGGCTTTAACCTTTTCCCAAACAGCAAATTTTCAACCGTCCCACATTGAAAGTGTTTGCAGACGACATTTCAAAATGTGATGAAATTTGAAAAAACTCTTCTGGTAGGAAAGAAAACGTGGGAAAATGAAAAATTGCTCTTCACGAGCTATTTCTCCATTTCCCACAATGTTTTCTTTAAGTCGTCTGCAACAAAGTGGTCAAATGTCGTTATTGTTTGGGAAAGGGTTAAAACACATACAATACAATACATACACTGCATGGATGGTATATCCGATTATCTTTATTCTTATATGTTTGTAACGAGATCAAGACCGTGCCATACTTGTCAAACGGTAGAAAACATTGTGACAATAGCAAAAAGTGCTGGTCCTGAGCGGTTTTTCCCATTGTAACAATGATTTCCTCCCCGTATGGATAATAATCTAAGAAAAGTACACACTGTGATTGGTAAGTAAACAGCGAAGAGCTCTGAGATAAATCTATATCCATTAAACGAATTTCAAAGATTATACAAACACTAGAAGTGCTCGAATATAAAAATCCCACATAAATGTAAAACCACGAGTAAATCTGTTGAACCATACACATACAGATCGGACTTGTAAATATTTAGTATATTTAAAACGCCGACAAACTCCTCAGAACCGAGTATACTACTACGCGTAAACTAATCGAGTAAATAATATAAATAAATATTACTTCTGTTATGTATATATAAAACCCTTTCCGAAACTTTAAATATTTGTTCGTGAACAAATATCGAGGAAAGGGTTCTTACACCCCGACAATTATAATATCATAAACTATAGTGTAGTATAATAATATTGACAAAACACTTCCCGGGTATTTTAAAGATATTGTTAACGTATGAGCGCTTTCTCCTTTTCCTACAACGATTATCATGTAACTGATCGTTATACACACGTGTTTGATAAAGGTCGTATTATTTACTTACGTAATGGCGGGTGTTTGATTTATTAGCATAGCCCTTGTGTTTCTCTCTACCTACTCCCCTGTATCGTTTTGAACATATTGATATGAAAGCATTGGATTTAAGGTTGAATATTCACAACCCGCCATTTTGAAACTCGTTCCGTCATCGGTTTACTTCGGTCGTTTTCGGTATACATCGGTCTGGGCCGGAACTATTCGGTTTAATGCAAATAGTTCCGGACCCGACCGATGAATACCGTGAACAACCGAAGTAAACCGACGATAGAATGAGTTTCAAAATGGCGGATTTTGGGCGTTCTACCTTAATGCTTGATCAGTAAGATTTGTTTGTAATGTATGTCAACAATTTCTAAGTTACGTTACGTATTTCCTGGATGCACAAGTACTAGGCTAGGTCTTTGAAGGGTTTTGCCCAAAGACACTGCCACGAAACCAGTGGTGTAGATTGGGCTTGAACTCGGCCAGGCAGGACCTATGATTAATAAGAAAATAGGCTGTTAGTTTTACGAGGGCTCATGTAGAAATAATTCTACTTTTCACACAGTGCTTTGAAATACATTTCAACCTTTGTATTTTCATTTGGCATTTAAAATAGGTATAACAAGTAAGGGTTGATATTTGATGCTTTTATTTGTATACGAGATCTTGAATAAATAATTGACTTATTTATAATATAAGTTTACGTAGACGCTAAAGGGGTATACACATATTTAGTGCGTATCATATATAGGTACAGCTATTGTGCAGTTTTAGCAACTTTAAATGTACTTTTACGCAAAAGGAAAGTGCATGAACACTGTCATTTAAGAAATTTAATATGTTCGAAGCGAGGTTATTTTCGACATGAAAAGGAATGAAAGTGCTTTACGTCAATCCCAGACATTGTTCAGATAAGAAATGATTTATACACTTGCACAATGCTTTGCCTGCAGTTAACCCTTATACTGCTGGAACTGACTTCATGCTTATGCAATCAGGTTAGATCCAAGCCAGTCGCTAGGTAAATTGTGTGAAAACAAAGGTTATATTTGTATGTCTCCTATAGTTTAATAGACATCCAAACTAATCAAAGAACTACCGTTTAAAACAACTCCCACATTCCTTGTAATTTTCTATTTATTTTAAACCGGTGTAAATGAATTCTTTTTATGTATCTACCGCCAATCGATCAATGCGGGATGCACATATAATAATAAAGTCCGTTATAAAGCCGTTATCGCGAAGTAAGATCATCGCCTTGTGAGACATTCAAATCACCGCGAAATCCAAAGACATAAAATCCCATTTACGATCCACAAAATCAATTACTTATCCATTCACAAAACGGAATATCTTAAGTTATCGATACGGAGTCAATTCAATTGATTCCACACATACTTATTCCTTCATTGATATATTGTTCCCATTTATTTGAACTCGGATGAACCAAGCTGTTACTGCGTTGTTAATGTGTGTAGAATGAAATATTTACGCCTGGATCATTCGGACACCTTTAAAACTCGCTTTAACATTTTTACCAGACGCCACATATTCGACAATCCCAATTTAAAAGGGTTTGCAGACGACATTTCAAAATTTGATGAAATAATCTTCATGATAGGACAGAAAACATTGTGGGAAAAGGAAAAATCGGTCGTTAAGAGCAATTTCTCCTTTTCCCACAATGTTTTCAAGATTCGTTTGGAAAAACTGGTCAAATGTCGTTATTGTTTGGTAATGGGTCAACGCAAATGAATCAGAAGACGTTACGAGCAATTTCTCTTTGTGTCACAATGGTTTATAGCGTATTTCGGGGATTAAATGTTATATTTATGTACTTAGTAATGTTTGTCAGTCGTTGGCTCCATCTTTCGGACCGTCACAAAATTCACATGAAGGAACCATATAAAAAGTCGATCCGATTGATTCAAAGCCCTTCTTATACCGTCTGCCTTTTTCTAAGACAGACGACTCAAGAAAATTTGAGCTGCCGTTTTGTTCCCAGAATCTACATTTCAGACTCTTGCAAAAAATAAAAAAGAAACCACTGTGACGAAATAATAAAATGGTTATAATAAGCGTGTGTCTCTTTTTATCACAATGGTTTATTTCTCCAACCACAACACAATGATGTATGGTATATTCTTAACAAATATCCTCCTTCATTGTTTTTCATTTAGACTGGTCACAAGACACCTTGTGAGGGGATCTGTTTGTGAAGGCTACGAAGACAATATTGATCCAGCAGAATCCATTTGTCAATAGATGTAGAGCTAAATCACGCCGCCCTTAAAGGCCCTAATACATATTCTGTAGAGTGACTAGAAACAGGTGGGTTGATCATGTGATCAATGTTTATGATACTAAACAGATATCAAATGGCGGCGCCCATAAATGAGCAGGTATTTATGCACACTCTTTTAGCAGATTACTTTTGTTTTCTACTATTTCATAAATGCCATGTTCCGACGATTAATTTTCCGCAACCGCCGGTGAATGTTGTATCCATTTTGGCAGTGCCGTTCGCTCAAAGACGCTGCAGAGACATGAGTCAAAGAACACCTCTCGTCTCAAAGTCTCTGTAGGGTTTATGAGTCGGTCCCGGGTTTGATCCTCGTTGGACAAAGTAAAAACTGCCGGGACTAGTCCACAAATCTGCGCGAGAATTGGTTTAGTATGTAGGAAGCAGTCAACGAGTGGGAATTAAATTAACCTCAAAGCTTCTGTGACAATCGTGTAAAATGAATGATTTTAAACTAAAGATTCGCTTCCCAAAGCGCTTGATCGAGCTAGCTAGCCCCATCAATATTTTGATGGTCAACAAGACGACAAACCTTTTAAAGAAACAATCTTCTGGGTTCGGACCTTTAAGTTGGGAGACAATCTTCCTTCCTTTGAAATCGAATAGACATAGACCTGGATAGCGTTTTACTAATAACGTTGACCTTTGTAGTGATAGAACCGACTTCATGCTTATGCAAACAGGTTATATCCAGGTCAGCCACCAAGTAAATTGGCGGCTGGCCTGTGATCTAATCCGTTTGCTATTCCAAGTATCTTTCCTAGTCAAAATTAAGCGGATATTTAAGGTTATCGAAATCAGATGACACAAAATCTTATTTAAGAAAATTACCCAGCATTATAAGGGTTATGGAAAGTAGTTGATTAAGTCAAAGACGTCATGAATGGATGGATTTTGTCATAAAGATAAGAACATTATTGTTATGTGACATGTCATCGGAAACGTCTCAGAGAGACGATTCTATTGACGAGTTGCTGGGCAATATTGTGTTTCTCAATAATGAAATAGCGTAAGATAGTTAGGAAAACTGCGAGCCACACTAGTTTTGTTGGTGGACTCAAAACTCGAAGGTCCCGGGTTCGAGCCCACACAAGACCACTAGGTTCGTGAGAGTGGCATTCAGCAAGTCACTTCAGAGCTCTAGCATAGTACCACAACTGAAAAACGTTTGTAGGGCACTGACGAAGGGAACCCATATGACACCTGTGTCAGTAATTTAATATAACTAGCTATAACTAAAACATAACATGGATACAAGCATATGATATATGGATAGTATTTATATTTCAACTTACAGCCTGACTTGGATTACTTTGTCCCACGGTTCGTCCATCTTATTCTTTTAAGTTCGATAGTTCTGGCAACGCTTCCTGATTCTATCTACTAATTGAGCCAATGGTCACAACACGATTTCAAGACCAAGATGTTGCCTAGATGTCACTAGCTAATGTCTTAGCCACGGTTCAACTCACTTGTAAGCAGTCTGGGCTATTTGATAGTATGCATGCCTTTTACATCGTCTGGAATCCGGTTAAACCAATCATTGGTTAAAAGCCATGCTTTCTAGTTCATTGACCAAACACCAGCTATATCCTAATTCAATTTTTAATATTTCCTTAACCCTTTACCAAATTCCAAATTTTTTACTGTCCCAAATTGAAAGAGTTTGCAGACAACATTTCAAAATGTGATGAAATTGAAAAATACCCTTCTGATAGGACAGAAGACATTGTAGGGAAAGGATAAATTGCTCGTTCAGAGCAATATCTCCTTTTCCCACGATGTTTTCCAGAGTTATCTGCAACAAAGTGGTGAAATGTCGTTATTGTTTGGTAATGGGTCAACCAACAGAGACAAGAAAGCACCCATACAGACACAGTACAAACATGCATGCGAGAAGTCTATCTGTTTTTCTAACATACACATCCACTATAACACTTGTCGGTATTGAATAACGCGAATTGAACACAAATACATTATACAATTGTTAACACCTTTGATGGTTGATTGGAGTCTCGCACGGTTATTAGACATATTGGCAATAATACATGTATACATGTACATGTCAATCAACCTTTGTTCCAATTCGTCAATGTTCTTTACGGCCAAGTGTGTTTAAAATGTGAAAAATCTTGGATCGCTTGGCCAAAGTGCTGTAACGGATTGGCCTGTGCGATTTGCACATGTTACTCGTGCACTGTAGTTTAAGGCTTACGGTACCATAGTATACGTGAACAGATATGTTATAATAGTTGTCTGAGTACCGCATTACTTAAACTTAACCCATTACCAAACAATAACGACATTTGACCAGTTTGTTGCAGACGACTCTGGAAAATATTGCGGGATAGGAGAAATCGTTCTTAAATAGCATTTTTTCCTTTGCCCACTATATTTTCTGTCCTACTAGAAGATTACTTTTCAATTCCATCTCATTTTGAAATGTCGTCTCCAAACTCTTTCATTTTGAGATAGTCAAATATCTGGAATTTGGTAAAGGGTTAAACCCTACGGTACCGTTGCAGTATACAGATATGTTAAAATAGTTTTACCGTTTTAAATAATGACTATAGGAAAATAGTTGCGTAAGTCAAAAATGATATACGTAGATGGCATCTTAGATGAAATAACAATAGTGCTATTTGACACATCATTGGAAGTGTCTCGAAGAGACGATCACAATGATGTGTTACTTTGATAGATTACTCAATAAAGGAAATAGTGGGGATGTTGTTTTGATCTAATGCAAATCTATAGCATAAAATGCTCAGTAAAACGTTGTCCTGGTGCACAAATTAGCAAACAGAAGTAAAAGATTAGTTCACGTTAGCCTGTATGAAGATAATGGGTTTGTCTTGAATACTTACTTTACTAAATCCTGCAAAGGAGCATTTTATCTCACATTCTTTGGCACACCATAGCCTTTATTCTTTACCAAGCAAGGTTTGATTCTATAGCCGACTTCAGACGAAATATTTTGAACATCTTTTGACAGAAGGGGGTCGCTTATATGAACGTATTCGTCCTTCAAAAAATCCCCTTTTATGATAACATCGCAGCTTTATTTCGGTTTTCACTGTGGTCTGCGCTGTATCTATTTTTGAATTTGAAAACGAGGCATTTTGGTGAAGAGTTCAGATCAAAAGATGTTTCACTGAACAACAATTGTATCTACGAATCTTTATAAGTCGTCTGCATGTCCTTCTTCAACTCTATTCAATTCAAATATCTTTTCTTCGCTCAAGTCTGAATTCGTCAGACATATGAGTATAGTAATACAATAATATGTCATTCATTCACATAAACAATAGGGATGTACGTGTAGAAGTGTTGTAAAGTTCTTTATCGACGACTGGAAAGAGGTCATTACATCAGATAGTATTCTAAACCAAAGTAAAGATATGGGATTATCAAGAGCAAATTTATTTCGTTAATTCCATTGGTTTGAATCATCATCTTGACACATGTGGGTGTAAAGTCGTCCACTTTTAATGTTTTAAGCGGGATTGGATTCGCTTGTTATCAAACTTAACAGAAATATGCATATTTTTACTTAACCCTTTACCAAACGATAAATTATCCCACACTAAAAGTGTTTACAGACGACATTTTAAAATGGGATGAAATTGAAGATCACTCTTCTGATAGGGCAGAAAGCATTGTTACGAGTAATTTCTCCTTTTCCCACAATGTTTACCGGAGAAGTCTGCAGCAAAGTGGTTAAATGCCGTTATTGTTTGGTATTGGATTAACTAATCATTACCAACTCGGTATGGATATTTCTTAATCAAAATGTGTTCGTTTATGATACATGATTGTGAAACAAGACACTTTTATCTGGGCCTCTGGTTGGAAACGTTGTGGTAAATCGACCAGGTGAATTTCCTGAGCGATTGTTTGTTTGAAAACCTGCGAGACCATAACACGGGTGGTCCTTTTACTCTAAAAATGCTTGGTAATTTTCTAAAAGAAAAGATGTTTGTATCGACTGCTTTCCAAAATAATCACTATTTGCTTAATTTTGATGACGAAAGATACTCAGAGAAGCAAACAGGTAAGATTACAGGCCAGCCGCCAATTGACTTGGCGACCGGCCTGGATCTAACTTTTTGCATTAGCAGGTAGTTTGTTCCAGCACTACAAGGGTAAAGTTTGTGTCATAATGATGTGCGGTGAAACATAATAAAAATTTTGAGATGAAGGCGATACACTTTCATTCAACACCGATGTTTGACGTTTAACGTGTGCTAAGATGTGTCTCTAAACGAGAGATAAATAAGGGTAAAATGTGTGTTATAATAATGTGCAGTGCAACTCAATGCAAATATGACACCAAGGTCATCATACACTTTCATCTAACATTGACGTCTAATATGTATGTGCTATGATGTGTCTCTAAACGAGGTCGATTCTATCTTTACCCCAATATAGAAACTGCATATAGCGCAAATATGTGTCTAATCGTATGTAAATGGAAGGAAACTAATTTCATGAAAGCATTGTATAGTTATCAAAAAATCAAAGATAACAGACTAAAGTACATTTTCGTCACGGGAAGCACGGTTAGCCTTTGAATAATGCATTCCAACATCATCTGTTAAGAACAATATATACGTGGTAATTATTAATCAATACGTTCTATATTGTAGGAATTTCAACAATAGACAATAAAGTCATCCAATTCATGTGTTGATTTATATGGGTTCAACATCGCGTCAACATCATTTCAGTTATGTTGCAATGCGCGTCTCTTAATGAAAGAGGAAGAAACCCATACTCAGCTGCCAATTAGTATACTCCATCTTATTCGATGATGATCATGATAAAAATCTTGAAAGGTCTGCAAAGAAGGCGATAAAGGGAGTATTTACATTACATAAAATACGTTCTCTCTTTGCAACATTGATTCCGAATTCCTTTGGCTGGTTAAGCTGTATAATGGAAAGGGTTGAATGAAATAAATTTAGCATTAACTTCTTAACGTAATTGATTTGTCATAAAAGCAATGGGATTGATTGTCGAATAACAATGACGGCTAAGAATAGTTCCCCTTTACACTACCATTACCATAGTGGTGATAATAAACGTATGTATTCTACAGAAATTGAACTGTTTCTTTGTCTGTTTGGGTTTGTAAAAAAAAAGAGCTCAATTGCTCAATTAGTTCGCAAAGTCTGGTTTACTGGTTTATTATCGAGGCGACTTGGTCGCTACCGCAATGTGAACCCACATGGAAAAGGGCATCATTTGATTTAAAATTCTTGGTACCGTTTTGCTAAGCGATTAAAAGAAAGTATTTGCGTTGGTCAAATCTGGTAAACATGAATAATGTATTCAATGAAAAGTATAATACTACAGTGTCACACGTCATTGCGCTACTTTTGCAATTTCATTAAAAAAACTGCAAATTTTAAAACGTGCGAATTAGTCGGAAAAACAAGGAGTTAATGAGATTAAATTAATCCAGGCTTTATACATTCTTAGAGAGGTCAATGTCACAGTATGTGACTTTAAAGGGACTCTTACTGATCAGAATTTTAATATTTTAAAACAAGTTGTCTTCTACTAATTAAATGACAACATGGATTTCTTAAGTAGTAAAATACTATATTATTTTCTGCTTCTCAACCCCGTTTATAACTATACAGAAAAGACATAGGTCCTTTGTATTGCAGACGTTGCAAACCGTTTAAACGGGTCATTAATGGGTTAGTCAAAATCTTAAAGGTTAATACTCCTAGAGCATAAATCTCTGAGTAAGTCCCTTTAAAGCATAGTTTAGGGACATCTGATTAGACAGGTACCGTCGAGTGATTGTATGATTGCTCTATCGGGGATGCCAACACAAACTCCAGAGGTTTCATGTTTCCCCGGTTTTCGCTTCGATTCCTCACACGTTTGGATCTTACTTATTATACACATCGCGTTATCTTGTCTTTCTTCCTTAAAGTGCTGCAACAAACTTCATGCTAATGCGAACACGTAAGATCCAGACCAGCCGCCAAGTAAATTGGTGGCTGTCCTGTGATCTTATCTGTTTTGCTACTTTGAGTATGTTTTATAATCAAAATTAAGTAGATGTTTAAGATTTTGTAAAGCAGACGACACGAAAATCTTTTTTAGAAAACTACCCAGCATTCTAAGGATTATAGTAGAAAAACAAACATGTCGATAAAAGGTAAAATATTTGGCAGTCAGTAGTAGAAACCTTTATTCAACTCTCAGATTTGTAAACTAAGCAAAGAAGTTCTTTACACTATCTGTGTATCATTTTGCTGTTAGTACGTATTAATCCTTCATAGCGGTGAGAGTTTATCCATAGATGATTCCTATGAGACAAATCATTGTGAGTGCTAAGGGGTAATTCATTCCACGTTAAAGAGATGTGCATTCAACCCGATTCTATAATATAAGTTAATCCTTATAGTGCTGGAACTGACTTCATGCTTATGCAAACCGGTTAGATCCAGGCCAGCCGCCAACCATCTTTCTTAATCAAAATTATGCAGACACTTACGGTTTTTGAAAGCAGAAATCTACTTTTAGAACACTACCAAGCATTGTAAGGGATAAAGAGATCTTAAAGGCCCATTAAATGGGATAAATGCTATATCAAACTATATTATTTGGTAAACGTTTGGACAGATTCAAAAGATTTCATCAGAAAACACCATCAGCACAACTTAAATGTGAAAGTAAACCAGGAAAAAACCCAGATAAGCAAGTTTTATAATTCAGATTTCCTGATTCTTCACCTCTGACCTTGACAGTTGATACACAAATCTTTGAACCGACCAATCAGAATTCCTTATTTTGAATATATAACCAAACAGGTTGTTGATAAACATGATTGAATTGGAGACAACTATATTTCAAGCACAAAATAACTTATTTTAAATAAGTTTATTAAATAGGGTCTCAATGCATTCCTAAACTTATTAACATAAAAAAATCCATATATTGTTTCAGCAATGCATTTGTTCTCCTCTCCTTTGGTGTGCCTTTAATATAGCGCGACGCTGTAGTGTAAGTTAAGTGAACCTTTATATCCAAGTTAGAATACAAGCAACACACATTTGAGCATCAAGTTGTCTTAAATCAGTCTGTTGTTTAGACAGTCTGGTCCAAAACCTCACTTATCATACAAAGAAGGGTGAAGAAGTGAAAACTTTTTATATCAAAATCCTTTCTGGAAATCAAAAGAAAACATAAGCTTATTGAAACTTAGGTACACAAGATCAAAGTCAATACACATAAGATTGCATTAGATGGATACGGCAATAAACATAAACATAAACATGTAAACGTCCAATGCAACAATAACTAACAGCAACAACAAAGGTTAGGCTACACTGATGGAACGAACAATTGTAAAAGTCCAAAAGTTTGGCCGATGGATAATTTTTTCCTTTCCTTTCTAGAATTTGAATATCAGGTACAGTAGATTCCTGAATTCCCTAGAATCTTTAATACTTGATAAAAGATTAGCCAAGATGCCTTTTTGATTGACTTATGGTGTTCACAAGCAAAGCTTTAATCCCATATAAATAGATCTATAGATTAAAGAAAGTATTGACACATGTTTTACCCATTTCCTTTTTATGAGGGTTTTCCTCTCCTTCTTAACACTAATAAATTCAATTCATATGAGAATGAAAATAGGGAAACAAAAAAATAGTGATTGTGAAATTCACACTAAACCATTGTGGCAAAAGGGGAAATTGCTCGTCACGAGCAATTTCTCCTTTTGTCACATTTGGTTTCTATAACCCTTGGTTTCTGGTACGTAATGGTAAACGAATATGCACTTAACTGTTCTATGAAGTAATTGGTACATATTTGAAGTACCCTAATATACGGGCGCTAGTCAAACGAAGTGGTGATCATAACCATAAACAAGGGTTTAAAAAGTGCTCAACCAAAGCCCATACAGCTGATATAGATTGTTGGGCATTTTTCGAAAGGGTGATACCGAGTCTTGCATGAAACGTACTTAGTAATCGCTTAAAATGTATGAAAAAAAAGTATATTTAAAACACCACTACCACAACCAACAACAACAACAACAAGAACACTAACATTTGGGCAACAGTTGTGCAGTGGTAGAGCGTCGGCCTCTTGTACCAAGGATTCCAGGTTCGATTCCGGTATGCGAGATGAATATTACCGAGGCTAACCGACAAATCTGCGCAAATACTGGTTAAGTATCAGGAAAACAGTAATCGAGGGCAAATTTAATGATTTGCAATTTCATCGATATAAATTAAACATTTCGTTTTAACAAAAGAAACTAAAAAGAAAACCATAGGATTCCAATATGCATTGCGCAATTTGAGCCAACATCCTCCGTAAATTTGACCTTGGATCTATATGTACCTATGACCGTCCACCTGCCTGTGCATGATGAGTGCAAATGAATACAGTGCGATGCGGTATTTCGACAGTGAATACTGTTCGACCACCCCTAGTGTTTTGAAAGAAACACCGGTTGTCAATTGGCAAAATTTACGACCCGCTTTTCACCAAAATCATCGTATATTTGCACCTAGGGTTTTTTCTTGTTATATATGAGGGGGCCTTAAAAGGCACTCTGCCAATTGGAAAGTTTCTTTAAAATCATGCAGTTTCCCCGAAAATCCACAGTCATATCAGCTTTTTGGTTTCCCAATTCA
Source organism: Cerastoderma edule (assembly GCA_947846245.1). Classification (NCBI taxonomy): domain Eukaryota; kingdom Metazoa; phylum Mollusca; class Bivalvia; order Cardiida; family Cardiidae; genus Cerastoderma; species Cerastoderma edule. The sequence continues at coordinate 14,896,822 of OX401418.1, read as the reverse complement.
GCAAGTTCATCGATAGAATTTCCCAAATACAACAGGCTTAGACCTCTTTCCAATTTAAGATAAAATAGGCAGTGACACCTCAATGTCGCTATTTTTTTATTCAACGTCTAATGAATCATGTGTGTGTGTGCTGATGGCTCGATATTTGATCTTTAGCCAATAGAAAATATTATGATAAGAAAACCATACTTTCCTTGCTAATCTGCCTCCATCGTTTAATATAAAACGCCTTGCATGACATGTCTAACATAAAGGGTGTACCCTCTAGATAACGAGTTTGATATTGACACTTAAGGTGTTATGTAAACATTGTATTTCTATTTAAAAACGAAGTGAAGTACTTTGATTTTTTAAGGGAGGTAGAAACTCTTCACAGCAAAAGAACACTCTCATAGCCAGAGATGGTACATGTACGCTTACCATATATTATGGAAATGTCGATCGGAGCTGTATGTAAGAGCCAAGTATTATTTTGAATAGAAATGTATGTCATGATTGAAAGTAAAACATTATTTTGTAGAGAAATATAGGACATAACAAACACACTATTTCATACAGTAATATCCGTTATGGTTTAAAGTAAAACACTATTAGTTTTGATTGCCTATTGCATGACTATTTGTTTGGGATGTATGAACACAAATGCCGGTACCTCGACCAGATTTGACAGCTTGTGCACTGATTTTCGGACGATACTAGTACACTTTGTCCCTTAAAAAATGAAACGATGAGGTGTCCATTTTATGACAGCTTTTTGAGAGTTTAATTGGCCAACTTGATGTTAGCCAAGGGGAGCAACCACTATTCTTAATTTCAGCAAAATCTCGAAAAAACATGATTTAACATTGAAGTCAATGAGGATTGAAGATCTCAATAGTAATATCCATATGACCACATGTCGTAGGATTTTGTATCCGATTCCACTTTCCATTGAATAAGCGATAACTCTGTGTAGGCTTTCCTAATTATAATTTCGATATGCATTCAGAATGTTTATTATTTTCCTTCATTTATACTTTTTGCAGTATTATAGGAAATAAAAAGTTGAAACTTGAAAAAAAAAACCTTACCTATCGGTGCATGGTATATACTGTAAGTCTGCTGCCAGATTGTCACCTTTGTTTAACCGCCACCTGTACCCAGTGGTCGTTGTAATGGCCGGGGAATAAAACTTTGACCTCCTGCTTTTCTCCATTGTTAGAAGAACACGTAGATTTGCACTTTACACATTAACTCCTCAACAAAAATGTGTTTTATAAACGCGAAATGGATTCGTTATGTTAAGAGTTCCGTATTTCTAAACATTCTCTTAAAACGCTTCATATTCCTTTCATATATTTTTAATATACATGTTCATACATATAAATGTTTGTTCTATTTCAACTCCATCAATTCGTGTTTTCTTACTAGCACGTTCTTGTCTCGTATTCACCGTTTGTCGTCCGTATTAACACGTGGTTGTTTTACATATATATCATACATTCCTCATAGAGATGCATTTATATTCTTTCACCTAATATACATGACCTTAATCCAGGTTTTCCTATCGTGATACTTATTTTCCTGAGGAAAGCGTGTATGCTTTGTACGTTATCAATATGCTTATACCTTTAAAAGAAAAAGTCTGTTTCATTACATTTGTTTGCAACGTTTCATTTATTTTGAAAATTAACAAATATTTAGCCGACATGCCTGTAACTTGAGATGAAGTAAACAAATAAAAAATAAAAATAAAAAAAATATTTGCTAAAGAGCGTTGTCACTGTTTCTCAAACTGCAATTTTAACATCCACTTAATTTCAATCTGGGGACACACATTCATCATGCGACAGTGTCTGTTATCTCTCAAAGTTCATATAAACACTACAAAAGCTTAATCTTTCTGTTTATATCATAGAGATTTTGAACTTGACAATTAAAACAGATGTGCATAAAACCTTTTTTTTTTTATCTGTTTAGGTTGTCCTTTAAGTATAAGCCTATTATGGGCCAATTGTTCTAATAACCTCTTAGGGAATAGAATGGTATACGAACATTTCAAAATTTTCAAAAAAAAAGAAAAAAAAAGAAAAAAAAACATTTATCTTCCTAAAAAAGAAAACGCTTGCATATTCAATTAGTTCAACAATTTTCGCCTACGAAAACCTATCAAATTTAGCACAAAAGATCGTTTTGTAGAGACTTAAAAAGGGAAACCCAAGAAAGGCTCCCTGTCTTTATTTTTTCAGTGACGTAATCCATTCGTAATCCGCCTCGCTCATTTATCAACCAAACTCGTATATTCAGATACAGAAGCACGCAGGGGTGTAACTGGAAAAAATAAACTTATATTGCCCGAAAGGGCGTTTATCATACCCCGTCCTTCTTATAAATACATCAACACTCATGTTATTACAAGAAGTTAAAAGAAACTAATGAGACACAAGTAGAAAATGTTCATAATGAGTGATTTTTCCTATTATGCCTTAATGTTTGCCTTTTTATACCACGATACTTCTTCTTTAAAAAATACTGTCCTTTATCTTCATATATGCTTCTGTGGATGCCATCAATATAGGCCAGTTCAAACATCCCTAGGGATTGAGGGTATGGGTAAACTCTTACTTTAAACATATTCTATTGCCATAACAACTTACAAAAGATACATGTACAGTTCTACCAACTTAGATTTGGCCATCCCCTAGGCAGGTATTAACATATTGTAATTATCAGAATGTTTTCACATGTACAATGTCTTAGTTTAAACATTGATTCATTAATGTTTCGGTAAAAACCCTTATAGTGCTGGAACCGACTTCATGCTTATGGAAATAGATTAGATCAAGGGTATTGGCGGTTGGCCTGTGATCTAACCTGTTTGCTACTCTGGGTATATTTTCTCAACATAATTAAGCAGATATTTAAGGTCTTGGAATGCAGACGACACGGAAAATCTATTTTTAGAAAATGATCCAGCATTCTAAGGATTAAAGAAAACCCCAATGATTCACCCTCAACTTTGAATTAGACAGCAGAGGCGTTGAAAGTTTGACAAAAGCTTGAGACAACACGGTTACGAATAGATCCCTCTTTTCTCATAGTTCATCGTATTTTTCTGAAACGTGTTTTTTATTCGTTTCCCGCATTCCCTATCTTTGATTTCTCTTAAATGTAGTGTAAAAGTATAAATAGGATAATGACAGCGTCTTGCAAGACATAAATAGACAATGCCTGCTTTAGCCCGAGGCCTGGCTCGTACGTATACCTTGAACCGATGCGGGTATGCAAGGGCAAGGAATACCTGCTTTAAAACCACTTAGATGGACGCTATTACTGGTAAACACCAAGCACACGCAGTCATACAATGCAGATAGATGTCTCATATACTATATCTAGTGCGTTACATCGCGCGTAACTCATTAAAAAATGAAAAAGGAAAAAAAGAGAAAAAGAAAAAAGTGTTTTATACAACAAATTATTTTGTTTGGTAATTTTTGATATTCAATCACATATCAGTACATGTATATAACTTTCACCTTTTAACAAACAAAAACTTCGATCGAACAGAATTCCAAATGTTAGAATCAAACAACTGAAGAAATGAACACATGTACAAAACAGTTTTCCCAAGGTTATGAAAACAATTTCACTCTATTCACCAAGTTTGAATTCGAATCCACCAATTAAATAAGAACGTATCGACAGTTTGTGTCATGATATACGAAAGTTAAGATCTAACTACAAACGTTCAAGCATATTTATTTAAAAATCGCCCACTTTCTACCGTTATCTATATAAATATTTAACGACCATCTATAGAATACAGCTCGCCCAATACAATGGTAAATAAATCATCGTTAGTTAAACCCTTTCAATAAACTGTAAAGGTGATAATTGGAAATGAAAACGAACCTCTGAACTGAACCGAACATAACTTTATTTAACCATTATAGTGCTGGAACTGATTTCGTGCTTATGCAAACAGGTTAGATTCAGGACAGTCGCCAAGAAAATTGGCGGCTGGCCTGTGATCTAAACTGTTTGCTACTCTGATTATCTCTTTTTAGAAAATAACCTGGCATTTTTAGGGTTATGGCAATATACCATGCTGTTACAGAAAAACGAGGATTGCTTGATTTGCACATATCGATATAGGATTAATTTACAACTGTTGCTTTATGACTGCAACAAGCCATGGGAAGCGATTTGCACTTGCGATATTTACACCTGCTGCGATGATTAAAAAACACGTCAAGCTAAAAAGTGATTGTTTGTTTGCTGTTTGATAATTTTTTCGTTATATCAAGCGACTCCTGAACAAAACCGGTAATCAGGACCTTTTTTCTTTCTGATTTTCTCGATGAATCATAGACTTCTTTTATTTATTTCTATTTACATATATAAAATTACCAAAAAAACCCATAAAAAGGAGCATGTATATGCATGTGTTTTTCAAGCAAAACTTTCTTGCGTTGTGCATTGTCATAAAACAGGCATACAATAAAGTCATACAGTTTTCTATTAGGATAAAAAAAATGCATAACTTATTATATACTCTATGAGGTAAATGAAAAGCGGTTAACGCTCTTTGGGGTATTTTGTATGATTCAGCTAAAAACAATGGAAAATTTCTCTAGCTTAACCTGGTCAGGAGGTTAATGTATGTTTCTTAGAATTAGATGGTTTCCAGGAATTCGGCTGTTTCTAGAAGGTCGTTTCCTAAATATGGTTACATGGTTTGTGTACCAAGTACATAGGTATTGGCCAACATGAAAAATGATGCGTGCGCACACCGAAAACTCGTGCGGGAATTTGCTTAGAATACTGCCCATGAAATCAGTGTGTTACTCTGATTTGTGGGAATAAGTTCTTTCTTCTTTCTTGTACAGGTAAGAAATATAATTCAAGTTTATTTTACAAACATATAAGTTAGTTTTCATAAATTATAAGATATTCTTCTTTACACAATTTTACACAATTTTCTACAAATAAATACAAGTAATTTTCATTATTTTCAATGCTTGACTTTCATAAAAAAATAAATAAGTTTCTTTTTATATTCTTTAGTTGGAGACCGATTCACTAACTTCGAGAAACATTCTTTGCAATTCGGAAATGTTACAGTGGCGTTCATTACATTTCATATTGTTGTATGTATAATTATTATCATTGCATGCTATTATACATCTTCAATAAAGAATGAGTGTGTTACTCTGATTTGTGGGAATAAGTTCTTTCTTCTTTCTTGTACAGTTCCAGCCCCCGGGACGAATAAGATGAAATCGTTATTCGTCTTTTAAAAGATCCGGACCTCAAGCGAGTTCCCTGATTTAGGAGGAAAAACCAATGGGAATGTATATTTCTACAAGTGACACATTCAGTTTCCTCGTACATCACCTTCCCAACAATTTAAGGTTTCCCTCCTTAATAAATGCTGGTTTTTCCATTCCTAATATTTCCCAAAAGTCCAAAGTCATCCCAGCTCTTTGGTTTCCCTTTCAATCAGTTTCAGCGATATACCCTCCAAAAATGAACAAACAACCCTCCTTCCAATTTGCCATACATCTGCTTCTGTTGAGATCTTGAATTCACATGACTTCAATGTTAAAATCAGGCATTTTCAAGACTCTGCTGAGTGAATGATAGTGTTGTTTTACATTAACTATTTACAGAAATATCAAGTTGGGACAAAATCAACTCACGTTTTACTCTCCCAGCTCCCTATCAGCATCGGCGCTGCCTCTTTGTCATAGAACCGGTTCACAATCCGCTTTATTGGCTGTTCCGCATACTTCCGGAACTCCTCGGGTATCGTCGCCGAATCGCTAGCTTTCGGCCCGCCATTGTTCGCGGGCTGGTTGTCCAAGAACTTTAACTCGGTTGGATTTCGATAGCGACCGTAACTATCGTGATTATCTCCCCCATAGACGTAGTTAAGGCGCTGAGCTCCGAGACTTGTGAAGTCCATGGCAACGGTTGGTGCGGGGATTCGACCAGTTTGTTTACATTATTTCTGCGCCTTTGGAATGTTATGAAATATAGATAAGCGGTTATCGTTGTACAAATTGCACATGCTGTTGTTCAGTGACTGACGTCTGACGTCGTTGCGTTGACATCAACGTTTAAAACCATGACGTCATAGCAATAACCCTGACGCACTAGTACATGACGTTGATAGTGTTGTTTTAGTCTCGCACCTCTTACGGAGTACTTTCGTAAAGTAGTCCCATTTAGACATTTTGAGTTTTGACTTCTGGTGCATAGTTTTGCAAGTAAGAGATGAGCTGGTAGAACACTGATGTGTTTCCTGTATAGATTATAGTCCTGCAATGCTCCCAAAGTTTGTTTTGATTGCTTATTGCAGGACTATTTGTTTGGGATGTATGAACACAAATGTCGGTACCTCTGCAAGATTTGACAGTTTGTGCACTGATTTTCGGACGGTACAAGTACACTTTGCTCCGTAGAAAAAATGAGACGATTGAGTTGTCCATTCTATAACAGTTTCTGATAGTTTAATGGTCCAACTTGATATTTCTGTATATAGCTAAGCGTAAAAAACACTATTCTTTCCTCAGCATAGTCTTGAAAATGCCTGATTTAACATTGGAGTCAATGGGAATTCAAGATCTCAAAACTAACAGGTGTATGACCTAATCTATGGCAGTCGCATGTCCGTGGAGTCTTTATTTTGACGTAAATAACTGAGAAATCTTCAACAAACTATGAATGAAATCAGCAGATAGCATTTTAAACATGGATTTACCTTTTCTCGGAACAAGGCATGTGTCCAAATTGTTTTAATTGAGATTGTAGGATTTTCCTTGTCAAATTGGCTTGTGTATAAGTTTCCGGACAACGTGCACTTCAGTTATACCAATTAAAATGCATTTCTGAGTGATTTTATTTGTGTTTAAACATAAAATCTGAGGTCATCAATGAGCTAAAACAGTAATTTCTTCCTAGAAAGTGTTTTTCTGTCAAAATTGCTTCATTTTTTAAGTACAGAATATTAGTATTGTGCAATGGTGAGTAATAATAATTGTCAACTGAGAGGGTCATGTGATACCACTGACTTTCATCGAGCAAATACTGATATAAGATGCACATCTATGTCATTTCCTTCCCTTTATTAGCTCATACTGTCTGATCGCAGACTAGGTTTCTGCTTTTGAGTGATTTTCGTGTTGAAGCTGAGGCGGAATGTGTCGCGCAAGTTTAGCTGTGTTTGGATACTTGTCGCTGTAGATCTTTCGACAAGAGCTAAGGATTTTAAGCGATACTTTTTCTTAACCGAAACAGCATTTTACAGTTTTAAATGTATGTGTTACACTAAAACAATAATTGTAAACTGACCAAGAGAGCTATTCTAAGGTATTTCAAGTGTAACGGGTTAAGCCGACTGGTTTGGTGCAAGAAACCAATCGCACGAGTCATGTCAAACTTTTGGAAATCAATTTGATGGACAAATCTGTCTTTCACAAAACCATCAATAGTATATACCGGTATCATGTTCCCCATATCATAATTATCATCATCTCATTATCATTGATTATTATTATTACTATTATTATTATTATTATCATTATTATTATAATCATTATTATTGTTGTTGTTGTTATCTTATCATATCCATTGCATGCTGAATGGTGACGGTGAGTTCTATTCATAGGTTACGGTAGTATCAAGCAAGCTGTTGTTACTATCAAATGGAAACATTGGTGGAAAAGAGAAATCAATAATTATAATGAGCAATTATTTCTTTTTCCATGCCAATTTCTAAATATCATGTCTGTCGATGAAGCCTGAATAGCGAATGGTCTTCTCGATGGCTGTGTTTCAGAAAAATCATTGTAGATATTGTTTTTCTATCTTTGAATAGGTATAAACTCTTATATCAACCATTTCAATATAGAATTGCATGTAACAGTCTGTTTTTCCAAAGATATTCCTTGATAAAGCTATAAAATATTTCAAGATCCTTATGTATGCATGAAAATCAGTCATTTGCTTTGTAACATGAAAATGTTAACAGTCCAGGGTTCAGATTTGGACCAATTTGACTAAAAAAAGGCTTTGGAATGGCTGCTTTTCCTATAATGATTTTAAAATATTTTCTTTTTATACTAAAAAGTTTTTTTGGTCAATTTTCCAATAATTCAGTTACTTTTAGCTAATGAAATCACATTTCTAACCCCATAAATAACATAAAATGTGTACAAAGCTATGTCGCACACATTTTCCCTTACTTTTTTTTAAAAGACCAGATATACCCCTTAGAGTGCCCCCAAATCATTAAAATTTCTGTCTTTGTAATTGGGATTTTATTAGTGAGTCTTAAACAACATAATCATAGCATTTCATACTAGATTTGATTAAATAATGAAGAAGTAAGCCTTCATTTCAACGAAAATAGCCTTTGTTTTACCAAAGATATTGCTTTGTAGGCTACTTTTCTTGGAATGTTCCCAGTTTAAAACTTATAAAACTCTTATCAAAGTATGAAACAATCTTTAAGGAACAGAAAACTTTTTGTTTCAGTCAAATTGATCCATTATTTTTTGAATAATTAGTATTTATCTCTCTTTGGTGACACTTGGCTTTTTTACATAGTCTTATATGCAAATATAGTCAATTAGGGTGGGTGTATGGATTCCTCGTTTGTTCCAGTTTTATCGCTTTCCTGTCAGGTTTTTCGCATCATATTTTGTCGCAAGTCCCCAATCCTTGGAAAAATAAGACCGAAAACCATGCTAGCAATAAAATGCGTTTGTATAAGGCATCGCACCTGTTATGGAGTACTTCCGGGTCGAAGTACCCAAAAGTAGTCCCATTTAGAAATTTTGAGTTTTTACTTCTGGTGCATAGTTTTGCTAGTAAGAGATGAGCTGGTAGAACACTGATGTGTTTCCTGTATAGATTATAGTCCTGCAAGCTCCCAAAGTTTGTTTTGATTGCTTATTGCAGGACTATTTGTTTGGGATGTATGAACACAAATGTCGGTACCTCTGCAAGATTTGACAGTTTGTGCACTGATTTTCGGACGGTACTAGTACACTTTGCTCCGTAGAAAAAATGAGACGATTGAGGTGTCCATTTTATAACAGTTTCTGATAGTTTAATGGTCCAACTTGATATTTCTGTATAAAGCTATGCATTCTTCACTCAGAAGAGTCTTGGAAATGCCTGATTAAACATTGGAGTCATTGGGAATTCAAGGTGGAGGACAGGGTCCAGGGGTAGAGTTTCGGCTTCTCGGCACGAGGAATGTGGGTTTGAATCCCATGCTAAGGGGGATCTGCCTTGCGAACTTTCGTTAATCCACATTGGGCATTATTACTGGTTATGTACCCAGGAAGACTGTTTCCAATAGGGCCGAAAACATTGAAGGAAAAGGAAAAAACAGTCATCAGGAGCGATTTCACTTTTTTCCCACTCCCCCCCCCCATGTTTTCCTGAGTTGTCTGCAACAAACTGGTCAAATGTCGTTATTGTTTGTTAAGGGGTTCAGGTGATACAGTGGATTCGTAACTCGATTTACTGTTCAATGGTACACACACCCAGTTGACTCAAGCAACATTGTAGTCTTGCAGAAATAGTAAAGGACTTAGATAGTCTTAAAAAAATCATGCATAACCTAAATTTGGGAACAAGCACCTTTAAATCTTTAAATGGTTATTGGACTGTCAGGTGTAATGTGGTAGGGGTGTCAGTGTGGGCATACTTAACCCTTATAGTGCTGGAACGGACTTCATGCTTATACAAACAGGTTAGATTGGCGGCTGGCCTGTGATCTAACCTGTTTGCTACTTTGAGTATCCTTCCTCATCAAAACTAAGAAAGTATCTAAGGTTTAGGAAAGCAGACAACACAAAAATCTTTTTTAAGAAAATTTCCCAGCATTATAAGGGTTTAATGTTTGTAATAGAAATGACTTGCAAAAGTTTTTAAAAATGTTTAAATATTCAAAGTACAAAGTATTGACAGTTGACAAATATCAATCATAAATAACTTCCTTAATTTTCTTGGAATTTGGCAACAACCATTGACCATTAGGGGACCATAAGAGAAGTTATATATACATGTATATTTCTCTTTTTATCACAATGTAGTTTCTCACTAGACAAAAGAAATCTTTATGGCACTTTACACATTATTTGGAGACAATGAATGATAAATCTCTCAACACCTATGGCTTAAAAGCTATGAAACAGTCTATAATTTATATAACTACAGTCAAACTTCTGTTAAGAGGCCAACCTATTGGACAGAGTAAATCTGCTGTTTAAGACAGGTTGGCTGCTTAACACAAATTGATATAAACTATAAAGGTAACAATGGGACTTTTTGTAGTGGTTGTTTAAGGCAGGTTGGCTGCTTAAAAGGGTGGTTGCTTAACACAAGTTAGACTGTAAGTCAATGTTAACCCGTACAATGCTTGGAATTTTTTTTTAAAAATGGATGTTTGTGTCGTCTGCTTTCCAAAGCCTTAAATATCTGCTTAATCTTGTTGAGGAATGAAACTCAGAATAGGAAACAGGTTAGATCACAGGCCAGCTGACATTTTACTAATGGCAGGTGGCCTGGGTCCAACCTGTTTGCATAAGCATGAAGTTGGCTCTAGGTCTTTAAAGGTTTAAAATGAGTGATATATTTCATGCCTTCACTAGCATCTAATTAAAGTAAAAACAAAAAACAACGTTAGTATGAAGCAAGTATGGAATGAATGTGAAAACATCAAAACAATTAATTTGAAAAAATAGTTGTTTCAAGATGTCTCCGATGTCTTCAAAGGGACATGGGTAATGTTCAACTATCCAAAAGATGCAAATAAAATCAATGAGAACAATACATATATCAATTATTCAAACATCCCTTCACTACTTCTAGTAAACAACACTAAATACTAGTATAATACTGGGAAATCTATATTAACATATGAAAAATACATTGAGTTATTGAGAAGAAATGAAGATTTGTTCAACCATAGCAAACTGTCCCTTTTGTCACAATAATTTATTTAAACAATCTTCGCTACACAACTCCTTAAAAAATCTATTTCTTTGAAGAGAAAATAATTTAATGAATGAAGTGATTTTAACTTGACCTTATCTTCTACTGCAGAAATCTTTAGCAGCAATTTGGCCTTTTTTTCATAATGATTTTAACCCAATATCATGAATTAAACAAATTTTTTCTTGCTTATCAATTTGTGTTTAATGTTGCTTTCAGTTTAAACCATTCGTGAATTCCCATACTGGTGAATGCATATGAACAACTCCATTTGTTGTAGTTGTGATTTTTATACTCATTCATCAATTACTTATATTTTCATAGATACCCTCTTTTAACATATTTTTTGAAAATATGTCCATTACTATTTACTCAGAAAAAGAAGGTAACACAATCACTTTAACCCTTTCCTCAATATAAATGTTGGTGTTTATGCATCTGAAAAAGATTTCTAGAAAGCATTTGTGACAAAAAGGATGAACTCTTCAATGTATGCAATTCTTTTTTTGTCACAACATTTTTTCTTTAATACTTTACATTTGTTATATGCTGCTGTGTTTGATTAACCCTTTACCAAACAACAAATTTTCGACTGTCCCAAATTGAAAGTGTTTGCAGACAACATTTCAAAATGTGATGAAATTAGAAAATAATGTTCTGATAGACCAGAAAACATTGTGGGAAAAGGAGAAATTGCTTATCACGAGCAATTTTTCCTTTTCCCATGTGTTTCTAAAGTCATCTGCAACAAAGTGGTCAAATGTTGTTATCGTTTCGCAAAGGGTTAAGATCAGCCACAAAGTCCTGTTTGTGGGAAGTTGTTTACCATAAAGTAGTAACCAAGTAAAAGTTTGTTCCAAACTATATTCAAACAGATAAAGGTTCGGGACAGGAATGAATGTTCTAACAGATAAAATATTTGATATCAAAGAAAACACAAAATGCAAACAAAACATTAAATATCTTTTGGACATTCATAAACTCCTTTCACAGGGAAAAACAGGCCATCACCAGGAATCCTTGATGGTATCAAGGGAGATAACCAAGCGACCGTCCACCTTTCCCCTAGAACCGATCTTATATTTTCCTTCCATCCTATGTTATACTTGAATACCCCATGTGTGCGTTCTGAAGTAATCTGTCCACAGACCAGGTTTTGTAAGTGATAACCCAGCAAAGCTGCCATTGTGATAGAAACACCAACACACAGTGCTACAACAAAACACTTAAGCATGTCAACGAAACTCAAGTATCCCAATGTCCAGGTAAAAAACGGGAAAATTGTTTTTAACAGGGATGACACTGAAACACTTCCAAACAGGTTACTTATGAAGGTAAAGTTCAAGATGGCAGAATAAGCTCCGGCGAGCCAGCAGTTAAAACAGAGCAGCAGGTAGTAGCGATGGTTTTTGAGTCCTATACAGTTCCCTGTAAACATGCAGTGGTGGTCACGTCGCAGGATACATCTGTTACATGTGTGGCAATGGAAGGATCTGGGTGGAGAATTACACTCGCACACTGGACAGAATCGCCAATCTGTTTAAAATGGAGATACAAGTAAATTTATGAATCGATCCTTGTTCAATAATCATTTAAAACACCTGACAATATAGCAAGCAATTCACAACAGTAGGTTTCTGTGCTCTTGAATCATGGTATAATGATTGTAGAGTCTTAACTAGTATATTATTTCTCCTTCTCCTACAATGATTTCTTAACTAATCCTGTTTTAAAGGCACTTGAATAATTCTTTTTTTTTTTTGTTTGAATGTGTAACATCTGCAACCTTCATTGTGACGGTCCTAATGAGTGTCCACTCTAAAAGAAATGAAAAATAAAAATGGACATTAACAGAGCCAGCTTTTTTCTTAGTGATGTGTACACAAAAATTCAAAGTTAGGATAATCTTAGTGGGTTATGGTTACGTATAACTCCTCATAGACATTACCCCCTTTAGAGTATCCTAATTTCGATACTCTGTGTGTAGATAACTTCTTTGAAAACATTTCAAACCTGGTTTCAATAGACTTGGCAGAACGATCCCTGCCGTACTCGTGTCTGTTGTGACGACTTTCCAGAAACTCCCCATACTGTTGATGTAGATCAGAAGACCATTGACGAGATGGAACCACCACCAAAACGGGGAAATGTGATCCGATAGTGAGGGGAGGACACATAGCAACTCGAAAAATCCGATCACGTTGATTCCGAAGAGGGTGAAGAAAAAAGCGAGTGTGTCTGTGGATGTCTTAGGTAGCATTCTTCTTAAGACCGCCATTTTATCTGTTTGGTCCGAAGAGAATGTGTTCTTTTAAGTAATTTATTGAAGCTATACAAGGAAGCTAAATCGATTTCGAAAGTAAATTTTCATCAAGGTTACCAAGCGTTTGTATTTAACGAAAGTAGAGCGCCAAAATGATCGTGATCTGTAAGCTGGTGAATATCGGTATATCTCGGTAAGGAGTATTCTGGGGGTTAAAATTCATGATTAAAAACAATGAAAACGATAAATACAGCGTCCATGGGCTTATCTGCTATTTGAGAATGCTCTTCCCCAGAGGAATGGGAAAAGCTATCTCACTATACGGGTCATTGACAACAAACAGTAACCGGTGTCGTTTCGAAATAACGTCCTATCAAAACTCAACCACAAGCTTTGTTCCACGAGGTCATTATCACTCATAAATTGTGTCTATATGGGAAAACGTAATGGTATCCTAGAATATTGTGCAGTATTTGTGTGGAAAAATCAACAAACATTGATGTAATAACCACCAAGATGACAGAACTAGAACAATGCATAGATGAAAAACTGTAAGACAGAACTAAGTGACACAGAGTTATACAATTAGGCACTATGGCACGTGCTACACATTTTTTTCAGAAATTGAAAAAATAAAAATTCCGAAAACGCAACAATAAAAATCGAAAGGGGGGGGTCGAGAGGGGTTTTAGTTTTAAAGAGTTCAAGCTAACGGTAATTTCAATTATATTCCGTATTTTAACACAACTCGCGTTTGTAGTCCGAAGACGCATGGTTTCGTAAGCTGACCAGGACAGAACAGAACATATAAGTACGAACAAAGTTTGTTTAGCGCGTGATTTTAAACTGTAAACAATGGAAATGGCGGATCAGGACCCTCCGTATCCCGATATCGGAAGTCCGGGCTTCTCTGTTGCACATGATGACGAAGAAACCAAACGACGGCTTCTCAATGAAACCTGGCTTGCATGTCTGTCGTATCAATTTCCACTCCGGTAAGCTAATATATTTACATATTTTATCTATATGACATCATAACACTTGACCCTGTAAAGGACATAGGCTACGTTTTACGCTTGACCATAAGTTAAAACTTTGTTTTGTACGTAGCGGCCGTGATCTATAAAAAAAGTCGATTAATTGTAATCCAGTTATGTATGAAATGGAGTTTAAAAACTTGTTTTCGTTTTCTTATTATACATTTTTTTATATGCAGGTTTTTTTTTTAAATATCTATAATATGTAGAACCGAACTTGATTTACCGATTGCGTTGATAGTTCAGTGGTTGTAGCGTAGGTTCTCTGGCCTAGCGACCCGGGTTCAACTCTCGCTAGGAGCAACTTTTTTTTTTATTTATTTTGGTATTATAAACATTCAGTCTTACTACATATCAATACAAAAAAACAGTTTTGATTTATTTACAGGCATATTCGCCTTAAAGCGCCGTTGAAAAAAATGAAGTCTCAGATCAAACGCCGCTTTTAAAGGAGGAGTCTGATCTAGGAATTCACTTTTTGTTAAGGCAATCGATGCTGTTCCGATAAATGCACGAAGGAAACTATTTTTAAAACATATATACATCGGGAAAACAACATGTGATTTGGTAACAGTGTAAACTATCAATATTCGATCAGCAAAAATATTCCTTAATGCGTTCCAGGCAAATCATATAACAACTAACTTTATGATTATATTTCTTTTACAGAACATTTGGAAGCAAACAGAGGAGGTTTAACGGGAAATGGCTTCTTGAAAGCAAATGGCTCCGGTATTCAAAATCAAAAGACGCGCTATTCTGTGTGAACTGTTGCTTGTTTGGCAGGTATGACAGACTGGAAGAACTTGTCGGGGCTCGTCAAACGCCATGAAACTGAATCGTGCCATGTAAATGCATCTGCTCGTGCTGAATGCTACAAAGACATTCAGTCAGGAAAAAGTGGGTCCATTAACAAAAAGATATCAGATTCAGCAAAAATAACTATTGAGAAAAACAGGCACATCTTGAAAAAGATTGTTGAGGTCATTGTGCTATGTGTAAAGCAAAACATACCGTTATGAGGTCACACGGAAGAAAATAGCAACTTCAGTGCTATACTAACCACATTTGCAAAGAGCGATGACATTCTGTCTGCACACTTAGCTAGTGCCCACTACAATGCAAAATATACCTCACCCGAAGTGCAGAATGAGATTATTGACATATGTTCTGAACAGATCAGAGGCAATATCTTAAGAAGCTGTCGAAGCTGTCCATTTTTTGCCCTTATGGCAGATGAGGCCACCGACAAGGCAACAAAGGAGCAGTTATCGCTATGTGTTTGGTTCGTTGATGGTATGGGTGCCGTTCGAGAGGAGTTTTTGGGGTTCGTTGAGTGTTCTTCTATCAAAGGAAACGAACTTTATACCAAAATAGTATCTTTTCTACAAGAGGCAAACCTTGATTTGTTAAAACTGCGTGCACAGTGTTATGATGGATCGTCAAACATGTCAGGAAAATATCGAGGCGTACAAGCACTTATTCGCGAAAGATCTCCTCATGCCAATCATGTGCACTGTAAATTACACTGCTTGAACAGTGCACAGTTCCAATATTCCATGCGTTCGAACAATGATGGCTACAGTCCAGGACATAGGTTTCATGTTCGGCTACTCTGAAAAACGGCTAGCAGCTTTCACTGATGAGTTATCCCGAGATGCTGTCACTAAAGAGCAAATGGATCAAAGACAGAAACTGCGAACGCTATGTGAGACCAGATGCCCTGGCCGCATTCGAAAACGCATTCCCCATTGTCGTTCATGCGCTGGAGACCCTGGAACAGGATCACGATGAAAAAGCAGGGCAGTATCTCCATAGTGTACTTCGGTTTGACTTTATTGTTACGTTGGTACAGAAAGAAGACAACGATCTGCTGCATGCAGTTGGTGAAGCCAGGGTCGTCATTCAGCTAATGAACGATGATAGAAATGACCCTGAAGTGTGGAACGCTCTCTACGAAAAGGCTACCAACATCGCTGCTGAGTTTGAGATACCCGCTTCACGACCGCGTAGAGCTGGCATGCAAATTCATCGTGCTAACCCGGCTGTAGATACCGTCTCCGAGTATTGGAAAATAACATTACTCAATACATTTATTGATCACCTTATACAAGAAATGGAAACACGCATTGTCAGCAACAAAGAACGTTTCGTAGCACAATACCTGCTGCCGAACCGGTTGCCAGACCTGCTAGAAGACATGCTACCGTCAATATATGCGGCATATGCTCCAGACCTCGAGAACTCATTCCAAGTTTTTAGCAATGAAGTTACAAGGTGGAGAGTTCGATGGATCCTCTCAGTATTGCTAACAATGCCGCCGACATCCGCAACGTGTGAAAGGTCATTCAGTGCCATGAAGCGAATAAAAAACTACTTAAGATCGACCATGAACACAGAAAGACTTTCATCCCTGGCCATGCTCCATATACACAAAGACATGGACGAATCGATCGACGGTGTGATTAACACCTTTGCGTCGAGGAAATGCTGAAATCTTGAGTTTTTCTGAATTAAGAATAGTATCATTACTGTGGTAAACATACGTACTCGTGCCCGTTACCCATATTGTGGGTTATGGGCACGAGTACATATGTGTTTTTCATCACAGTAACGATTTAAACGTTCGGTATAACAGTTACGCGCGACATAAACTTTTCGGGACGTACGGACAGCCGGACAAATGCACATATATATGCCCCCCTCTTTAAGTCATGTGTGTCGCCATTACTTGTCGACTGAATTTTATTTTTATTAAAATGAATATTTGAAAATTACACTTTGGCTCATTTTAGGTCTACATTTCGGCGGATTGTTTTTCCATTAGGACATAATGACAAAATATACGTATTTAGCTCTACAAAAAAGTACATTTTTTATGATTCAATTACGCACAGGACGCACCAGAATGCTTCTCAAGCGATGTAGAATTTTAGAAAAATCCGGACCCCCCTAGAATAAGGGTGCCTACACATTGATTTTGATGAAGAGACGCGCCTGTACATTGATGGATAACACCCACCTGTAAATAACCTTGACAAAGATGGTAGAGGAATATGTATATATGTTAATCAGTTTCATTCGGTGGAGGATTTTGACATTGATCTTGGTTCAATGAATATCACTGACTTTCAAGAATCGGTATGGGTGAATGTGAAAATAGGGACAAACAAAACAGTTAGTAACCTTTGGTTGTGTGTACAGAAGCCCAACTAGTAATGCTATAAATAATAGAAAGCTAGAGTCATTGCTGCGAGCTATTTCTGAACAAAGCTTCTAGCACCTTGTGATTGTTGGGGACTTTAATTACCCTCACATCAATTGGGACACTTGTATAGTGACAGATAGCGAGGGATCGGAAGGTGACATTTTCCTGGAATGCCTTTTAAGATTGTTTCCTGATACAGCATGTCGACGAACCCACTAGATACCGTGGCACCCAGAGACCTTCCATTCTTGACCTTATTATGACAAAAGAAGAAAATGTTGTAACTGACGTTAGCTACTAGGCATCGATTGATAACAGCGACCACTGCAACACAATGTTCAACTATATTTGTAAAGTAGAGCGACCCAGAACAAAGACACAGAAGTTTAAATATGACAAGGGAGATTACTCTGCAATGAATGACAAACTATCCAATATCGACTGGGAAACAACTAATTCTTCTACAAGTATCCAGGAAGCATGGGATATATTATAAGGGAAACAATGAATGACAACATTCCTACTCACACTGTAGACGAGCTAATGATCAAGAAGCTTTACATTACCATGGTCAGATCCATCTTGGAATATGGCAATGCTGCACGAATCCATCAATTTGCTGGTGACACAGACAAAGTTGGAAAAATCCAGCAAAGGGCTACAAAACTGTGTACAAGACTTAAGGACCTACCCTATGAAGACAGACTTAGAGCCATGCAACTGCCATCTATACTCTATAGAAAAGAACCCGGTATTAATAGAGGTATTCAAAATCCTAAATGGCAAAGACAGGATTGATCAAGAAGGACTGTTACCCACAAAAATCACTGATAAAACTAGAGGACACAATCTAGAAATCGCCAAAAGTTATTGTCGACTTAATGTCCGAAAGTACTCGTTTGGCCAAAGAGTTGTAAATAACTGGAACCACTTCAAGGATATGGCCATGGAGACTGTGCTATGTGTTTAAGACCTTTCGGCGGCGTGGAGCAATTCTGATGACTGTGCATTTTGATGGGTTGAAACACATCTGCCATGTTACTTCCCACTGTTCTAGAGCTTCAAGATCTACCTGAAGGAGTCGTCTGTCATGGTCACTTTCAATCACCTTGTAGACTGTGCTGTCGTTTGCAAAAAACCTGGATGAGGATGAGTTAATCGCATCTGGGAGATCATTTATGAAGGCCAGAAACACCAGCGGGACGAGGACGGTCCCGTTAGGCACACCGGATGAGACGTCCGCTGTTCCCGACTTGGCACCATCAAGTATGACTTGTTGCTTCCTGTTCGTTAGAAAAGCCTGCACCCATATCTTTGTCTTGTCCTGTAATCCATAGTGATCTAGCATGGTCATCAGTCTTGCATGGGGTACCTTATCAAAGGCCTTGGCGAAATCTCGGAGGACAACACCGACTTGTTTCCTTTTGGCTGTATTGGAAGCTATATCATGGATGGTGGTGAGGAGTTGGGTTTCTGTGGAGCGCCTCTTTCTGAAACCATGTTGGCTATCGCTCAAAACGTGATGCTTGTCAAAATGCTTCACGATGTTGCTGTGATCAATTAATGTGTTCCAGCAGCTTGCATGTGATGGACGTCAAGGACACTGGTTTATAATTAGATGCTTGGTGTCAGTCTCCCTTCTTGTATAGGGATACAACTGAGGCATCGCCCCAATCCTGTGGGACATCTCCCAGGTCCAGTGACAACTGAGGCAACTTTGTAATGCAGGTGCTATCTCAGTTGCGGCTGCTTTGAGGATGAATGCTGGGATATCATCTGGTCCTTTGTGGACACCCTTCCAGTCAACTGTGATGTTCTGCATTGATGGGGTGGAGCTGGGTCCTAAGTCTGGTACGCTGGTGGTGTTTTCATGTGTAAAAGCTGAGACAAACTGGTAATTCAGTATGCTTGCTCTGGTTTCATTACCACTCTGACGGAATCCATCCTTGTAGGAAGGGAAGACACTATCCATAAATCTTGTTTTTTTAAGTTCATGTGGTGATTTTCTTAATATATAAATACTAGAATTTAATTTCAAGGGAACCATATATATATACAGCTGAAGGTTTACAAATAATTACCAGGAAAAAGAAGAAGAAGAAGAAGAATAAGAAGAAGAATAAGAAGAAGAAGAAGAAGAAGAAGAAGAAGAAGAAGAAGAAGAAGAAGAAGAAGAAGAAGAGGAAAAAGAAGAAGAAGAAGAAGAAAGAAGAAGAAGGAAGAAGAAGAAGAAGAAGAAGAAGAAGAAGAAGAAGTAGAAGAAGAAGAAGAAGAAGAAGAAGAAGAGGAAGAAGAAGAAGAAGAAGAAGAAGAAGAAGAAGAAGAAGAAGAAGAAGAAGAAGAAGAAGAAGAAGAAGAAGAAGAAGAAGAAGTAGTAGAAGAAGAAGAAGGAGGAGGAGAAGAAGAAGAAGAAGAAGAAGAAGAAGAAGAAGAAGAAGAAGAAGAAGAAGAAGAAGAAGAAGAAGAAGAAGAAGAAGAAGAAGAAGAAGAAGAAGAGAAGAAGAAGAAGAAGAAGAAGAAGAAGAAGAAGAAGAAGAAGAAGAAGAAGAAGAAGAAGAAGAAGAAGAAGAAGAAGAAGAAGAAGAAGAAGAAGAACGTATCAGACTCGAACTGCAGAAGGTAATACATGTTGTCGTATACGAAGGTTGAAATTCTAGTTCACCGGGCGGGTTGGGGGTATCCAGTGACTAGCTTTACATTTATATTTAGAAATGATCGCTTTGTCAAATACAAAGTGTTAATACATCTGCATTGGAAAAGGGGTTTAAAATGGGGATCTTGGCCCCCGCGTATATCACGCAATAGCCTAGTTTAAACTTACTTATTTGACGTCGATTTTGACAGAAGCTTGAAGCTTTTTCAATTCAACATCGAAGACTCAACCAGTACTCGCGCCGAGTTGAGGGTTAGGCACCGTAATTTTCACATCGCCTTACGGGGATCGAACCCGGAACCCTCGGTACAAGAGGCTGATAATCTACCTCTGCACCACTGTCGGCTTCACTAGCCTAGGGTCGGGTATATGGACAGGCCAGGACTCCTAGGCTAAGTCAGGATGATCCGAACTTCATAACACCGCTTGGATCATAAGGAGGGGAGGGGGAGAGGGAGAGGGAGAGGGAGAGGGAGAGGGAGAGGGAGATTCCTACAAAGTTTTTTGCCCTTTCAGATATTTTTTTTTCTATTTCATCATTTTTTGAAATGTCATCTGCGAACTCTCTGAATTATATCTGCTTTATTCTGGTGAGGAAAGATACCCGGTGTAGCAAACAGGTTAGATCTGGATCTAACCTGTTTGCATAAGCATGAAGTCGGTTCTAGCACTATAAGGGTTAAATGTTTAATAAGTGTTTTATAAAGGACCATTCAGAAGTGCATAAAATTCGTGTAAAGATTACTTGTACATTATGCACGATAGACGATAGAGCTTGTGAAAACCACTTGCCGTATACATCTTATATCTTCTAAAGCATATGTGGCCGAATAATTAAAAGGAAAACATTGTGACAGAAGGATGAGCGATTTATGGTCTTGTCACAATCTTTTTCTTACAGTATTGAAAACTATTTTTTTCTTAAATCTCTGCCGACTGCTGTTCCCATATCGGGTATTTGCAAACCACTTAATAAGAGGAGACTTATCTACATTTGTTGGATGTTTACGTCTGTTCGACCGGGCCAACCGCTAATGTTGAAAAAAAAACGTGTGGATCAACCATTTTGCATTCTAATATTATAATAACCCTTACTGTTCTGTATGTTTTGTATGTGATCGTTAAAGCGAGATGTGATAGAGTATGGGTCTTATTTGAAACGAGCTGACCGCTAATGTTGTAAAAACGATTATGAATATATTTGAATGTTTTTGCAATAAAATGTGATTGAAGTAGAAGTTTATTTTATGTCTTTTACTACTGCATCAACATTAGTTCTGTTATTTTCCCCACTTCCGGTTTACAAATGATAGGGGATGGCCTTAAAGTTCAAATTAAGTGCTCACAATGACTGGGTAAAGCTGAGTAGAACCATCGGTATTTCTTCCTATGAGCGACTGCTATTATGCTAATCCAAAAAGGCTCAACTCAATTGCATCTATACATGTTGTAGATGATAAACTTTGAACAAGTCTTGATAAAAGTATGTTCTGCCCTGTGTGTTAAGAGTACATGATTTATGTTAGAACATGTTCTAAATGACTGGTTCAGAGACATCTCTGGACTGGGTAAAGTGGGTAGATTCGGCGGTATTTCTTCGTATTAACAAAGACCTAATAAACATGTTTATTAGGTCTTTGGTATGAACGGTTGTCTCTCATGCGTAACCGAATATACACAGCGTTACACATATATGGACGTCCATGTACATGGGATGTTTATATCTAAACAAGATATTTATGTCGATAATGGATTAGATTGTGGTGCAGGGTCTTCCCCATGCCTTCTAAGCCCTGTAGTACCACAGCGCTTGAATTTCAAAATAAGCACTACCCTGACGCCTAAATTGATCCCAATGTGCTATGGATTCGACCACAGCGCTTTAAATTTGTCCCAAAGCCAGTCATCTCGCTTGTTAAATTGTTTGTTTACCATTTGATCTGGTTTATAAATAGGTTTTATTTGTCTTTCAATTCCAAATATATTCCTAAATATTCACCATTAAAGGATGCATACATAGAAAAAACATCAAAATGGGAAAGCGACACCCGTTCCTTTATCGCCTCTCTTCCCCCAATCTAACACCTCAGCCCTTCAAAAAGATCCTGGGGTAGACCCTGGTGACGCTTAACATGAAAATGAACGCTTATTGAATCTTAAACCCACATGACTTTATATCGGATAGTGGTCCCGCCAAATGAATCTTGACATATTACCAAACAATAGCGACTTTTGACCAGTTTGTTGCTGACAACCTTGGAAAACATTAATGAGAAAATCTTCCTTTTCTCACAATGTTTTCTGCCCTATGAAAAGTATTTTTTACTAATCGCATTTTGAAATGTCGTCTGTAAACTCATTTAATTTGGGACAGTCGAAAATTTGGCGTTTGATAAAGGGTTAAACGACAAATTAACTTTGCGGATCTATTCTAGATGATATTTCAGTCCTTCGGATGAGACTTTAGACTGAGGTCCTGTCCCTTGATGAATTTGAATTTTGTACTGGCTAATTAATACAAAATGAACGTAAAACGACCGATATTATATTTCGAAATATAAAAGAACTAATCATATGAATCAATGAGGAACATTTTATGAAAATAATGGTGTTTCCTTATTTTACTTATAAAAATATTTTGAACCTTACAGTACTGGAACCGACTCAGGCTAGATCACAGGCCAGTCGCCAAATTAATTGGCGGCTGGCCTGTGATCTAACCTGTTTGCTACTCTGAATATCTTTCCTCATCAAAATTAAGCAGATATTTGAAGTCTTGGAAAGCAGACGACACACAAGTCTATTTTTTTTAAAATTACCCAGCATTCCAAGGGTTCAAGTGGTTACACTGCACCTAAAGAAGTGGTTATGTTAGAAACGCAAACGAATGTTTGCCTGCCTAACAACATGTGTACTTGATAAGGAATGTTGTGATCGGATTTTAAAAGCGCTTTACTTCATAATCCGAAATTCGACATTTATTGTATATTGAGCCAAATACCATAAATACCATTATTGAAAAGGCAGAACATGTGTGAAAGAAGCCATTACTATCTGCAAAAATGGCATAATGTTAAATACACAAAGGAATTGTCATGTTCCTCAAATATTTTTGTTGACTGCGTTTGTTTTTAATTTTGACTTGCCCAATCCAGTTTGGTTAAGCGTTTTAATCGTACTGTGTCATGTAAGACATAAGTGCTTGTCTCAATAATAAAATACGAAACAAACCGAATTATTTATGCAAACAAACATGTGTTAGGTACAACTGAGCAACACCCTTTGCGATAAATAGCGAAATTGCTCTTCTCAAACAGTTTATATGTTCTCCTGCAAACGACTTATCTCTATCCCAAACGCCAAATTTTCAACTGTCCCAAATTGAGAGAGTTTGCAGACGTCATTTCAAAATGTGATAAAATTAGAAAATAACCTTCTGATAAGGCAGAAAACTTTGTGGGAAAAGGAAAAATTGCTCGTTACGAGCAATTTTTTCGTTTGCCTCATTGTTGTCTTAGTCGTTTGAAACAAAGTGGTTAAAGGTCGTTTTTGTTTGGTAATGTGTTAATTAACTTAGTCAAACATGAAGTTACTTGATATCATTGTAATACAACAATACGATGAGAATATGATAACACTTTATTCAAGACGTAAACTTTACAGCTTATTCATAAAATAGATACGCATGAACAATAATGTAAAGTATAAGCAATATAGAAAACAAACATGTACACCAATCCATCATACATGCGCATGGTAACGCGTAGTTAGAAGTCAGACGAAGGACAAATCTAATTTAAGGAGAAATTGTCATTGCCGAGCACTTGTTTTGTTACACTCATTTGTTTCTATCCTTACGATGAAAGCAACAGCTTCAATAGCTTTTAAATGTGCTCAGTCACAGATGTGAGTGAATTTGTTAGTTGAATTATTCGTTTAACCCTTTACCAAACACCAATGTTCGATTATCCCAAATTGAAACAGTTCGCAAACATTTCAATAGGGTGCAAAACATTGTGCACAAAAGGAGAAATTGCTCGAAATGAGCGAGCAATTTCTCCTTTTCCCACGATGTTTTCCAGAGTCGTCTGCGACAAACTGGTCAAATGTCGTTATTGTTTGGTAAAGACTTAAACTGCACCGCTGGACTGTTGTATGGCACGCACTCGAGAATAACCGTTTGAAGCCTTAGTTGTTTTAATCTGAAATACATTTTTAAAGCCTGTAAACAATGAATCATCGTGTATTTAAATCCAAAAGCGTTGCAACGGACATGTACCGCTATTACATTATTCTTTATTGCAAAAACAGTAACAGTTTTTAGCAATTTTCATATAGTACAAACATTCCATGACAAAGAACATATAAGAGAACATATTAAAGCATAGATGTTAGCTGAAGAACAAAAATAGTTAGGAAGTGTTTTTTTATTAATGATTCATTTTCATAAGACTTTAACTTCCTTTGAAAATAAATTACTAGTTTTGGTTTTTTTTTATTAGCAAAGAAGGTGAATTTTGCCAAGTTATTCAATATGATAGGAGAATTTGAAGACATAAGATTAATACATTTTTGTATTGACGGCCATGTATGATAATACCTTTTAATGTATTTCTTTCTTATGTCTGTAAACTTTGAGCATATAAGCAAGAAATGGTTCTCGTTTTCCACTAATCCAGAAGTACAATTTAGACAAATTCGTTGATTTTGTGGTATGTTATTATGACGTCCAACTTCAATGTTAAGAGTGTGTGTGGAAGTACGTATTCTAATTAAACCGTCTCTATATTTTGCCTCTTTGATACAGTCTAAGTACTTTTCAACAATGAATGGGTGTTTAAATAAACTGTATGTTTTTAAGTAAGATAAGTTATTGATAGATGCATACAAGTGAATATGTCATTTATTCTTGGTTTAATTGGATTAATATTGATCATTAAGTTGGGTTGGTTTTCCCACAAATACGGTAAACCTTTCATCTAAAATTGCTTTTATGTTATACGCCCAATTTTCACCCTGATAAATGTGTTCATTATCAACATCGCTTTTCAACATTTCATATATTTTGTATGAAAGTGATTGCTCATT
This sequence comes from Cerastoderma edule, assembly GCA_947846245.1. Lineage (NCBI taxonomy): Eukaryota > Metazoa > Mollusca > Bivalvia > Cardiida > Cardiidae > Cerastoderma > Cerastoderma edule. Next base: position 14,871,581 of record OX401418.1, on the reverse strand, counting down.
CGAATGCATACACTTAGATAAATTGGCGCTTCCTGAACTAATATTACTTTCAATATCCACTTTTAATTGCTATACCATACGAACATTTTCAAACTATATTGCTTCAACGATATCTAGATTTGACTTTCAAATGTTTTCACCTGTGGAGAAACATCTGTAAAAGTTGTTTGGAGATTGAATTCCGATTTCATTGTTAAACCTGTCATATATCATATATTTTTATACTATGTTTTTTTCCTTTTAAGTATGTCATCTTGGCTGTTCATTTTACCCCATTATAACTTGTGGATATAACTTTATAATGTAGTGATAGGCTTTTAATGTTTTTGTATCTTTTGTTTATATATATTACTATCTTCATGATCTCTTGTTCTTAATAGGTCGATTTCTTTATATATCTTTAATTAAGATGTTTTTGTCTTGTATCTTATCGCATTTAGACTCATCTCTTATAACTCCATAATGGAGTGGCATTGTATCTTCTATGAAATGAAATCTTATATTGTAAATGTATTTATAACTGTACAATGATGAGATGTAAATCAAGATTACTACTACTACTATATCATATATGAGGGCTCAGGTCATGATAAACACTGTCGGCAAATTTGTCTTCCTTTTTTTCAACTATAAAAGTGTTGAAAAAGAGAAGAGAAAAAGAAAACCAATATCATTACCTCTCAGCTTTTTGTAATGAATCATTGTAACAAAAAAAGAACTTTCTCTGTTCATTCAACCATGCAAATCCTTCTTATGGCACAGAGGTCTTGAGTTCTTTTCTTCATTTGATGGATACATATAACCATTCATATTGCAATTTATCCTGTCACTAGTGCCATTTTGGGACCGATAACTAGGTGCCGTATAACATTTGTGATATCCGGCACTAGCCATATCACACATGCACGTGACGAATCATGACGCCATAAGAACGACATGGCGTCATGTTTACATCATTCTCTACTTATTTTTGTCCTTTTCTCTCGTGTTTTATTTTCATCTTTTTTCTTTTAAGGAATACATAAAGGTACCAGGATAAATAGAATAGATAGTTGGTGTCTTTGAATGGGAAATGCTATCGGGCTCGGCTAACCGGATAATATTCCTAAGCCTTGCCCGATAACACTCCCGATTCACGACACCAACCACCTATTCTCTATATATCAGTACATTTTATCGGTAGGGTTTCAAAATGTCACAACCTAAGGTTTTTTTATAGCCATTTGTTCATGCCGACGCTTATTGGAGTGAATTTGGCATGATGTATCTTTGTCTTATCGTCGTTCTTGTGTTGCTAGTTTATTGAAAGTGTGTCCTTATTTGACCTATAAGTAAGTAAATAGGTAAGTAGGTATATCGTTTATTATAGTGACATATTTACGTTTTCTTTTTAGACAAATGCTTATCAAAATACAGTTCGTTATGTACACCCAGGCCCCCCCATCGGCCTATAAGCCACTTTCTATGATTACAGGTGCGGTAAATACCAGCGTTCTATCAAAGTTTGTCATAAATACATGTATATACGAATATACGTATGATTATTTAAAAACTAATGTAAAAAATATCATGTTGCTTAGAGAGTATAATAAAGGGATATGTGTCACTAAAATTCAGTGAAGCCTCGTTTATCCGGACCCCGGTTATCCGAATGTCTCGCAATCCGAACGAAATTGTATGGGAACGGAATTATTTGACCAGTTTGTTGCAGACAACTTTTGAAAATATTGTTGGAGAAAGAGAAATTGCTCGTGACGAGCAATTTCTCATTTACCCACAATGTTTTCTGCCATATCAGAAGATTATTTTTGAATTTCATCACGTTTTGAAACGTCGTCTGCAAACTCTTTCAATTTGGGACGGTCGACAATTTGGCGTTTGCTTAAATGTTATAAGTATACACGTGCATACAGACCGTTTATGTCTTAATGTGTATAAGAACATGCTCTACTTCATTAGTCCGGATGAATCGGTAATCCGGACATTTTGTTGGGAACGGAGGTGTTCGGATTAACGAGAAATCACTGTATCAAGTATGAGGAGTAAAGCGAGGCGGTCAATTGGGTGTTATATCTGTAACTGTTGGCCCTTCTTTATTCTTCAGGAAAACCGCTTTTTTGGCTCCTTAACAGTACCTTCCATGGCAAATCCAAGAGTTCATACTCATTGTTTTATCAAGCCCCACTCCATAAACAGCCAAATGCTTGCGAAGAAACGGGGTGATCAACAGCTACTTCTTTCTTTTCCATCGGCCAACTCTTCATACCAATCCTCTTGAATCCCATTCTGTGCTCAGTGAAATGCACATTCATTATCGCTTCACATTCGCCTAATTCTGAAAAAAAAGCTCCAAATGTTTGAAATCGTGGAGATCACCCACAAAAGACAAAATACCATCAACACTGTTCCCTCATATACCATATAAGCATACAATTAGCACACGCAGTAGCATTCTAAATTTTCATCAACTACTATTCCTAACCGGTCTTACACTAATAATGCAATTGCAAACAACCAAAAAGTATTCACATAAATGTGTATTTCCCGACATTGCGTAGAAATATTTTTGACTTAAGAAGGAATTGCTTGTAACAAGAAATTTCTTCTATAGTGACGAAGACTTTTTAAGGATTCTGATGCAGTTGCGTCAAATCACGTTTATGGATTTAAGGATTAAGCGATGTCAGTACTATAAATAAGGTCAAACCAGGGCATTACTTCTTTACCAAACACAAACTGTTCGACTGTCCTAAATCGAACGAGTTTGCTGACGACATTTCAAAATGTGATGAAGCTGAAAAATAATCTTCTGAAAGGGCAGACAACATTGTGGGTAAATGTGGTATTGCTTGTTAAGCATATTGATACTTGTATCTTTTTCACGAACCAGCATCTACTTGTACAGAAGTTGTTGTATTACAAACTCTCTGTGGTGTTGTATTCAACGGCATAACGTCCCCATTCCTACATTCCCAGCAACAATAGGTAGACCTTTAAAAAAAAATACCCCCAAAAAAAAAAAAAGAAAACAAAAACAAAAACAGGAAGATAAAGTCACGTTTTTGTGAGTCATTCCTTAAATCTAACGTGAATCATACTCATTTTGATATCCTTTAACCCTTCAACAGACAATAACGACATTAGACTAGTTTGTTACAGACCACTCTGAAAACCATTGTGGGAAAAGGATAAATTGCTCTTAACGAGCAATTTCTCCTTTTCCAACAATGTTGTCTGCCCTTTGAGAAGATTATTTTTCAATTTAATCACATTTTGAAATGTAGTGTTGAAATTTGGTGTTTGGGAAAGGGTTAATAGATATTTAGGCATGATACACAAAACATGATAGGTCTATCGTTCTGATCACTCTCTTCTTTTATGGAGTAGTCCATATTCAAACTTTATTGGTTATGAAACTCGTATTTTGTTATCCAATTTTGTACACCTGTACTTTTTATAAACATGTGTATGACTTGTATATATTATATGCAGTATAGACTTAAACTTGTATGAACTCAGAAAAACTCTCCTTAGCCCGTTACAACCTATCTAACATTGAAAACAAAAACAAATGAAATAAAAGGTATGTTCAAATTTTACCATCTTGCTGATGCTGACTGTTTTTGTTCCCAGTGGTTTAAGTTTTCCTCTGTTGTACATCCCTTTTAAAAGTCATTTTCTCACGGAAATTTTTTTTGAATTGAATAAACCACATTTCACACAGCCAATGCAATGAATATGTAAATGATTTATTTATCACGATTCATAATGTCGGATTTTGTATTTCAATTTGATTTTTATCCAAAAGAATGTCTGGTCTCGATCACTTTAACCCATTACCAAACAATAACAACGTTTGACCCGTTTGTTGCTGACTACTCTGGAAAACATTGCGGGTAAAAGAGAAATTGCTCTAAATTCTCCTTCCCCACATTGTTTTGTGCCCTACGAGAAGATCATTTTTCAATTTTATCACATTTCGAAATATCGTCTGCAAACTCTTTCAACTTGGAACAGTCGAAAATTGGTGTTTGGTAAAGGGTTAAGCAGACAACTTGAGAAAGTACTGTAAAGAAAGTAATAAGATGTTAACAACGAACAATTATTCTCGTTGTTATATTCATTCAAAAACAACAAAGACGACGCGTTTTCCATATTGTATAGATACTGTCTACTTATGATTCGATTTTGATCCATTTTCACAAGTATCATTTGAGAGATTTAAAGTTTAATTACGTAGACTTGAAATTATCCCATCTATTACCCCAACCGCGACCCAGTTTTCTGTGGCCAAACCTGAAACTCAAAGCCATACTTGCACTCATTTACACTTAAATCGTAGAAAATCTAGAATAATTGAAAATCAACTTAAAAGTACGCTGTTTCTCCTTTTACAGGGAAATGGAGACTGTAACACATTCAAATTGTACTTTTAAAAGAGTGAATATGATAAGATTTGTTTTCAATTAGTGATAAAACTAGGTCAGCCTAGAAACGCTGGAAACCAATAAAACCCATGATTTCACCATTTTGAATGTTCACGTTGTTGATATTCGATAAATGAAAGCATTTTTAATGCGTTTCACATGATTTGTCTAACCAGGTCATCACCATTCATTAAATAGAGCGCTCCTTGCTATTTAAGATGTTATTCGAATGTGAACAATGAAGTCAAATTAGTGGGCTGCAAATTTATGAAAATAGCACTTTGAAAAATAGACAATTAATAGTGCAGGCTATTGCCATGGTCCTGTGTTTTTTCGCTGTGTTTTAACATATTCTATCATAATTCATTACTCATTTTACCCGGTTTTGCAGTTTTTCTGAGCGATAGTAAGCTTTTAAATTTTAAACACGTAGACTTGAAATCATTTCATCTATACCCCCCTCTTCCCCCTACCGCGACCAAGTTTTCTGTGGCCTAACCGGAAACTTTAACGTTCAATACAAAAGAGAAATAACCTGAGAAGAAGCAACTCATCTAGAATGCGGCATAATGCATCATTACGCTTGATCCCTGTTTGACATTCATGTCAGAAAGGGGCAAGATCAATTCTTTAACCCTTAGCTGGGTAATTTTCTAAAAATAGATTGTTTGTGTCGTCTGATTTCAAAAACCTGAAATACCTGCTAAATGTTGATGTTTTGATTTTGATGTTGAAAGGTACTCAGAGGAGTAAATAGGTTAGATAACAGGCCAGCCGCCCATATACTTGGCGGCTGGCCTGGATCTAACTTGTTCGCATAAGCATTTAGTCGGTTCAAGTACAATAAGGGTTAATCGCAATGTTTGATCTACCGGGCGATGGTTTCGAGTATACGAGCTGGTTTGTTTCTTCATAATGAAGGTAAACAAAGAAAAGAAAAAAAAACATGATAATCCGGCTAGTTTTTTTTCTCTTCGATGGTTAATAATTTGATATTTGAATTAACCTATTGGAGATGGAGATGGTTGTTTTGGAACATTTAGAAATTTTTATTTTTAAACTTAGTTCCTCCAAACCTTAATGAAACGAAATGGCACCCTATCACAACATAACATAACAAAGACTTTATTTCACCCAAAAATGTTAACATCATACATGGGGATATTTAACAATTAAGTTGAACTTTGATTACAGTACAGTGCAAATGGTACAATAAAAAGAAACGTATTTTGTAATGGGAAATAAATATGAGGATATTGACAATTAATTTTGATTTTGATTACAACACAGTACAGTATTAATGGTATATAAATAAAAGAAACGTATTTCGTAATGGGAAATAAATTTTGGGATATTTGATGATTAATTTAAATTATGATTGCAGTACAGTACAAATGGTACAATAGTAAGAAACGTATTTCTTAATGGGAAATAAACAGTTGAGTTTTTATTTCATGTCATGTCTATGGAGGGAGGACGGGTGAATGGAAATTATTTAAATCATTTTCTGAATGCATGCACTATACGTAGCAAAAAATATGCAGGTCGCGATGGGCCACTGTGCATATTCGCAATTTTATGTAAGCGTATCTTATGTATGAAGAGTGAATTATACCTGAAAATATATGAATAAACAGGTACATTGTATATGCGTTTGCATGTACTTTAATTACACTGACTGACAGTTTGAAAAGACAAATAGTGGCTGAAATTCAGATATTAAGAAATAGGGTAATACAACGGTAGAAGTACACACAGATTTGGAATTGAATGAGAGATACCCTCCCCGTTTACGTACGGGATGTCGGCACGTTTTACCCGGCTTGATCAGCCTTAACCAATTACCAAACAACAACGACATTTGACCAGCTTGTTGCAGACGATTCAGAAAACATCGTGGAAATAAGAGAAATTGCTCTTAGCAAGCGATTTCTCCTTTTCCCACAACGTTTTCTATCCTATTAGAAGATTATTTATCAATTTCATCACATTTTGAAATGTCGTCTGCAAACTCTTTCAATTTGGGACAGTCGAACATTTGGCGTTTGTTAAAGGGTTAAGAGAGTTAAGTGTTTGGCATTAACCCGAACGATATTGAACCGCAAACCACTCTCAAATTGCAAAACCCCAACAAATAAATCGTAGGTGATCCAAATATTTGGACAAGATTACCACCATAATGGGACCTGGATAAAGTTTTGATTTCAATCCTAATCGAGTCCATACCATCAGTGTAGAAAACTCGAAGATTGACCAAACATTCCTGGGCCTGTTGTGAACTATTTGTAGTAGAAGAAGAAAGAAGAACACTTCATTGACGTAAGTGTATACAGATTCTAGTCGTATACATACTTTTACATATATAAATAATAATCAACAATAATACGTGATAAAAATTTAACATTTTTGAAGAAAGAGTCCTTGTTTATAATTGTAATGGTTACGAACATGTTTCAGTAGGTCCTAATGCTTAAGTTATTCCTAATTTCAAAAGCATATTTGATAAATCTTGCAAAGTCTGAAGTCCTCAAATATTAGCCTTACTCCCTTGGAAAATGGAGTTTCCTTCGAGAAGCATAAAGGTTCATTGAACACTATTCTGTGCGATGCATGTTTTATTTCAAAAAGACGCATGTTGTAACTTTTAAAATTGAACTCTGTTTGTGCTGATTCTGTAATATTTGTTAATTAAGTGTGATCATTTGTACCGCACCTTTCGTTACTTAGACGTAAAAGGCACTACGGCAAAATGAGCCGAATGAAAATATACTGCGCAGAAAGATGCGCGATGCGTATGAAAAATCCATCGCGCTCTTTCTTAGAGGCCAATTTGCATCAAGAATCAATTACAGTTGGACAAGCAACCTAATCACTTTATTTACCAAACGCACTTCGTTTCGTAAACACTCTAATCGACTTTGTTAACAATTCACCGTGGGAAGGGCCATACAAACACAGGAATCGAATTTCACATCGTGCATCACGGATCCGTATCTATATCGTTTGAATCCGGGGGTGTTTTGAAAGTCATATCACTGTACAGCGCAAACTATTTGTCTTCAACAAAAATAATATTGCTTGTCTATCTACATTGTTAACCACGAAAAGATTCAGCCTTAGTCCATATTTCTCGATTAGAGAACTATCCATGCTTAACCTTTACCAAACACCAAATTTAGCGACTGTCTCAAATTGAAAGAGTTTGAAGATCTCATTTCAAACTATGATGGAATTGAAAAATATTTTTCTGACAGGGCAGAAAAACATTGTAGAAAAAGGAGGAATTGCTCGTTTAGATTGGATTGAGAATACTATATTTCAGGCACAAAATAACTTATGTAAATGGAGTTTATTAAATAGGGTATCACGTCATTCACTTATCAATTTTAATGACTTTTATGACTTAATAAACAAACTTCATATTCTTTATCAGTAATTTATTTGTACTCAAATGATAAAATGCACCATAATGGAACATCGAGCACATGAGCAAAGCAATGAAAGAGAAATAAAGCATTTCCACATTCTTAACCCTGCTGAAAGCGACTTCATGCTTATGCAAATAGGTTAGATCGAGGCCAGCCGCCAAGCTTGTTTGCTAATCTGGGTATCTTTCCTCAACAAAATTAAACATAATTTAAGGTTTTGGACAGCAGGCAACACAAAAATCTTTTTGTAGAAAAATGCCCAGCATTATAAGGGTTAATTGAGCGTAACAAACACAGAAAAGGTACATATACACGGAGGGTGAACGCTCTGTTGCACCACCATGATGCTGACGAAGAAACTGGTTGTGCAACTTCCGGCTTAGCGTTTTTAGGGCAGGTTTTTGCCATTTCTCTGCATTTTCAGATAACAAATTAAAAAAATAAGAAAACTCGATTCAACCCTTATTGAATCAAGACGCCTTAAGGTAAAGTTTCGGTTTTGAACTCGTGGAATTGGAAGAGATTCCGTAATTTTTTCTCGTCGATGCAATAAAACAAACTCAAAAATGTGTAGTCTTTGTTTCATTTATTTTGGCAGTAGACATTTGTATAGTATCCTCCTACAATGGATGAATATATAATTACGAATTTGTTGAAAAGCGTGAGTAGACCTTTGTAAATGACCCAGTTACCTACTCCTGCCTACAAAACATGCTCCAAAGGCCAATTTAGAAACATCTACTACAAACAAAAAAAAGGTATTGACGACGAAAAGACACACTCGTATCCGATTTGCAACATATATTTGTCAATCGATGATATGACCCTTGTAAAGAAAATTAATTAATGTAAGGGTTGATCTCACATTACAGCTGTCATTGGTCGCTCTTTTTTCTTATTATGTCAAGTTTCTTACAATCAAATACTTTACCGTCATACAAGTAACATGTTTAGTTGTTTAAGCATTAAGGTGAGTGAATAATGAACCAATTACAAAACAATTAACGACATTTCACAACTTTGTTGCAGACGACTCTGGAAAACATTGTGGGGAAGGAGAAACTGCTCTTAACGAGCAATTCATCTTTTTCCCATAATGTTTTCTGTCCTATCAGAAGATTTTTTTTTCAACTTCATCACATTTTGAAATGTCGTCTGTACACTCTTTCAATTTGGGACAGTCGAAGATTTGGCGCATGGTAAAGCTAGAAGGTATTCACGTCACCACATTTACACTTAAAATCACACCCCTTATGCCCCGTTTTCTGAGTTTATGTATGTGTGTGTTGATGTATATACATGTCATTCAATTAATTACATATTTCTAGTATTTATTGAAATGCACTGTTGTACAGTTATAAAGAAATTAACTCGTAAGACTCAAATTTCCTCGCAGCTGTAAATTAACGCTTTTAAAACTCATTCTCTAAAATATACAAATTCCTCTTTGTGATGAAAGAATCAATTCGTCACAATGATTTCTACCCAATACAATAAAGAATATTTCAAAAATCTGTTTTCCTTTTACTATTGCTTTCAATTACGACCAGTCACATCATTCACTATGGGTGAATAGGTGAAAGAAAACATAAAGAACATTATCGTTCATGCCTGCAGACCATTATTCCGCAGTTGTTTGATGTACATGGTCTTCTATTTACAATGCATTTCGAACAGACACTTCATAGATAGCACTCACAAATCAAATAGGTACATGTCCCAGCATGAACCCTCAACAATCTGACATCTATACCCTTGGAATGCTTGGCAATTTCCCAAAATAGACTTTTGTGTCGTCTGCTTTCAAAAACCTAAACTATCTGCTAAATCTTGATAAGGAAATATACTCAGAGTAACAAACATGTTTGATCACAGGCCAGCTGCCAATTCACTTGGCGGCTGGCCTGGATCCAACCTGTTTGCTGAAGCGTGGAGTCGGTTCTAGCACTTTAAGGGTTAAAATACCGCACCCACAGGTAGAGAGGATTGGTGATTGGTCTAGGTCGAAATCTAATGACAAAAAAAAAGTTATGAGCATTTAATGATTTCAGAGTAAAGGCAGATATATCAAAATGAGGTGTTACAGAATAAGAAAGTGAACGCTCTTGCTTTGCATTTAACATAATATATTGTCCAAAACATATCAAGCCATACTTTAGAAATTGAGAACAAATCAGAATTAGCAAATGGGTTGAACCACAAGTTCTAAAATTTAGTTACAACTCTCCCCATTCTGAAACAGTGTATATAAGTGGCAACGGTTGTCATTATGTCATTAACAACCCAAACGTGTTCACGAATCAAAAACTCACAGCAATGGTGAGAAAACATAGAATATCTGAAAGAAATAGAAAATATCAGAGCAAAAGAGCAAAGACAGTCTAGACGTAACATTTCAGATGAGTGTACAAGAGAATGATAAGATGAAATTTATCCGGGCCTAGTGGGTTTGGAGATACAAATCAAAACGTTTTGTCAACTTTATATATTTATGAACAGCTTCGACAATTAAAACATTCTCTTGTTCAGATAGATTGTTGTCTTCATGAATGTTATATGTAAAATTGATACTAACTAAAGAATGACACCAGTCGGTCGGGCAGAAACACTTAACAGGGCCTCTGTGGCCTAATGGTTTAACCAAAGACCTAACCTGTTTATTAGGTCTTTGGTTTAACCCTTTACCAAACGAAATAATTTTTCGCAACCGCCGGTGAATGTAGTTTCCCTTTTGGACTTGCCGTTAGCTCCAAGCCCCTTCAGAGATGTTACAGTCGAGAGATGTTTATGTGGGTAAAAGTACAAAATAGTGAGTCGATGAGAGTGGTATGGTGATATGGTGATCATATGAAATAGAGACCTTATTGAATTACACGGATATGTGGTTTCAGATTGTATCTGCTCATTACGGCCCTGGAGCATCAAAACGACTTGTACGAATAAGGATGTTCATAGTGTTTCGTGGACCATACCTTTATTGTTAACATGTATGAATATCATGGCTTTAAAAGCATACTAACGCTCAGGAAAACTGCATAACTGGGCAATATGAGTTATAAAACATGAAAGAATATGTTGAAACATAGCGAAACACCACATGAACATGACAATATAACGCCTGCAATATCTATTATCTATATTTCAAAGTGCTATTTTTTTTTTTAATTTAAACTTCATCGATTACGTTCTTTACATTTTAGTAACGCCTAAAAAAGCAAGAAACGCTCGGATTTATGAGTGGCAATCATCTGATGAGAAAAACCGCACAAGACGCATATAAATACTGTCATGTATCCAATATCAACAACGTGAACATTCAAAATGGAGAATTTCTTGGGTTTTATTGGTTCCCAACGTTTCTCAGCTGACCTTGTTTTATCGCTAATTGTACACAAACCTTATAGTATGCAATCTTTGAAAAGCATCGTGTGAACGTGTCACATTCTCAATTCCCCTGTAAAAGGTCATTTAAAGTACTTTGAGTAAATTTTCAATTATCATAGAACTTTCACAATTTATATTAAGTGTAAATACGAGCAAGTATGGCTTAGTTCCATCTTCAGCTGGGAATTTTTGTACAGAATTATATAAATGTAAATATAGGTGTTCAAAGTTGCGACAAAACGTTGTCGCATCAGTCCACCATTAAACAAATCTTTCGAAAGTTTGACATGAAGGGAGATATTACCCGATGCAAAATCTTTTCAATATTTCCCGATCGCGTCAAATAACTTTGACTAGTGTATGGAATACGTACGGGTCAGGGTAACGTTTTACCAAACATTTTACGTTTAAATTGTGCGTAAATTCAAAACAATATTCCCTCTTATTTCAATCCTGGGCTAAGCAATATTGCACAGTAACACATCATTGGAAGCGTCTCGGAGATTTCATTTAAGATACTATCCATGTTCATCAGGTTTGACTTACGCATCCCCCTCCCTTAATTTGCTTTGTAAAACGGTACCCAGCACCCCTGGCTAGTACTCTGCGTACAGCTATCAATGCGCCGGGACGGCAAGACGGCGATTGATAACCTATGCACCGTCATACGCGACACGAACTGTTTGCCAAATGATAAGAAAAGTATGCGGTATTTAGATAACGTATCATATAATTAGGATCGCCTCAAAACCGACAGCAGCGAGGTCGAAGAAAAGTTGCGGCCACTTTGTATTGTTTGTTGAGAGAGGGAGGGAGGGAGGGAGGGAGGGACAGTTACAGTTTATCACAGCTATAACGTCAAGTAAACATAAACACATCAGAATGGCTTGGTCTAAAAATAGGTACCTAAAAACCCTGAAAAGTACCACCTATCCTCTCTATTCCGCTCAATAATGGACTCGGCCACTTTATATCGTAGATAGGTAGATCTAATGAACAGAATAATCGGTTGATTAAAATTATTGATTTTCTACAATTTTCATTATAGCTCCCTTTATTAGCTTAACCCTTTACCAAACGCCAACTTTTAAACTATCGCAAATTGAAGAAGATTGCATACGACATTTTAAAATGAGATAAAATGGTAAAATAATCTTCTGATAGGGCAGAAAACATTGCGGGAAAGGAGAAACTGCTCTTAACCACCAAATTTTAGAATATCCCAAATTAAAAGAGTTTGCAAACAACAGTTTGAAATGTGATGATATTGAAAAGTCATTATCTGATAGGGCAGAAAACATTGTGGGAAAAGAAGAAATTGATCTTAACCGCCAACTTTTGAAATGTCCCAAATTCAAAGAGTTTGCAGACGACATGACATTTCAAAATGTGATGTAATTGAAAAATAATCTTCTGATAGGACAGCAAACATAGCGGGAAAATGATAAATTGCTCATTAAGAGCAAATTCTCCTTTGCCCGTAAAGTTTGAAAAATAATCTTCTGATAGGGAAGAAAATATTGCGGGAAAGGAGAAATTGCTCTTAACCGCCAAATTTTAGAATGTCCCAAATTGAAAGAGTTTGCAAACAACAGTTCGAAATGTGATGATATTGAAAAATCATTATCTGATAGGGCAGAAAACATTGTGGGAAAAGGAAAAAATGCTCTTAACCGCCAAATTTTAGAATATTCCAAATTGAAAGAGTTTGCAGACGACATGACATTTCAAAAGGTGATGAAATTAAAAAATAATCTTCTGATAGAACAGAAAACATTGCGGGGAAAATGATAAATTGCTCATTAAGAGCAAATTCTCTTTTGTCTGTTAAGCTTTACAGAGAATTCTGCTACAAACTGGTAAAATGCCTTTCTTGTTTTTTGGTAATGGGTCAAGACCGACTGTTAGATTTTGTGTGGGCGTAATAAGTGTCTCGGTTGATCGAAAAAAAAAAGCTTCTAAACGCAAATTTTAAACTGTCTCAAATTCAACGACTTTGCAGACGACATTTCAAAATGTGATGAAATTGAAAAACAATCTTCTGATAGGGCAGAAACATTACGGGAAAAGGAGAAATTGCTCTTAACTTCCAACTTTTAGAATGTTCCAAATTGAAAATGTTTGCAAACGGCATTTCAAAATGGGATACAGACAATTCCCCACTAGGACAATAACCCACTAGGACAATAGCCCACAGGACAATTACCCACTGGACAATACCCCACATTTGTGTCAAATAGGACAATTCCCCACTGGTTAAATGAAATGGTCATAAAACATTTTTTTTTTCAAGAATCTGAATAAAAGAAGTATTAAAATGTATTTTCAAACCATTTTCTTCAATTTACACATGAAAGTTTATTTATATTACAATAGCCAAACAAATAACACATGGTTGAAAAAATGTCAAAAGATTGGTCCTTTTACAAATCTTTTTGTAATGAGAATGAGGACAATTCCCCACTTTTAATAAATAACAGTAATAAGATATATCTTTTTATATGTTCATGAATCTTTACTATTGAGGCAATAAATTAAAACTTATCAAAAATCAGTGATCATGGATTTAAGCATATTATCTGTGCATAATGTAAATGTAGAAAAGAACGAATTGCAATTCAGTTATCCTTTTAATAATTATCAACCCATTTATTGATTTAGGCAATTGAAAACAGATTTATTGATAAATTCATATTTTGGTAAGCTTTATAATTTTGGATTGGATTGAATAAACGATTGCTTTTCTCCACACCTTTAATCATCCTTTAGCTACACCTTGCTAACGAGGTCTTAAATTGATATTTGATATATCAATAATGTACATGTTTTTCAGTCTGTTTTGGATTTTTCCATATTAATTCTTCATTTCTTATTCTGAGAAGTCGTAATTTGTAATTGGTTGATAGATAAGACCTCATCTACTTATTCCGCCATATCTGACCGTTTAACAAACCATCAACAGCAAATTCTATGAGCCGTTGATGTTACCCAAGGAAAAGATGTTTGGATGGGGCAACCTCTCATTTTATTACAATTGTCTTACCCACTTAATAATGCAATGTTTTATATCCTGTTTCGGTTAATCCGATCTTATTATCGCAAGCTTTTTGTGATTAGAATGGCGTTTGATAACTCACCCTTATCATTTTCTCAATTTCATCATAAGTGGTCGATTAAAAACACAAACGAAAATATAAGAGTTGAACTGAGCAAGTTCTTCTTGTGGTCACACTGGTTACCAATCAGAATCACACCAAGTTTCAAATTCAAATATCAAATTGATACGAGAATAAAACCTCACCATGGTGTGTTATCATACATATACATCGTACAAATATATAAAACACACAACAACATGAAACATGGCCGTCTCTGTACCCTTTCAATAGTTGAGCCCAATTTTATGTATGCCCTTGAGACATGATGTTTAAAACCTAGATACTATGGGTGTAAAGGTAAAGCCTTTTAGTCTGGTCGACGGTATAAAACTCCTTTACTCACCCTATCGTGACATTGGTGTTTCGGACCTATTCATCAGTCGATACGAAATACGAGGGCTTTTGAGTGAAAGTTCGAACTTTATCTTAACGCGAGCTTTTAACGTTTACATTTCGTTCACATTTCTGTACTATCTAAAGTCAAAGCTAAGCTGGTGCTTTGTGTCTGACAATTCGCCTTTCAGTACAATTTCTAAAGAAATCCAAAAATGAAACCTGTGATATGTTTACGTATACTGTTTAAAGTAGGTTCATTGGACACAGCTAGTTTAATACAGTGACAATTTTCAAGTGGATACATAGGGATTGCTGAATGATGAAGAAAGTGTTTCCGACTAGACTAAAGTCAACGCAAGTTACCGGATTTAGAACTTCGTCTGTTATAACCGATAATTCACATCATAAAAGTAAGGAACGTGTATATTGGATTTAATTGACACGTTTCATGTGAAAGGGAAGGCTTGTACAAGAACGTAAGTTGAGTTAATCCTATATTTTCCATGTGATTCTGAAAAATGGATTTGACGTTTCTTTCACGCAGAGATGTTGTTTGTTCGTTGTTTGTTTTGCTAATGTTATTCTTGTGGGAAAAATACTCGCAACACACAAAATTATTGATAAATTATCATTTAACCAATTTCTAACAACGTAAAAGGCATGTTGGTGTCATTTCGGAAATTGTTTTCTTTTTATAACGAAATACTTAACACTTACAAAGTTGCAACTACATGTACATCATTAATGGGACATATTTCAAAGGATGACAGTGGTCCAGGGTTAGAGGGTCTGCTTTCTGGACACGAGAGTCGTGGGTTCGAATCCTGTGAGAAGCAGGATCTACCTTGCAACCTTTCCTTAATCCACATTTGGTGCGGTTACTTGTTATGTTTCCAGAAAGCAGAATCGACAGTGATTAATCCAAGTTGTAAGAACTTATTTCACAATCGATGCAAAACAGATAAGTTCGTTGAAGCTAAACTAAGAATTTCAAAAGCAAAATGGGGAGATCAAGAGACCTTCAGTAAAAATTGTCGGATGAAGCCCCTCGAGTAAAACCCCCAACCTTAACCCATTACCAAACAATAACGAGATTTAACCAGTCTACTGCAGATGAATATGCAAAACATTGTGGGGAAAGGGTAAACTTGCTCTTAAAAAGCGATTTCTAATTCTCTCACACTGTTTTCTGCCCTATTAGATTTTTTTTTTAATTTCATCACAATTTGAAATGTCGTCTGCAAACTCTTTCATTTTGGGACAGTCGAAAATTCTTATTGAAGAACAAAGGGCAGACTAAAAGTCCTTTTCCATTGTACAAACGTGACGTGCAGTCATTTACTCATTTTACAGTAAGGAGGTTCTTCCGGAAAGACTTACTTCTAAAAATAAGGTGTCAAATATTCATTATGCCACAAATCCTATCTTGTTTCCACCCGATTTCGTACATGCTTGCAGTCTAGTCCATTTACATGTGTGCATTGATTTACTTTTTTTTTATGTAAAAGTACTTTGCGCTTTATATTGAATAAAATCAATTGAATTGAATTAAAAAATTGGACCGCGCTTCTCACGGAATACGAACCCACTCTAAAGCACTGGACCATAGCTCTTTTAACTTTATTCGATATTATGGATATTTACACACACGCACAAAATGTCTTATAAACCACTGTGACAAAAATGGATAAATTGCTCACCAAGAACAATTCATCCTTTTTGTCACAGCAGTTTACATCCAATTCTCTAGAGAAATATGTGTTTTACCCCCTAACCATAGTCCGTCGTCTGCTTTAGATTTAAATTTGGACCCATGTCACAAAATCCAACATTAAGGGTTGGATTAAAAGCGCGGCATATTAAAGTTTGCCATACCTTCATCAGAAAATCAGTGAAAACACTGTGATAAAAGAAGTACCATAACAGTGTTTACAATATGGCTTCACCCGCTCTCACATAAAATACGACACTAACCTTAACCATTATACAAATGTCGTCAGCCGTTGCTTTGATTTTGGACCGGTCAAAATAACTCGTACGGGGTAACCAGTTTGTCAAATACAGTACGAAACCAATGACTCGTGGTCGTTTTCTGTTGAATAGAGACGAATGACTGTGCATTAACAATAATTTATTCTCTATAAAAACAGCTATTTTGGACCCTTCACAGTACCTTCCATGACAAGATTCAGAGTTAATCCTTGTTGTTTCACTTTTCCACACTCCGTAACCTACTAGAATTTCACGAACAAACGTGCCGAAGATCAGCTACTTTTTTCGCTATCGGTAATCTCTTTTTACCATCCTTCAAAATAGAATCCAAAAATGCTGGGGTCAGGGAAGGGCGTCTTTCTTATCGCTTCGCCTTCAGCGAAAACAGTTCTGGAAAAAGGCAACAATCCAAAGGTTTGAAAAATGGCCACACCCACAGAAGATGAAAATCAGACAAAAACCCCCCTCCTCTGTCCTAAAAACATATAATTAACACACAAAGTAACATTCTAAATTTTCATGAACAACTTTTTACTGAACAACGACCTACGGAAGTTATTCCTCAGTGGACTGTGACCTAACATGCGAGTGGATATGTAGCTAATGTTGTAAATCCATACCAATTAAGATAGATGCTAAGGGTCAGGAAATGGGGGAAGGAGGTGTATATCAAAAGCACCAACCACTTTATTTAAACCCATTGCCAAACAATAACGACATTTGACCTGGTTGTTGCAGACGGCTCTGGAAAACATCGTGGAAAAAAGGAGAAATTACTCGTAACCCACAATGTTTCTGTCCCATCAGAAGATTATTTTCGATTTCATCAAATTATGAAATGTCGTCTGCAATCTCCTTCAATTCGAGACATACGGACATTTGGCGTTTGGTAAAAGGTTAATTCAAGTTTGGTTTTACCAACACAAGTGCAATTGTGAACAGTTAGCTCAGAAGAAGTTGGAATGTGAATATAGGAATTCAAATATAGAAAGGAAAATAATGTCTTGCAATGGACAGCCTATTTCCCCATACATAATAATGTCTTAAAATCGTAAGTATCACTCATTTAAATAACATGGGGTTGCCAAAAGACTTTGCGTCTAGCGAGCCATGTGTAAACATCACACGGATTCGTTGGTTAATGTGGATGATGGTTGACCAGGGGTGGAGAGTCGGCATTGGGGCAAGAGGGTCATGGGTTCGAATCCTGTTAGTCGCAGGGTCTGCCGTGCGAACTTTCAGGAGTCCACAATCGGTGCTAGTACTGGTTATGTATGCAGGAAGATGATACAGATACACTTTACATCACTTATGTGACATATTTTGAAGGAGGACATTGGTCCAGGGTCAGAATGTTGGCCACGGGACACGAGGGTCGTGGGTTCAAATCCTGTTAGTAGCAGGATCTGCCTTACGAACTTTCATTAACCCACAATCGGCGCAGGTATTGGTCATGTATCCAGGAAGAAGATACAAATACACAGTACATCATGAATGTGAGATATTTTAAAGAAAGACAGTGGTCCAGGGTCAAAGGGTCAGCCTCGGGACACGAGGGTCGTGAGTTCGAATCCTGTTAGTAGCAGGATCTGCCTAACGACCTTTCATTAACCCACAATCGGCGCGGGTACAGGATATGTATCCAGGAAAAAGAATCAAGAGTGATATATCTTTGTTGTAGGAACGTGTTTCATAATCGTTGTTAGATGAATTAGTTTAACCATTCACAACATACCTCATGGGTCAATAACACCAACTTGCTATTTTCTTCTAAATGGCAAGAATTTGAAACACTGTGAAAGAAGGGGTTATTACTTGTGTCAAGCAAATTTTCATTATTCACTCTTTTTCTTTCAAATCTTAAAGAAAAATTACATAGGAAAACTACTATAAGGTTATGAATGTGTGGAAATGAAACCATTACAATTTCAAAGCAACACATTGTTGACCATCCCAAATGCATAGAGTAGACTATGTGAATTGGAATCATTTTTTGAAAAGAGAAATTGCCTAGTTTAAGAATTTTCCCTTCCAAAAACATTTTCAAGAGTTTTCTGTTGATATTAAATAGTATAAAATAATGATGAATGCTGTTTTGATACATTTTAAGAAGAAATATTCAGAAATCAATGGGTTGATTTATTGGAAGGGTGAAATCATTAAGGAAAAATGAAAAAATTGGCTCATATTGAAAAAAACTTATTCTTTCTCAACATTTTTTTTCTAGAGGTGATTGCACACAACTCTTATAACATTGTCATTGTTTGGTTATCAGTTTATAACAGTTGATGTCTGGAATATCCAATACAAGCATAGCATCACAGTTCTTTCTCTCAGACTTGGCCCATCAAGTTAAGTGAATTTTGTTGTAGACATCTGGAATTCCACACAGTCCTGAAAGTAGAAATAAAAAGCAATTTAGGAAATGAATTCTGAATAAACATACATGTACTTCATTTTACATAATTTACACCAGAAATTACAGACACAGACAAGTTCAACAGAAACAACAAGATATGCAATAGACATAGATAAACTTTATGCAATACAAAGGCCCTCAGGTTTCTCCCATGAATATTCCCCTTTTATCTTGCACAGTTCAATCTTTATCTAAATTTTGGTCAGGCGTGTTTCTAAGGCAGATGATTGGTATGAAAATGGACAATCTCAAAGCAATGTTTGACAAGGCAAGAATCAATAGAAAAAGAATGACCTACTACCCAGGAATGATATGGTTAAAATGTGAGGGGCCCAAATGTATTTGTCACCAGTCTAACAGAAATAATGCAAATAACAGGACAGAAATGTTCAGTCGGTGTACAAGTAGATGAATTCATCAATTTCGAATGACAATAATAAGATGTGCTTGACAATCTAAGGTAACAAAAATCATAAGTGAAACCCACATGCAACTCTCGGTTATATTGATTGTGGTCCAGAATGCTTTAGCTCTCCATCCGCTCACAGAAGTCCATGTTTCTTTTCCACCTATGTCTTCACCCAATCGTTCCAAACATGAATGGTTATGACACCACAACAAATAACAATACATTGAGTTAAATTGCTTCTTTTTCTATAGAACTGTCTTGAATGTCGGATCCATTATCTTTTATCAATGATATGGTCCAAAGTCCGCAGAATAATTAATCGACATACCGTTGTCATCGGGTTTGTTTTTCGAATTGATGACTGTGGTTACTGTCCTTGTACATTATGTCATAATGTGTAATGAACTCTATGCATGAGTAAACTTATCGAAGCGAGGCCGAATTGAGAACATTTTGTAGGACGATCTTTTCAATAATGAATTGAAATAACTGTCAAATAAAGATATGTCCATCCAGTTATTACATTTGAGTTCAATTGAGTTTAAAATCGATCAAAACAACGAACGAAGTACTTTTTGTCATTACGTCACTTCGCGTAATCTACGTCATCGCGTACTTGGGTAAAAAATTCCTACTTCGATTGATTAGAATAGAGTAAAGCCTGATTAATCGCACTTTATGAGAATTATTGTCTGTATCTTTTCTTAAAGTTATCGTTACTAGATAAATAGAATATTATGCTAGTGTCTTTTGTTATCAATGTTATCGGTCAGGGTAAGGAAAATTGATAAAGGGCGAGGTATATTATCAATTCTCCTTACCCTGACCGATAACATTGATAACAAAAGACACTAGCATAATATTCTCTATATAATCGCCTTAAAATACTTACAAATCAAACTATGTTGCATGAACCATGAATCTGTTTTAAGGAGTACGGAAGTCTTTTTTTTTTATTCAGTTATGTGGTTTAAAAAGTTCTTTTAACATAATTAGGAGGAATTTATATCATGCATTCACATAAAGGTTGTATCAAATAAAATCGATGTAACCAGTTACATAATACAGGTTGAACGAGAATATACATTGGTTAAAGAACAATTTCCGGTATAAGAAATATATCATGCTTACACCTACGAATGTCTATTGCGTAAAAAAGAAAGGAAACCATCGTGATCAAAGGAGGAATTGTTCATTGTGAGCAGTTTCTCTTCTATCCTCGGTAATTGACTTTCTTTCTTTAATCCTTTTTTTTTTCATTTTTTTGTTACAGAACAGTTTTATTGATGAAATATAAAAGAGCAGATTTAATTTTATAAACAAGACATAGAGATGTCAAAAATATAAGTCAATTATCATTATCGTTATATCATGAAAATGTCTTTATGAAAAAGAAAAGTAACATATTAGATAAAATCATTATAAATATCAAATTGTGCCATCATTATAAGTTATGGTTATGGCCTACTTTCAAAATGGTTCCCCATTTCCTCCGAGGTTATTAGGTCATACACCTGTTACTTTTGAGATCTTGAATTCCCATCGATTCCAAATGTTAAATCAGGCATTTTCAAGACTCTGCTGAGTGAAGAACATTGTTTTTTACGCTTAGCTATATACAGGAAGATCAAGTTTGGCCATTTAACTCTCAAAAACTGTAATAAAATGGACACCTCAATCGTCTCATTTTTTTTCTACGGAGCCAAGTGTATTAGTACCGTCCGAAAGTCAGTGCACTAGCTGTCAAATATAGCCGCGTTACCGGCATTTGTGTTCATACATCCCGAACAAAAAATCCTGCAATACGCAATCAAAACAAACTTTGGGAGCATTGCAGGACTATAATCTATGAATTATGCACCAGAAGTCGAAACTCAAAATTTCCAAATGGGACTACGACCCGGAAGTACTCCGTAAGAGGTGCGAGACCATTTAGAGATGGCCGAGGTGTTCCGAATGTAAAGTCATAGCCTGGAGTCAGTCAGTCGCTATCGCTCCTTCCTTGGGGTTTCTATATCGTTTAAATTTCACTATCTAGCCTCTAACTAATACGTATTCTAAAATGTATTCATGTGTGAATGACGTCATAGGACGCAAAAATGACGTCATTGGCGTTGTAAACTACTTTGTTCCTCCGATATTATATTCAATTTTGCGTTTATGGAGATATTATGGCAAATAGATTTTATGTCGTGGAATAAGATAAATAGAATAATCAACTCCATTCGATTGATATAAAAAAGTATGTCACTTGAATGGTGTGTTATCATGTAGAAAAAAACTCGTTCTTCGAACTCGTTTTTTCAACCTGATAACAACCCATTCTCGTGACATATGTTTGATATCAATCGATAAGAGATGATAATCCTCTATGTAACGAACCGAGTCGACCTCAACAAAGACACAAACACAAAACACATCCGATCAGATAAAAAAAACACAGTCGTACACTGAGCGGTTGTGTCCTCTATATATATACCAGCATGTTCTCTATAACAATGCATCAGGTTCCCTAATTTACATAAACGTTCAACGAACATTACAAAGTAAATGGAATAAACTTGAAAACAAGATATGATAGGGCTTTTGATTTTGGTGCCTATTATTATCTCTCTAGTTTAAGGTAAAAAACGTTTGACGTTTACTGCATTCATAAATGGTAGGAGTTATACTGCCTAGATATAGGTCTAGTTACTCATTTACAGACATCATTTGTTACACTATATGTTGTTGTGTGTGATTTCAATGACATGTCAGTCGATATAACACAAGCCATCATTTTGTCCATAATATAAAATGTATGTCAATGGAAATCTAAGTCTAATGGCATTGTTCTTAATGTCCATGTGATACATATTAGCCAACAAGAGATGAAATAAACATATGCTGTCATGTTACGTGATATCCAATTGAAGGTGTTGAACCGTGTTACATTGTGCTGTAAACTAACGGTGTAAAAATAAAAATGCATCTTCTGATGTAGTAATTACCACTTGAGTATTGTTTGATCCCCGCAAAACAAGAGGAGGAAAAAAGCGTGGACATGAAAGGATAAAATAATACCTCAGTTTCACCAGTTCCAGATTCTTAGCATACTTTAAAAGGAGCTATCTCACAGAATGTTTTGTTTTGAGTAACGCTTGTTCTTACAACCCTTAACATTAAAAAGACGACCATTTTTAATGTCTCGGTTTAAAAAGATGCTGAAAACCCGTGTTTACATTGGATAACTGTGGCATGAGCATGAGGAACAGAGATTTTATTGTAACAATTTGGTATATGAATAAATATGGGTTGATAGATATAATTCTATTTTAGAAAATATATGAAATGTCGATCTGTGCCAAAGATTTTTTTAAAAGAGCTTGTCCACAGATGAGGAAATTGAAGAAAATTAAATTGAGAACACTTTTGTAACGATTTCTGTACTAGCATATTCTACAAATAAACAATCGTTATTGATAGCTTATTTGGTTTGTATCTTGGTAATTGCAGTGGAAACAATGTCAACTTCAAAACCAATGCCTCGCTTATGAATCTTAAATTAATCTTTACATAGGCATCCTTTTCAATTGTAGGTTACGTGATCAATGAAAACTGTCGGGGATTTCAAGGACATCCAGTCTATTTTTTATCAGGGTATTTTCCAAACGCTGAGTGTGTCAGGAAAGGATTAAGACCTAATTGATTGTATACTCACTGAATGTACAGAAGAAACGCTGTATACATGTTTAAAGGCCAAAAGAAATTGGTATCCTGTGAAATTTTGATTTTATTATGTCTAGTGCCTAAATCTCGAAATAAGCACCTTTAAGATACGAAGTTGAATGTTAACTAATACGAATTTCTCCATTTGAATTAATTAACCATTTGCCACGACTCTTTTATCTTATTTTCTGTTACAGATTTATTTAACAAATCAAGATACATGTACTCATTATTGATACTCTATTTATAATAATTCACCATTGTAAACTGTCCGGTGGTTTCAAAGCTATAACATGACTAAAGACAATCATATAATATCCTGATGCAATATCTTTTCTGCAATGGGCTGCTCTACCCTTGGATCAAATCAGTGTCGGCCATGGAACACGAGGGTCGTGGGATCGAATCCCATGACTAGCGGGATCAACTTTGCGACCTTTCATTAATCCAAATTCGTTGCGATTACTGGTTATGTCCCGAGGAAGCAGAATTGAGAGGGCTTAACCTAAGTAGTAGGAACCTGTTTCACAATCGATGTATAATAAATAAATATCATATATTGTATTATAAATAAATGTTGCTCTTTCAGGAGTAACTGAGATGAAGAAGAGAAACCAATGAAGGCTTTCGTCAAAGAGAAAATAGACAGTGTATCCAGCCGAAGAAAATGTCTTGAAAATAAATTTTTGTCATTGTAGGAGTAACTGAGACGACGAAGAGAAAGCAATGAGGGCTTTCGTCAAAGAGAAAATAGGCAGTGTATCCAGCCGAAGAAAATGTCTTGTAAATAAATGTTTGTCATTGTAGGAGTAACTGAGACGACGAAGAGAAAACAATGAAGGCTTTCGTCAAAGAGAAAATGGACAGTGTATCCAGCAGAAGAAAATGTCTTGGATTGATTGTGTTAGTCTCTGCTGCCATCATTCTTGTATCAGTCCAACAAACAGGTGGGTTGAGTGTAACGAACCGGGCAAATGTACCGCTCAAAGACACAATCACATCCGATCCGTGAAAAACACTGTCGAACACTGAGCGATTGTGTACATAATAAAATACATAAAATGGTAATCTTCCAAATTTGCCGAAACCAGCGCAATTTGGTGTTTGCTATTTTACACATAAGAAATCTTAAATGAAGAATATCTATGATCTTGAAATCATAAACACCCCAAACCTCAGAGCCGTATAATAAAATTGGTTTAACCATTTCATTGAACAAAGACAATTTTGTTTAAATGTCTAGTGGACTTTTGTCACAAATCAGTAGATTGTTATAAGCTATTCAAGCTTAATAATTCAAGGTTTTTACCGCTAAATTAAAAGAACCTGTATAATAGAAAACAATACCTAGATATGAACATTTCTCGACAATTTCGATGAATTGTTCATTCATGGAAATATTTGGTGTTTTGCTAGATTTCCTATTTTCAAAAACAAAAGTTTTGGTTTTACTGATGTTCATTTTCAATCCCCGTATACAAGGGTATTCATAAATTCTATCTATATGGGATTGAAGACCTTCTGGGCTGGTTGTAAATAGAACAATGTCGTCAGCAAATAACATCAAGTTTGTTGAGATAAGCTGTAAATCATCATCATTTAGTGAAGTAAAGTCTACATTTTCAGCTATTTCACTTATAAATATTAAAAATAATATCGGCGAAAGTGGTTCACCTTGTTTCAAACCAATGTTTATATCGAAAAATACAGATGACTCACTTGTAAATAATACCAATGTCTATTACCTATGTTATGATCCGGTGGATACTTACATATTGTCATGTAGATATGTCATTAATGACAAAGTCTTTTGCAACAGTATGATCCATTGCTGAATAGGAAAATATGTTCAATTGATAATTAATCAATGGTGAAGGTGAAAACAGTTAAAGTAAAAGTGCTTTTGGCCACTCGAAATATACAATGTCTCGGGATGTGGTTTATTCCTGTCTCAAAACTCCAAAGTTAACCGTAGTCGAGATCTCTGTATATCTATAACTCGTAAACAGTTGATCTTACTGAGATCTCAACCATTACACAGATACTACATCTTTGCTGAAATGATTTACTAACGCATGAGAACTAGATCTAATAAATTTACGGATTAAAATTCCGATTTACTGCTAACCCTAATGAATCATTTCTACTTTTAGAATTAAAAATTTGTGGCAAAGCATTTAGTTATGTACTGTAGCGTTTCATGTGCATGTTTGATCAGAAATTTTGCAGAAATATGTGAGTATCAAAAGGATACCCCTGTACCGATAAAGCAGGTTGGTGTCTGAATATTTTCAAAACCATTACTCACGAATATTTGTTCCGTAATGTGGCAACAGTGCATAACTAATGTATAATTGCATTTTTATCGTTCATTTTGTAGATCAAAATCCAAATGTAGTTCGACTGGCGGAGATAAGCCAAGCGGGACAGTCCAATAGGCAATTGGTTTACAGTACAACGAAGAAATCCAACCCATCTACTCACCCTACCGCTCTCATTACTGAAGCGTCAAAACAATCTTCAAAGACGTTAACCTCGTCGACTACAGCGTCAACATCGTCGACTATTGTGTCAACGTCGTCGACTATTGCGTCAACGTCGTCGACTATTGCATCAACGACGTCAAGCATAAATAATGTTGTAACAAAAAATGCGTCACATGATGGAGATACTGCAGCCGATAAAGTAGCAAAGAATGCCATTCAAATGGATCTTGCAAATGATGGCAAGTCTAAAAGTGGAAATGTTGGTCAACCGATGAACAAATTGGAATACACAGTAAAAAGAACTGTGCAATCGGATTTCCAAAGTGAACACGATTTCGAACCATATTGTGCAATGCATTCGAATTCCCACAAATTTCTGATATGGCCTGATACGCCATCAGACTTAACAGAATGGTCCTACAAGCGTATTAGAAAGTGCCCTACATACGTGATACCTGAAAATATAACAAACACAAGACGCGTGAAATATTCGTTAAGTTGCGATTCTGGTAGACCTCAATTACTACCATCATTTACCAACAGGTCTGACGATATCTTCGTTGTAGCAATGAACGATTCGTGTCTAGCTAAGTTCACGAACAGCTGTTGTAATGACCCCAGAGGTATTCCTAATATGGTGCATTTCGTTTGGTACTTTAACAAAGAGATGAAGTTCTACACGTTCCTGAGCATGCTAAGCATGGTTCGATACGTGAGACCGTGTCTCATACTCTTTCACGGAGAGTTTCTGCCGTACGGCAAGTATTGGGACTACATCATCAGGATCTATCCGAATATACTACACGTAAAACGTCCCCGTCCGCTGTATATATTCGGGAAGAAGATCGTGCATCACGAACATTCCGGGGACATCATGCGGATGGAAGCACTTATGGAGCTTGGTGGGATATATTTCGACACTGACGTCATAGTTCTGCGGGACATCGACCCATTGCGTCAATATGACATGACCCTTTGCCTGCAGGCATCGGGGTTCCTTCTGAACGCCTTCATAATGGCAAAGAAAAACGCAACGTTCCTTACTTTATGGATGGACGGATACAGGAAAGACTTCAGGAACGAAAGTTATGTGTTCAATTCAATGTATTATAATAAAGATGTTGCCAAGGCAAGGCCCGACTTGATACACTTAGAAAAGGGCACGTTGTGCGCACCTGCTGACCTAATTGGTAGGCCAATTACCTCGCCTCTGGTTTATAAGTGGTCAGATCTTTTCGGGTTTCATTTGTACGCCCGAACAATACATTTCCCATGGGACGTAAATTATATCAAGTCGTTCAACACTACTATGGGCGCGATGGTGCGACAGGTTGTATATGGCAATAAGGAACTCTGTAATTAAAGCTGCTTGTTCAGGAACTATGTGGGAGGAATTTGGAAGGCAAAATAAAATTTCGTTGAAACAATGCTGTTTTGCATTGATGTGTGGTGATAAACAAGGATAATTAATGATTGAAAGCATACTTGATTAATGGTGTATCAATATCTTTAAGTTTGTTCAGCCTATATGTGAAAGATTTTAAAACCGACGCAACAAATTTGGATTTGAAGACATATTTCCTCACCCTAAACAGACTCTTAAACTTTAATATATATACTAATTTTGCTTCCATTGGTTGTTTTACAATGCATACCATACAGACGTACAATCGATACACAGTTTTAAAGAAATCAAATTCTAACTTTCAAGTTTCGCTTCTCCCATGAACAAGCAGTTTTAACTGGTTATCAAGCGAACCAGAAAACTTATTTTATTTCATCACTATTGCTCATGACTTCGGTATACACATTTGAAGAAAGGTTGCCATTTGTCTAATAAAATCTACAACTCTATGCATATGTGCCATTTCGTCAATCATATTTTCTAGCGTCCGTTTTGTGTCGTTTTTACCCTTTTCTAATGACAACGTGAGATCATTGTTGTGCATTTTTGACCTCGACAAGTTCCTATCATTAATCATTTAAATAATCAAATGATACTATCGCTTTAGTGGCCATAGACAACACTTCTTCAATTTAAGAATAAATCCCCTCTTAGAAATGATACATGTACATATAAAAGAATTAACCATTCAGAATGAATCTGAGCCAGTTCTGTGCTTAAAAAATCAAATCACCACCAAAAGTACTCTTTCAAGATAGAATATAGTCAGTATTCATGTATTCCTTTAAGAACTGGTCTGAACAAAAACTTACCTATTATGATGGATCTCAACCAGTATTACCCTTACCAACTATAACTTCGCTTTAAAAATGGACATCAGCCAGTACAAACCTTTAAGAATGAATGTGACACAGTATTTCCCTTTCAAAATGGATCTAAACCGGTTACATCCTTTCAGAATGAATCTCAACCAGTAATACCCTTTCCAAATGACTCTCAATCAGTAATACCCCTTCAAAATGAATCTCAACCAGTAATACCCTTTCAACACGAATCTCAACCAGTGATACCCTTTCAAATTTAATCTCAACCAGAAATACTCTTTCAGAAGGGATCTCAGCCAGTACAACCCCTTTAGAAAGGATCTCAACAAGTACTCCCCTGGCAGAATAGATCTCAGCCAGTAATACCCTCTCAAAATGGATCTCAACCAGTATCCCTTTCAAAATGAATCTCAACCAGTAATACCCATTCAAAATGAATCTCAACCAGTAATACCCTTTCAGAATGGATCTCAGCCAGTACAACCCCTTTAGAAAGGATCTCAACCAGTATTACACTTTTAGAATGAGTCTCAGTCAGAACTACCCTTTTAGAATGAATCTCAACCAGTACTACCCTTTTAGAATAGATCTCAACCGGCACTACCCTTTGAGAAAGGATCTCAACCAGTAATACCATTTCCTAATGGATCTCAACCAGTACATGTACTAACTTTCAGAATGCATATTAGCCTGTACTAACTTTCAGAATGCGTCTCACTCTGTACTAACTTTCAGAAAGGATCTCAACAAGAACTACCCTTTTAGAATGCATCTCAACCAGTATTACCCTTTAGAATGGATTTTGGCTAGAACTACCCTTTTAGAAAGGATCTAAACCAATGATACCCTTTCCTAATGGATATCAACCAGTACTAACTTTCAGAACGCATCTCAATCAGTACTATCCTTTTAGAAAGGATCTAAACCAATAATACCCTTTTCTAATGGATCTCAACCAGTACTAACTTTCAGAAAGGATTTCAAACAGTACTACCCTTTCGGGAAGAATCTTAGCCAAAACTACACTGTTAGAATGTATCTCAACCAGAATTACCCTTTCAGAAAGGATCTCAGCCAGTACTACACTTTCAAAATGAATCCCAACCAGTACTACATTTGTGGAATGAATCTCAACGAGTACTACACTTTTAGAATGGATCTCAACAAGTACTACACTTTTAGAATGAGTCTCAGCCAGTACTACACATTAAAAATGGATCTCAACAAGTACTACACTTTCAGAATGGATCTCAACCAGTATTACTCTTTTAGAATGGACCTCAGCCAGTAATACACTTTCAAAATGAATCTCAACCAGTACTACATTTTTAGAATGAGTCTCAGCCAGTACTACACTTTCAAAATGGATCTTAACCAGTACTTCCCTTTCAGAATGGATCTCAACCAGTACTACACTTTTAGAATGGATCTCAACAAGTACTTCACTTTCAGAATGAGTCTCAGCCAGTACTACCCTTTAAGAATGGATCTCAACCAGGCATACCCTTTTAGAATGAGTCTCAGCCAGTACTACACTTTCATAATGGACCTCAGCAAGTACTGCCCTTTCAGAATGGATCTCAACCAGTGATACACTTTAAGAATGAGTCTCAGCCAGTTCTACCCTTTTAGAATGGATCTAAATCAGCAATACCTTTTTAGAATTGACCTCAACTAGTACTGCACTTTCAAAATGAACCTTAACCAGTACTACACTTTTAGAATGAGTCTCAGCCAGTACTACAATTTCAAAATGAATTTCAACAAGTACTACAATTTTAGAATGATTCTCAGCCAGTAATACCCTATTAAAATGGATCTCAGCCAGTACTACACTTTCAAAATGAATCTCAACCAGTACTACACTTTTAGAATGCATCTCAGCCAATACTACACATTAAGAATGGATCTCAACAACTACTTTTAATATGAGTCTCAGCCAGTACAACACTTTCAAAATGAATCTCAACCAATACTACACTTTTAGAATGAGTCTCAGCCAGTACTACACTTTCAAACTGAATCTCAACAAGTACTACACTTTAAGAATGGATCTCAGCCAGCACTTCCCTTTCAGAATGGATCTCAACTAGTACTACACTTTTAGAATGGATCTCAACAAGAACTTCACTTTTAGAATGAGTCTCAGCCAGTACTACCCTTTAAGAATGGGCATAAACAAGAAATTCACTTTAAGAATGAGTCTCAGCCAGCACTACCCTATTAGAATGGATCTCAACCAGTACTACACTTTCAAAATTAATCTCAACCAGTACATCACTTGTAGAATGAGTTTCAACAAGTACTACACTTTCAGAATGGATCTCAAACAGTATTAACCTTTTAGAATGGACCTCAGCCAGTACTACACTTTCAAAATGAATCTCAACCAGTACTACACTTTTAGAATGAGTCTCAGCCAGTACTACACTTTCAAAATGGATCCCAACCAGTACAACACTTTAAGAAAGGATCTTAACCAATAATACCCTTACATAATGGATCTTAACCAGTACTAACTTTCAGAATGCATCTCAGCCAGTACTTACTTTCAGAATGCATCTCAGCCTGTACTAACTTTCAGAAAGAATCTCAACCAGTATTTCCCTTTTAGAATGAGTCTCAGCCAGGACTATCCTTTTAGAAAGGATCTCAACCAGTAATACCCTTTCCTTATGGATCTCAACCAGTACTTACTTTCAGAATGGATCTCAACCAGTATTACCCTTTTAGAATGAGTCTCAGTCAGAACTACCCTTTTAGAATGGATCTCAACCAGTACTACCCTTTCAGAATGGATCTCAACCAGTACTACCCTTTCAGAAAGAAACTCAACCAGAAATACCCTTTCATAATGGATCTTAACCAGTACTTATTTTTAGAATGCATCTCAGCCAGTACTTACTTTCAGAATGCATCTCAGCCTGTACTAACTTTCAGAAAGAATCTCAACCAGTACTAGCCTTTTAGAATGGATCTCAACCAGTTTTACCCTATAAGAACGGATCTCAACAAGTACTACCCTTTCAGAAAGAATCTTAGCCAGAACTCTACTACTAGAATATATCTCAACCTTAACTGCCCTTTTAGAATGAATCTCAACCAGTACTACCCTTTCAGAAAGGATTTCAACCAGTACTACCCTTTCAGAAAGAATCTTAGCCAGAACTATACTGTTAGAATGTATCTCATCCAGAACTGCCCTTTTAGAATGGATCTCAACAAGTACTACACTTTTAGAATGGATCTCAACCAGTACTACCCTTTCAGAATGTATCTCAACCAGTACTACACTTTTAGAATGAATCTCAACCACTACTTTTCTTTTAAAATAGATCTCGACCAGTATAACCCTTTGAGAATGGATCTCAACCAGTACTAACTTTCAGAAAGGATCTCAGCCAGAACTACCCTTTCAGAAATAATCTCAGTCAGAACTACCCTTTTAGAATGGATCCTAACCTGTCCCACCCTTTAATAATGGATCTCAACCAGTACTACCCTTTCAGAATGGATCTCGGCCAGCAATACCCTTTTAGAATGGATCTCAGCCAGTACTGCCCTTTTATAATGGATCTCGGCCAGTAATACCCTTTTAGAATGGATCTCAGCTAGTACTGGCCTTTTAGAATGGATTTCAGCCAGTAATACCCTTTTAGAATGGATCTCAGCTAGTACTGGCCTTTTAGAATGGATTTCAGCCAGTACTAGCAGTACTAGTAGTCTACCCTGACAGAATGGATCCTAACCTGTCCTTCCCTTTTAGAATGGCTCTCAGCCAATCATACTGTTTCAGAACGGACAATTCAAGAAATAACTTTTAATAAGGAATTATAGCAATTGAATCAGCAATTCCCCTTCAAAATTGTTATGTAAATAACATTGCTGATTCTTTATGCAAAGGTCCCATTTGTTCCTCTTTTTCTGATGGTCATACACCTTTACTGTAGATCTTGAATTCCCATATTTTCAAGAACGCTGACTGAAGAATAGTGTTTTCTATACTAAGCTTCTCACAGAAATGTCAATTTAGGCCATATAACTCTGAAAAACTGTCATAAAATGGACACCCCAATTGTCTCTTTTTTTTCTATGGAGCCATTTGTATTAGTACCATAAAAAAATCATTGCACAAGGTGTCAAATCCAGCCAAGGTACCGGCATTTGTTTTCATACATCCCAAACAGTTCTGCAAAAGGCAATAAAAGTAATGAGAGTATTGCCAGACTATCATCTATACAGGAAACACATAAGTGTTTTACCAGCTTATTTCTTTCTAGCAAAACTATGCAACACTCAAAATTTCTAAACGGTACTACTTTCTGGTACTACAAACTCAAAGTAGGGGCTTCTGTGGCCTAGTGGTTAGAGTACAGAACTTGGAATCACATGGCCCCTCTCTGTGTGGGTTCAAATCCTGAGAGGGATATGGATTTTCATGAGAGGCAGTCTCCCGGCTGAATTAAGGAATGCCGATGGTTCTACCCGCCTTGACCAGCTATTATAGGCAGTTGAGTATAGTCTTCCTCCATCATTAAGAGTTGGGCATCGCTACATAACTGAAATAACGTTGGTGTGATGTAAAACCCATATAAAAAAGAAAAAAACTCGAAGTACTCTGATACACTGCATTCTTGGCAAGATTACCTAGGGAACTCTGATATTTGGAAATATTTTGGAGGGTTCTCAGCAGACTCTTGAATAGATGGTGTTTTGGAAATTGAACACTCACTGCCAGGAATTGCGTTAATGTTGTTAAGCGAGTAAATCTAACACCAACAGTTTTAAAGGCAAATCCCTGATCCAGGGTTCAGGTTGGAGCTAGGGATATACTTATGTCCCTGGTTTGAACCCTGAACTATTTTATTCTGAGTGATCTTAACCCTTTATCAAACGCAAAAAAATTAATGTCCCTAATTGAAAGTTTGCAGTGACATTTCAAAATGTGATGAAGTTGAAAAACAATCATCTGGTAGGGCAAAAAACATTGTGGAAAAGGGAAAAATATTCTTTAAGAGCATTACCTCATTTTCCTACAATGTTTTCCAGAGTCATATGCAAAAAAGATGTCAAATGTCAGTATTGTTTGTTAATGGTTTAAGCTTTTTCACGTTTTCCTAATAAGCTGCTGTAAGTTTTTTTAAGAAAATAAAGATAAGCGAATTGTGTCCAGACATGATTGAAAACAGGGTTTTCAGCATAAAAAATAAATAAAAGACAATTGATACTATCATAAACACTTTATTTGCTCTATTATTATTCACCAACAAAGTGCCCCAAATCATCAATAGTTATAAATGTTGCAGTCTTCTCTGTACTTTACGCTGTACCCGAAGGCCTGAAAAGATAGATAAATTATTAAATCAGTTTAGACTTTCGAAAAAAAACCCTTATTATAAGTTTACATTCTTACATTGATTTTGAAACCAGTTCTAACCATAAATATTGTCCAATTCCAAAATATAGGCATTTAACAAAATATATTGTATTGACAAATTTTAGTGTGGAGTGTCCCAATAGTTGGTGAAAACATCCATCTTTCTTCTTTTTAAATAACTAAACCTGTTTTAAATTAAATGCATAACCGAACATGGCACTTACTGCAGAATCATCAGAATTTGCACATGATGAGAAATTTCTACATTTTGCAATGACTCAAAAAATTGGTGAGATTGTCGACTGTAAAAGTGATTTTAATGCATTATGTGGGTGTATGGGAGTTAGGTAAACATGTTTGATCTTATCTATACACTTCATCATTAATCATGTAGAAAACTGCAATAGCATTTACCCAAAACACAATAATACCTCACATTGACTTGGTTGTTAGAGTAAATTTAAGAAGTCACTTTGACAAAACAATAGATTGTACATTAAGAACACTTCATCTATCACAATTGATTCTAATATATATTACAGACATATTCTATCCTTTTCTTATTTCATTTTCAATTAAGTCTGTATGGCATTTAACACCAGGTCAACAATTTTTCAGTTATGTTACAGCTTTCCTGGATCCACCAGTGCTAGCCTAGGGCTCTGAAGTGACTCGGCGAAGGCCACTTTTACTACATCAGAGGTGTCCATGAAGCTTGAACTCAGGATCCCCAAGGTATAACTTCGCCAACTTAACTACTTAGCCACACAGGACCTATTTTAAGCTAGTTACAATTACCCACATGGGTGGGGATAGCCAGAATAACTTACTTAGCCCATTCAACATTTAAGATCAAGTGGTCGTATCCAAATCCTGAAACTCCCGCAATAGCTCTGGCAGCATCCTCACGCCTGTGGAAGTTTATGAAGGCAAATCCCTGAAAAACAGCATAACATCATTGATATAGAGAATCGATGGTTGGTTTCTTATCTTAACCCTAAGAATGCTGGGTACTTTTCTTAAAACAGATTTTTGTGTCGTCTGCTTTACAAAACCTTAAATATCTGCTTAATTTTGATGAGGAAAGATGAGTAGTAAATAGATTAAATCACAGGCCAACCTACAATCTGGTCTGGATCCAACCTGATTGCATAAACATGAAATCTGTTCCAGCACTATAAGGATTAAAAAAAATATTTTTTTGGCAAGGGGTAGGAGCTGCATGCGAATCGGATAATGATCCAAAAACAGGTTTGATGTTTTATCTATCTTGTTTTCTTTGTATTTTACTGGGATTAACATCATCTCAACATCTTTTTGTTACGTTTCGATGCCCGACTCATAATGATGACAGAAGACCCCATACTCAACTGCCCATAAGGGCTGTTCAAGCCAGGTAAAATTATCTGCATTCCGTCAGTCAGTCTGAAGGCTACCTCTCATGAAAATTTAGGGTCCAGTCTTAAAACGTTTTAATCAATGACTACTTAAAAAAGGGCACTTTCTAAATGACTGACGTCTGTATTTTTATGTATTATTTATCTACATACCACAATTATGGCTCCCTTTTATATGATTGCTTAATAGAAGAAAGAATATAATCCAGTCCTACCTTTGACTGTCCAGTGTTTTTATCCTTGGCAAGGTAAATTCTCTGTATTGGTCCAAACGGTCTGAAGAGTTCCTGTAAATCAGATTCGCGAGTATCTTCTGACAGATTGGTGACACGAATTGTGGCAGACTCATCTGAAATATTTGAATAAGCATATAATTAATTTCAATAAACCCCTGCTTCAAGATTGCTGCAGCAGTGGACTTAATCAATAAAAATAAAAATAGACTTCCATCATTAAACCCATTACAAAACAATAAAAATTGACAAGTTTGTTGCAGATGACTCTGAAAAACATTGTGGGAAAAGGAGAAATTGCTCGTCAACGAGCAATTTCTCTGTTCTCCACAATATTTACTGCCCTATCAGAAGATTGTTTTTTTATTTCATCACATTTTGAAGTCGTCTGCAAACTCTTTGAATTTGGGACAGTCGAATTTGTGGTTTAATGCCAAGTCAACAGTATTTCGGTTATTTTACAGCTTCTAGGAGTACAACAGTATTAGGCAGTGCTCTTCAGAGGCTTAACCATGGACTCTTCCATAAATAACGATTCTAGTTGCTATAAGGTAATATCTAGAGACAGGGGTTTTTTCCTTGAATTGTCTTGTAATTGTGGGAAGTTTTACCGCTGAAATTGCTGAATTGGGAAACCGAGAAGCTGGTATGAATTTGAAGTTTAACAAAGAGGTGCATGGTATAATGAAATTTCCATTTTGGAAGGTGCCTTTATGTTCTGTGTACTTTGGAGCAAAATGCTTAAGTAAAGTAAAAATCCTATAACACTAGCTAACAAAAAAATGCATAAAAAAATGATAAACATAACAGGCATTATGACATAACAAAATATAGTTTCATAAAAGCATGCATATACATATCAGCTTTTTGAATACTGTCAAGTTCAAACAATTGTTCTCCCAAGTTTAACCAGAGGTTATCTTTTTTTTTTTTAAATAAGGCCACCTGTCTCTTCAGAATAACCAGTACAGTTACTGTGACTGACATCACATCAAACTAAATAAATTGTCTATTATGAGAAAATTAACCTGTTGTGTTAAGATTGATGAATTACCTCTGTTTGATTTCATGACCTCTCCACGACCTTTACCAGCGCCATCTCTCATACTGGGGGGTACATACTTGGTGCCCCCCTTGGCTGAGGGTGCAGCTGCTGTTGCTGGCGCGGCACTCAATGTGTCGCCCTCTGGCTTTTTCTCACCTTCAAGGGTTTCCTGAAACAGACAGATAACTACCACTGTTAAATCAAAGTAACATCATCCACCCCTGGACCGCATGTATCAGATGCTCAAATGATGATACCGATTCATAATAATCAGTATCAAGATTCACAGTACACTTTATTCCAACCCCCATTACATACAACCATATTACAAAGTTTATTAATGGCAGATGTGGTATATAAGGTGCTTAAAGATATATCTGGCGGTATAGGCAGTGAAAAGGTTAAAAAGCAAATATCAACCTGTTATGGTAAAATGATCCCCTTTATGAATAAAAACTATACCATGATTCTTCAAAACACCAAAGAAAATAACCCATGGTGGTAAAATGATCGATTTTACAAATACAAAAAGATACAATCATACTGTAACAAACCAAAGCCAATTTGAA
Source organism: Cerastoderma edule (assembly GCA_947846245.1). NCBI lineage: Eukaryota > Metazoa > Mollusca > Bivalvia > Cardiida > Cardiidae > Cerastoderma > Cerastoderma edule. The sequence goes on along the minus strand of OX401418.1, from coordinate 14,834,984 downwards.
GTGGTGCCAGTGTGTGTCCTTGTATGAAAAACTGATGGTAAAATGATCTCTTTTACAAAGACGGAACAATACCATCATACTTTAAACAAAACCCAAACCCACCTGTAATGGTGCCAGCGTGTCCTTGTATGGACATTTGGTAGTCCAATGATCTCCCTTACAAATACGACAGGATACCAACTTCTGGCTCTTCAACTTGGCCAGTGGGTCGTCTTCCTGTTCAGGCTGGTTCTTGTTCTACAAATAAAAAAAAAAGATAATTAAGATTATAATTCAAAATCAGTGCCCAATTTTTCATGAATAAGAAAGTTCAAGAGGTCTGGGCCTGTTATTTTCTATTTTTATTTCAAAGTTTTATTGCCATATTTTTGAAACCATGAAGTAGGTAGCAAATGTTTGACTCTCATTTTTGGGAAATTGAATGACTTAAAAAAATCTCAAATTTGGGAGGCGTCTTTTAGGCCCCTAACAAACACAAAAAGCCATAAAAAAGAATATTTTTATGATGACAATTCCAAAAATTAACCTGTTTTCAGTTATAGAGCTTGTTTTTCAACATTATTTCAATCATATTATTGCGTTCAATTCACTCCCTTGATCAAGAAATTTCTTAATCAGAAAAACACTATATTCTTTCTAGGGCATCAACTCATTTCTAGTATGAACATAATTAGCAAGTTGTTAGAAAGAAAAAATATAATATTTTAGTGTGTCTATAAAATATGTTGCCTCGCCCAAGGGGTATCCCCAAATCATAAGCCACAAACAACCTGTCCAAAATCCAAGAAGCTTACCATATTACTATATGTGGATGATGACTAAAGAAAGGATGCATGGTGGATCCCTCTACTCATGGGATTCAAACCAAAGACCCTTGGTACCACTCAACCCCTAAATCACTTGGTATGTGAGTCGGAGAACTTACTAAAGAAGACATATAGAAGGATTTACTTACTTTCAAGGCCAAAGAAGATCTCTTGAAAACAACAGAAAGAAAGCAAATAAAGGCTTGACAAAAGTCAATCAGTTCTATCAGTAAAATAAACAAGCAATCAGCATTAAGGAGCTAACCTGTTTTCCAAATTTAATGGGAAGAGCATTAGCCTTTCAGTTTATTAAAAAATATGGCAAGAAAACACCTTTATAAATGCAGGTAATATTACATGACAAAGGCCTATTTTGCAATACCTCCTTATTTAGGATTATCTGCATGTTAATCTCCTCCACTTGTACAATGGTGTTGGACGGATTTGGTCCTGGTTGGTCATGCTCCGCTGCACCAAATTTACGCCAATTCTGAAACAAAGTACAAACAGTATCAGTTTGCGCCAAATTTACGCCAGTAGAGTACAAACAGTATCAGTTTGCATAAAATAACACCAATTCTGAAATAAAGTGCAAACAGTATCAGTTTGCACCAAATTTACGCCAATCTAAAACAAAGTACAAACAGTATCAGTTTGCACTAAATTTACGCCAATTCTGAAACAAAGTACAAATAGTATCAGTTTGCACCAAATTTACGCCAATTCTGAAATTAAGTACAAATGGTATCAGTTTGCACCAAATTTACGCCATTTCTGACACAAAGTACAAATGGTATCAGTTTGCACCAAATTTACGCCATTTCTGACACAAAGTACAAATGGTATCAGTTTGCATCAAATTTATGCCAATTCTGAAACAAAGTACAAATGGTGTTAGTTTGCACCAAATTTACGCCATTTCTGACACAAAGTACAAATGGTATCAGTTTTCATCAAATTTATGCCAATTCTGAAACAAAGTACAAATGGTATCAGTTTGCATCAAATTTATGCCAATTCTGAAACAAAGTACAAATGGTATCAGTTTGCACCAAATTTATGCCATTTCTGACACAAAGTACAAATGGTATCAGTTTGCATCAAATTTATGCGAATTCTGAAACAAAGTACAAATGGTATCAGTTTGCACCAAATTTACGCCATTTCTGACACAAAGTACAAATGGTATCAGTTTGCACCAAATTAACGCCTTTTATGAAACAAATCACTAACAGTATCAGATTATTTGACTTATTAATTGTCCAAATCAAAGCAACAACAAATGATGACAGGTCCCAATTAAAAGCAATAAATGACCGAGTTCAGACAGCAAACTATGCCATATAATCTTCATTAAATATCTAATTCAGAGATTTGTGATCTTCGAGTAATTATACTTATACACATAAAAGATTTGATATATGCACAATCATTTTCACCAAACCAAATACCATTTTTGATTTCTTTTACTTCTAAGTTGCCAAAATCCTGTGTTTTCGTTAAAAATATTTTCTCATGAAGTGAGCATCTGGGCCTGACAACGCTTCTATGGCAAAACAAGTTTATAAATAGCAACAGAAACTCTTTCTTGCATACATTGCTAGCTTCCCATGACAAGAGTGGTTATATGTTTCCAAAGACCCATGAGACAATGGTTTAACCCTTTCCCAAACGAAAACGACATTTGACTACTTTGTTGCAGAAGACTTTAGAAAACATTGTGGGAAAAGGAGAAATTGCTCGTAACAAGCAATTTTTCCTTTTCCCACAATGTTTTCTGGCCTATCAGAAGAGAATTTTACAATTTCATCACCTTTTGAAATGTCGTCTGCAAACTCTTTCAATTTGGGACTGTCAAAAAATATGTTGTTTTGGAAAGGGTTATAAACACATCACCTCTCCTACCAAGTTTAGCTGGACGTTTACAAAATAAACTTGTATAGAATACCTTTTGTATAGACCTTGGTATTATAGTATATAGGAAAAAGCATCACAACCTTTACTTATCAAGAATTTGTATAGACCTACATATTTCTTTCAAACAACGATAATACCGGTAGTTAAAAAAAAAGTTCATACCCTCCGAAATGAAAGATGATAATAGTTAAAAAAAAGTTCATACCCTCCGAAGTGAAAAAAACTCAATAACAATTGGGAAAAAAATGTTGGTAGCAGGAAAATCATTATAACACAAGTATTTGTGTTTAATCAACAATTTACCTTAAAAATCTCATTCAACTTCCCCCTATCCTTAAATTGATGCCTGCTTTCTTTTGCCAATACAGGTTGTTACCTAACAAACACAGGTTCTTACCTTCCGTCTTGCAACTGCTTTTGATGCTCGTCTTTTTTCAACCTTGTAGGATTTCACTGTCTAAAAATGAAATAGTTTATCATATTCAGTTACAATCTGTCTCATAAATCAATTTTGTTTATTTTTATCATTATATATCATTTTTAAAAACTTTGACACATTTCTAGTAATTGCTCCATCTTCCAAGCAATTTCACCATACACTACAGCGACCGTTAACAATGTCATACCTGAATTTCACTCAAGTTCTCTTTTGGGCTAAATGATTTCAGCTTTAATTAATATTTCCCCCTTGTTTCCTTTGATCTTTCTAGCATAAACGTCATATGTAGATACTTATTCAGAAAAAACAAAGCAGAACTCATTGTGACAAAAAGAGGAAATTGAGGGTCACTGCAAGATAACCATGTTTCCTTCACAGTTAGGAGTTAGGAAGCCCTTACTATGATCCTGTATTTATACCTCGAAAGGCTTGTTGGTAGCAGATATTGTCAATAATGAAAAATCAATTTTGAGTTCTCGACTTCAGCTGTGTCAATGTGTGTCAATATACTTGTTGTGGTTAAAATCAAGAAAACACTTTCTATGACTTTATTGTTCAGTTTCAACATATCCTTGTGTGAAATATCAACAACTTTTCGACCCATTCAAATAAATAAAAAGTTGACAAGAGGGAAAAGCAGGGGTTTCGATTGACCCCTTGATTGATGTAAATTTTGGGGACTATTAACCCCTTATATATAAAATTGTGAGTGGAAAGTAATGATCTTTAAGGGGTTATACCCACATATTGGGGGTAAAGGCCAAAAGAATAATTGAAAATATAATTCAAACATCAGAATAGTTGTTAATCATTGGTGTTACCTTAATCATCTTTCCCTCATCGTTATATTTGTATTCTGTGATAGTCTTGATGTTGTTAGCATCATCATATTCCTCCGATGGGAGCGGTAAATTTCCTACAAAGCGAGACAAATAACATCATCACATTGGAAATGCATCAATTAAGGTAGATAACTTTGAAATTAATTCGTTCATGGGATTACTTCTGTTGCTTTTACAACATTGGTTCTGAAGGAATTGGTATGACAGTAAGGGAAATTCATTTCTCTTATTTGAGACTGTTTCTGGAAATGTTGGTAGACAGTTTGTGATGAATCTTGGGCATATCTAGGGCAGGGGTGCATTTTGTTGGTTGGGAGTTGGTAACCTTTTGATATTATATGGTTATAATTAATGAGCATCTGAGAATATTGGTTATTTTTGTTTATTGGACATGTATGGAAGGTGTTTACATGTTTTTATATGTTTTCAAGAAAAATTAGAAGGGTTGAAGGGGGAGGTCCTCTACACCACTTGTGATTCCACTAGAACTCTGGAAAGACCTCTGATCAATTACCAAGAACTGTTAGTCAAACTTGATGTGATTGGAAAATTCTGAAAAATTTGCATCATGCAATATCTCCTGTCACATCAAGTTTTTGAACAATTCATTGAATGTTGGACAGATGAGACAAAACTTTTGTCACAACTTTGAACACCAATATTTCCATTATCACAGTCAGGGATCGGGAAAATGCTGATTCTGTCGGTTTTGGACCGGTTTCGGTTGTACTGGACCGGTTACAAGTTGAGATTTGATGAAAAAATTGGTCCAGATAATAGACGGATATGACACTCTACACACCTAACAATACCTCCAGAATCACATAATTAATCCATTTATTATTATCCCCTTGTCAAACAATGCCCGAGGCACGTATTTAGTGGGGGTTGAATGTAAACAGACAGGCACGCTTGATTGAGAAGTACACAGGACACACTTGTTCCGTGAAAACCGATTAAATTAAGCATATTCAGTCTGATGTGTAAAGTTACTTGTTAGAGTTTTAATGTGTAAAGTGTGATGATATTGAAAATTTGCTTTCCAGGATTGACGCAACACAATTTTTAAACATTTAATAACTTTATAGAACATCAGGGGAATCACCAAAAAGACACTTGAAGAGTTCAAAACAAGTAGTCTTCAGATCCTGTTTACCTTTCATTTCGAATGGACAATTTCAATATGATTATTGGAACTAAGAATACAGAAACATTAAGTTTATACTTAATGTTAACCCAAATAAAAGGTCTGTTTAAATCTTTTAACATTAAGCACAAACTATGGTTAGCTGCATGAAAGAAATTAATAATTAACATTTTTCTGGTGGGTGGGTGGGGGGGGATGAAGACATATGAAGGGTTTTTGGCCGATTCTCAGACCGATTTGGATTTGGAGATTTCCTGATCCCTGTTCACAGAATAATATCACAATACCTTTATTATAACACTATATATACACAAGGGAAACAACTTCAAAGAGAAACCAGTTCTGACGTTCCGCGCTTATCAGTTCGTAATTTTGTATACGAATTACGATCGCTAGTCTGTCAATTCTCTATATGTCCCTCATAGCCAAATGATTTCTGCATCCAACGATACCTCTCTTAACAGGATTGGTCCAGTCAACCCCGGGAAATCTGCGACGACACGCGATATTTTTTTCAAATTTGGCTCATTGGGAATAGATCGTTGAGAACAGAACCAGCCCATGTTTCAGCACTAAATCACCTTTCATAGGTAACATGTGTGACTGCGGAAGTACCTTGAAGAGTATTGCCAATCAATTGATGCCAAGTGGGATAGCCTCGTAAGCATTATGTGCAAGATTATTCGAAATTAGGTATATTGTACAAGTACATGTAGATAACTCTTTCCATAAATCTGCCTACATAACCAAAGACAGTACATGTTTTTTTCGTAAATAGGTTGTACCTATATATATCATATCTTATCAAATGAATTTTATACTTTGAATACAAAAATGTGAATTCAGAGAAACCTACCACTAATTTGGTCCTTAGAAATTTTGGGGGAGATTAGATTGCTCCATTAGAAAACTGAAGGTATAGTCAATTCCCCTAATCTCGTGGTATCCCTAATTCCGTGGTATTTGCATAAAGTCATACTGCTTCCATAAAGTAACACACCAACCTGACCTACTTTCGCAGCCCAATGTAAGAACTCCAAAGAAGCAAGAATGAATGTTTTTCTGGTAAATAACTAATTCAATCCAATAAAATTCTTCTCATATTACAGAGAGCTCCGAAAATCCCCGATATTTTCACACTTTTTACTCAGATCTAAGACCCTAAACAAATCCTTTCACACTGTTGAGGTCGTCTGCAATTCTCCACCATTCTTGGGTCAGACACAACCAAATTGTTTCAGGATTCGTCCCTAGTATGTTTCACCCTAATTATTTTGGACTGATACTTAAAAAATGTGTTTGACCTGAATACCACGGAATTAGGGTAAGACCTCAAAAATGCAAATGGCTGCCAGAAACCCAATTAATTTACGTTATTTAGAGCATTTCTATGCTCCATTTAAAAATAATGATGAGAAGATCGTAAATGAGGAATGAAATATGTTAGAAAAGCTGAATGTTGACAGCTAAGTTCTCCTCTTCCTTTCTGTTATTCATGTAACCATTAAGTACCACGGAATTAGGGTACACCAGTATATATTGTCTTCACGTCGAATTATTTTGACTTCTGGAACTGTCAAACATCAAAACAGCTTTCACTCAGAGTCACAAACAAATCAGGAATGAGTGATGTCCCTTTATCAACCCTTCAATAGCGTTTACTCATTTGCGTCAACGTTTGTTGTGTGAAAAAGATATCATTTCATTCGAAAGAGAGCGGACTTTTGGCAACCCGGCCTTTGCCGTACCCGGCATTTTCTGCCATATTGACATGAATAAAACTCACCGTCTTCCCCCGCCTCGACTTGTTCTGCCCAACTAATTGGCTTCGACCTAAAAAAAAATGTTGTAAATATATGATCTGTCAATGAACAACATAAAAACACATAGCTTGTGAGTAAAAATGACAAAATTACGTACTCTTCTAGCGAAGGCATGTTGTTTTTTCAACCGGAAGTGGGTAATCGGAATTTGTGGAGTAGGCTAAAACAGAACCGAATGAAGGTATTTACCGGATTCTCGACGACTTCGTCAAGCTATTTTGAGTAGTGGTGATAAACAAGATTTTAACGTGTCGGTTTCCTTTTGAATACGAACCCTTAAAATTTTCTATTTGTAGACATTAAGGTTATGTTAAACGAAACGGGAATCGCTTAAAGAAAAGTGTTTTGAAATAATTATTAAAACATTCAAAATATGTACATACAGAGCAAAGAAGTTTATTAGATCTTTGTAAACAGAGCTTTACTATCGCGATATATAGTGCGTGATGCTGTACATAGTTTGTGCTTTATACATTTGACATTATGCAATATGGTTATCTTTATTTGTCAGCTAACCTTTAATTTCAATCAACTTTTATAATTTGGTGATTATACAAATGGTGATTATACAAATAAACACACGGGACGGGAGCCAGGTTTCTTGTAAATAAACAATCTGAACACATCGGGTTTATCCAATAGAAAACACCTCTGAAATAATAGGGATGACGCCATATTGTTTCCCGCGAGAATGACGTCACTTTCTTTCGTTTCTAAAAATAGATCTTGAATGTAAAATCCAAAAAGTCGTTAAATTTGATTGAGGAAACAAGTATACATGTCACAACAACAAATTCGCCATTTGGTATGAGTTACTGATCAAAAGTGATTAAAAAGGATGTCCAACACTTCCATACACATTGAACTACTTAACATGCACGCTTAGAAAAGGTGTTGATCGGCGGATGCCGATGTACCCGAAAAATTGTAACCCTACACTTAGGCCTATATCCGAGGTGTATTTCACAGCTCACGGAAATACCCGAGTAGTTCCGATTGGTAAATAAAGGCTAATAGCATATAGCTGTCATTTTATAGTATTTTGCACAAAGAGCTTAATTGAATTCGTTGTTGTTTTTCCAGCGATGAGTGTTAACACCGACACCCTTTACTCTCTCCTTTGATGTGTTCGCTGAATTCAATTGAAAAGGGGAAATTTTGTGTTATGAGAAAGACAGAAGTACACTTGTTCTCATTCGTCTTTGGCCTTAAATTTCTGTTCCAAAACATCTATAAAAGTCTCAAAGTTCAGCATCGAAATAAATAGGAATGATAATGCTAGACTGATCACCAAGTCTGGTTAAGGTAGAATACCCATAATCCGCCATTTTGAAACTCACATTGTCATCGGTTTACTTCGGTCGTTCTCGGTATACAACAGTCTGTCAATGCCAATAGTTCCGACCTCAACCGATGTATACCGAGAACGACCGAAGAAATCCGACAGAACAATGAGTTTCAAAATAGCGGATTATGGGTATTCTACATCAATAGTAGTATAGGAGGCTAGCCTATGTTCCAGGCTAACCTCCTGGGACGGGGTGGTAGGGCAGTCTGGAACAAAAAACCGTAGGTTCCTGGGCAAAAAGGTGAAAAAATGTGCAAAAAAAAAACCAGACTAAGTTCTTAGGTCAGGGGCAAGAATTAAGAAAAAATCCCCTGAAATTTTTTAAATCCGAATTTTGAAGTAAAATTTTCTAAGTTCGAAATCTGAGTAAAAATGACCAAGTCCAACTACTGAGATCGATTGACGGAAGTAAACATAAGAGAACTATGGTATATGACCATGGTACTCTCTGACCCACAAAGTAAAAAAAAACTGAGACTTGACAAATATAAGAAGTTCTTTCTAGAGAACTGGTTAGCCCTGAAAGGGGCCGTTTGGTGTGTTCCCCATGGAACGGATTGGCTTTAAAGGTGTGAACACCCAAAATTGGCTCCACACACCGGACATTTCTGTTGACGGCTGTAGGTTGTCATTATTTTTCTGTGGCCACTCCACTCCACAGTCCGCCGATATTCCACTTTGACATCCGAACCTCGTCCTCCTGTGGTCTTTGGTGAATGATCGACCACATTTCGATCAACCCTCTCTGTAAGGTGTTGAGGTCTTCAGACAGTTTCACTATTGTACTGCGCAAGTGGTCCATGGTAGCAGTGAGAGTAAAATAATAGCGTCAACCTCCATTGACGTCGCTTTTATACCGCCAAAGAGGATTGAAATAATGTCCAATGAAATTAGAGGGATAACGTCCAATGAAATTAATGGAACAATGAAGTAACGTCCAATGAGGTTTGGTGTAACGTCCAATAGGGATGTACGTTGGTTTGGGGAATGGGGCACACTTAATGGCGGGATAACGGAAAAGGGATTATTGAGAATCCTGGTACAGAAATTCTCATACTTAGTAATATAGGTATGAAATTAAAGGGGGAATAGACGTGACACATCTTGTATGAGGGTATAACAATGAAAGACAAAATCATGTATTATATTGAACAGTGAACTTTTAATTAACTTTGTAAGAACAGTAACATATGAACTATATACAAATAAAAGTAAATTAAATTACAGTCTCATAGATTTTGTGCACAAAGTTCCATAATTCTGATAAAGCCATGTCTTTATAAACTGATCGTTTCTATGATGGTTGATTGTATAAAACGTTTTCTGCAGACACCTTCTTGGTAGGTTTGATCCCTGTGAAGCAGCGGCTAGAGCGAATATACAGTAAGCCCCACATGTTTGACCAAGTAAACTATGTAGAGTCTGTTTATTGAAAGTCCATCTTGTCGTATGGTCCTGAATAAAGTTAAGTATTTCCTTCTCCATTGGTGGGAATCCGTACGAATCAAAGTAAAAGATATCGTTGTTTGCGTTGAATATCACGGCAACCCAATGTTCGCCTTCTTCAGTAGAAGGATCTGTGTTGACGATATAAGCTATGATATGGTACGGTTTTCGTTCTGGTAGTTTATCTTTTGAAACCACTTCAGCATTTAGATTTTTAATCCATACACGGACGTCCTCCATACACCACGGTCCAATATGTGTTGTATTTCATAGCCATACATGTTTGAATACGTTGTTCCTAGTTTTTCCACGAATGTTGTAACTTTTCACGCCAATTATCCAACCACATATCTGTAAATCCGCAAAGTACATTTGTCTTTATACTCTGCCATAATGTGTAGGCTTCTACAATATCACGATCGTTTAATTGTAGTTCTTGCAAGTCTGGATACCACTTCTCCATAACTTTCTAAGGGTTTAAGTTCATCATAGCTCTATGTATGAGCATGTCTGTTTGTTCGTAACGATCCATGAACAAGCACATAGGATGTTCTAGCTGACTAGGGTGATCTATCTGACATCCTAGAGACGGAGTATGCACTTCCTCAATGATCAATGTCTGTAGCTCTTCTACCATATGTTTATCAAAGGATGTACAAATATCCAATCTTCGAATGTTTTGACTTTCAGATGGATATTTCACGTTCTCCGCTCGATCTCGTAAAAGTATAGCGTATTCATGTCCCAACATCTTGTTAATAATCTGTGATGATCTCTCTTAAACTGTTAATTTCGATCTGATTATCAAACTCCACAAAGACAAGAACGTTGATGACTTGAGCAAGGGCTTGTGCAAACTGAAGTTAGATATCCTTAGATTTCCAGTTCTTATAGGATGGAGATGTCCCCCTTGACTTCCTTGATCAGGCGTGAGAGCATATCCCCAGATACAATAACCATTTGCGCAATCTTCTTTAGGAATGTCAAATGATTTGTTACGTCCTAAGGCCGAAACTGTTTGTTACATCGACATGTATGATTTGAGAAATAAGTTGTGCTCAAAGTCAGGTTCAAATGGTCGATTATGAATACTATGTCCATTACAAGAAACATCCAACTTCGAAAGGTTATAGTGTCCGAAACAAAATGGATAAGTATTATAGGCACCATTAAAAGCAGCATTTGTTACCATTGCAATAAAAATACGTTTTGGAAAGTTGTCCTTGAAATAAATGATCTTCTACTTTTAACTGTAAACCATTTCCAACGGTAAATGTTTTTACTACGTCGTAGTGGAATTTTCATGTGATTCTGGGCAATTGCTTGATTAAGACCATTTGCAATGACTGGAAGTAACTCAACATTCCTAACATTAAGACTAGCTTTCTCAAGTACCAATTATGCAGCGGGTGCACCATCTGTCCCAGTTAGCCAAAAGTTTAAAGGAGCTCTGTTTAATCTTAGACGAATTTCAATAACATTTGGTAAATATGTCTCTTGTTGAAATATATCGAGATGTAGTCTACCGAGTAATTCACACGTTTTACTTTGTGATATTTGATTAAACCTTGATTTTAGCCCCGAATTATCTCATCTCCATCAATGGTTAAAGCTTTGAAATGACCGGTATTATCGTTTGTCCAAAGATCACCAGCATTCAAATGTGTTCATTTACTATCTTCGTTGTATGACAGAAGATTTCCAAAGTAGGCTCTGTATGGATAGGTGTCTAAATTACTGCTTATCAGTTTGTTGTTTAAGTACAAATCGATACTACTAAACATGCTATGCAAAAAATTGTTAACTGGTGCAACGTTGTCATCGGCATGCTAATTAGTGTTATCGGCTCTTGTTATTTTAAACCTTACATACAAATATGACTATGACAGGTCTGTCCAATACTCGGTTTGAGGTGGAATGTTGAATTCGATCGGGGCATAATTAGATAACGGTGCTACAGGAAAATGTTCAATTCATTGACTTTCTTGCATTGATGTCATTGTGGGTGGTACAGAAACCACATCTTACTCAGATTTACTGCATTCGCATGATCCGTTTTGCATCATTTTTAATCAAATAGATCTAAGGGTCTCTGATAATGTGTACGGTGTTTCTTTTAAACGATATTTCTCCTTCGAGATGTAGATTGTAACTGAGATCGTTTTCGAGGTTTTCTTTTATTTATCTTTGGTTTTTGAAACAAAGTTTCACCAACAGATCTGGCAGTTTCTTTTGCACGCGATAATAAAACATTTTTTGTTCTTTTACCACGTAAAATAAATATCTTGGGCTGCACCTATTCCTTGCTTAATGCCTTCTTTCTTTAATGCATGCAAACCTGTCTTTACAAGTGGTGTTACAGTTCTTAATGCAGCTTTGAATAAATATTTTTTTTCTAAAATGTTTTTTTTATTTTTTTTCTAAATATTTTTTTATTTTTTCTGAAATGTTTTTTTTATTTTTTTTCTAAAACGTTTTTTCTAAAACGTTTTTTTTTTTGTGAAACCTTTTTTATTCGGTAGTGAAAACTGTTTTGATGGAAACGTTTTATTTATTTTTCTTTGTTCCGTCGAAAATGTAACTTGACGATTGTCTTGCCAATTACAAACTGAACAGGAATACCTGCATCACCAGTTATGTTATTTGAATGTGAATTGTATCAAACTCTGATTTTGACACTGGAATGTATTGAACATTTGATATTTCATGGTTAATGTGCTGACCACCATACACATTTTCGTATGCATTAGATGTTTTAAAAGGGGGCTACACGAAGTATTGATGCTAGTGTGTCCCCAATAATAATATATTCTGCAACATCTGAATAAATGTATAAATGGTTATATCCTGCATCTAAATTTGGACTGTATTTAAACATTTGCATAATGTTATATCCTGGATATAATGTTTCTCCCATTAATTCAGGAGCACCGCCCAATTTCAAAAACAGAAAAGGGTGAAACTTTACTCCTGTACGGCCTATATTATTGAATCCAAACTTAGGCCGCTTTAAAGCCTCAGCATAACCAATTTGAAATGTTATGTTTCTTGAAGCAAGTTCCTCTCCTATACAGTTTTGTAACACCTCATTCATTACACCTAATACGCGTGCAGGACTATTGTAAAATCCAGGATCAAACTTAAAACGTATACCCAATTTACTTGGTTTGCCTGAGGTTTTGATTTTCGCAATAACGTACATTGACAGATCTTTTTTCTTATCACTTTTTTTCTATTAACTTATATAAATCTACATTGGCTGTAATGATGTGAAATTCTGTTACGTGTTCAGATATATTCAAAAATTGTGAAGGAGTAATTAACTGAGCCAATCCAACTTCCCACCTTTCTTTATCAATATGAATTGTTTTTGGTAACTTAACTTTGTAACAACATTGTGAGTTGTCAGGATACATGTCTAAAGAACTGTCACTTGGGAGAGTTAGATAAAATGAACTCATGTTTGCCATCAGGGGAATCAAACTGCTTGTTTTGTTTATTTAAACTTAAGTCCTGAGGATGGTAAAATATAACCTAATGAACTGCTTAGTAAAATCAACCACAATTCACGATTGTCACTTTGAATACTTAAATGTACTATTGATGTTGCGATGATTGCATAAATTACAATAATTTGTGAAACAAAAGTAAACTGATTTTTAGGAACACGATTTCCACAACATGTATATTGGGTAACTTTGCCACTAGTAATACTTTCGGTACCAGACTCAATATTACACTGAGAATGCATAGCAGATGTAGTCTGTTTTTATATATCTTTTCTGTAAAGAATTCTTCGAAAGCTTCAAACAACATATGATTCTGGAATCCAACTTTGAAATCTTTTGGGATAACCTTTCGTATTTACTTTTATTTCTTTAACAAAACGCTTTCCTTCACGTCTTGTACGTTTATCAAGCACTGATTCAATTTCATAGATTTCATTACCTTTTATAAGTTGTAATTCCTGACCATAAAATGTCCCCATAATCTGTTCATTATTTAAATCCTTTTACTTGTAAGTTATTGGTAATGTTTTATTTACATGGGTTATTTCAAATATTTTTTGTGTGTCCAGTTTGGTAAATAACCTTTATCAAACGTACGTTTTGTTTTATTAATCCGTACTTTATCTTTTACTCTATACTTCGGTTTTAACTCTTCTTTCTTTAACTCTTTTTTTCTTTGGAGAATACAATATCTCAGAAATATTAACTTCATTGGATGGGTTTACCGAGTCTGGAGAAGTTTGAATACTTCTGTGAACAGTTGTATTGTAATTATTAGCTAACTGTTTAAGTACATCGACATAACGTCGTGTTTTGTTATGAGTAAAATATTTCCACATGCGAGTTTTCAAAGTTCTTTGAAATCGTTCGACAATGCTTGCCTTTGTTTCTGGATTATCAGTTATAAAAAATGAATTTGATTCTTTTTCAAAAAGTGTTGAAATTCTCTGTTCTTAAATTCTGTTTTATTTTGAATAGGTACAACCCAAGCATATTTTGACTATCAGTGTGATCGTGTTTGTGCATCCATTTCCATCTAACAACATTTACAACAACTTCTTGTGGAATATTTGTTTCATTTAAAGCCTTTGAAAATATTTCCCAACCTTTCGGTTCAACACCTTTTCTTTGTCGCAATGTATCATTTATAAGATCTATTATATTTGATCCAGGAATTTGCGTTCCTTTATATGTTACAACCCCTTGACTATTCCAAGATAAATTGTCGTTATCTTTCAACATATTTAAAAGCAATCCTGCTTTTCTTTGCATTGTTTTGGGTACACTTTGCAAAATACGATCTTGCATTGTATCAGATACTACGTTTTGGTTGTGGGTACTATCTGATGGTATATTATTTGCGGGCACTTTAACTTTTTCGAGTGAGTTTTGCACCACCAAGACCTCCGACTACAACTTTTGTTAATAAAGGCAATAATGGTCCTAAAAGAAGTGGGAGGAATCCTCCTTTTTGATTTAAAATACGCTTCTTCTTTTGAATAGACTGATTTTGATGCTAAACTTCTAAGATGTTGTCGCTTTGAATGCAATTTCTTCTTTTGAGCTTCTGTCATGTCTTTTTAAAACATTGTGACAACATTCTGATACACATTTTATGACTGGAGATTTCGCTTCCTTTATGAGTTTTTTTTCTTGTTTTTGGGACAAATTGTAGCATAGCCATAACCATTGGACCATGTTTTTTAATAAGTGGCGTTTTCTTTACCATAATGACTCTTTAACTGTCGTAAACAAACTGATATCTATGATGTAAGGACATCATTCTTTTATAAAATGTTTTATAAAAATTGTGATTGCAATGCAGTAAGTGCAATTCGCGCAGGTTCCGATAAGTTCGGATTATTCAATGGTGAAAAACGGGCAAAATTGGCCTGTACGCTTCTTGGAGATAAACGAACTGCAGTATACCCTGGATTCTTTGGTTTTTGTTTTGACTTTACATATTGCCTTGCTTCCTGTCTAGGCTGGTTCAATTCTCTTCTCCCACCATTATATTCATGCTGAGATCTTGGCGATAACGACGATGACGGAATGTCTTGAAAATGCAATTTACGAGGAGTCAAATATCGAATATATTTAAATCCAATATTGTGTAGTGTGTGTATCATTGCTTGTTTTTTAGAATTCATAGGAGATTTCGTTGGTGTTTTGGATTCAGATCTTCTTCTTTGTGTAATAAAAGCTTCATCAACTTTGATTGTTTGTTTTCTTTTCGGGGTATTTTTCTTTCTTTTCGGGGTATTTGTCTTTCTTTTCGGGGTAATTGTCTTTCTTTTTGGGGTATTTCTCTTTTTTGATTGTCTGGGTTGTTTTGAAAAAGTTCTTGCAGTTTTTTCACCGTTCCAACGTATCAAACTTCCTATAATAACACCTCCTAAAAACCCTCCACCGCCAGGTTTCAAAATAATTTTGCGTTTCTCATCGTCATTTATTATGGGATCCGATAACTTTTTTACGTCGTCTTTATGTTTTAACATGTAACTATCGGTTTGTTTCGGTAATTTGATTTTACCATCTGTAATTTTCTTTGCCGCTAATGTAAACCATTTCAACATTTCTTTAAACCCTAATTTTAACAACGCTTCTCTCGCATGTTTATTTGTTTCCTGACTTAAATTTTGCAATGCATGTAAAATCGATGATGAGGTATTTGGTAATGCCATCTCGGATTGTGTATTTCATTAGACCGTATCATAAAAAATGACAATTGATTTTCATCTGCATACAGTTTTATACTGGCGAATAAATATAGGTCCTTGATCATCATTTTGCGAATACCACCGATGAAAAATATCTGTACGAAGTCGTAATTCTCGTTTTGTTCTGGCATGAAAGTCAATGACAAGATATCCATGGTCTTTAGACGTTGCATCATTATAAGCTGAGATCAAATGTGGGGCTTGCATTTGATTTGCAAGTGTTTTAATTTGATTGTTATCTCATTCATTTCTAAACACAATCATGTATCGCGCATTCAAACACTTGCATTACGATGATGTCCTTTTCTTGTAAACCATAGCTTGATTTTTTCTTCATCCTTGTCCCCGAGCATATCATCAAATACAATTAAATGTGAAATCGCTAACAATTTCATTTTCATCTTCGGGAATGCCGTCGATAAATTTTATGAAGTTGAACGATTCTTTCATTAAATTGTAAGCAGGTTGCCATTCTTTGTAACACCATACCACTTTTTCTCGTACAATATTGAATAAATCTTCACGATAGTCAAAAAGTTTACGGACAAATTCTGTTTTCCCACATCCACTAGGTCCGCTTATGTAAATGTTACAGGGATGTTGAAACAAAAGGGATTGGATATCCATTTCTTGGATTAACTTATCTCTTCAAAGGATAAATGTAAAATGACGACAAATGCAGCATTTAGTAATTTTTTTTCTTTTAAAAGTATTTAAAAGTATTGAAAAGATAAAATTATTCAAAACACAATTTTGTTGAAGTTTCATACAACGATATACATCGCGGTATTTAAAACTTTCAAAATCTTGTTTACGGCAGAAATATTTCATAATCGAGGTCTATAAGTTGCACAGCAAAGAATCACTGTTCTTCCCCGATCTAACTGCAAATCGTCGGGGTTGTCATGACGTTGACTGTGTACTTGATGACTCCTTGATGACTCATTGTTTTACCGCCAGTTTGCAATGCGAATGACGTCATTCGCTGAACAATTGCGCAGTAAATGACGTCATTCAAACTGCAAACTGGCGGAAGGCCAATGAGTCATAAAGGAGTCATCAAGTACACAACTGCGGATCTTGTGACAAATACAAAACAGACAACAGATCATTGATGAACATTTCTTAATAACTCATTACTAACATTTTAATCATTTATACAGTAAAACATTTTTAACAGTGACTTATTGACATACAATTTTAAAACAATGTGATAACATTATATACAAGCATTTTATACAAGCATTTTAAACAGTTGTTTAAAAATCATAAACACAGTGAAACACATTTTCTATTTTGTATTCACGTTCAATAATCGTTCTATACAGTTCGAAATTTCCTACTTGATGTTGATACTGATGATCGAAGAAATAGAATGGGACTTGTCTCTTCATCTTATACAAGTTCTTTGTAAACAAATGTGAACACACTTCGTTTTCTGAAACATCTCGATCGAAAATGATATATCCTTTCATAGATATGCATGGGTGTAACGAATCGCCACTTTCCACAGGATTTGTCGCTTATCGTACATAAAAGTTAAACAACTCGGCTTTTTGTGAAAGCGTGTTGAGAAATTGTTCTGTTATAGTTTCATTTTCCAAGTAGGTTTGAAATTCCCATCTAGATGTATCTCGTCTTTGCATCCCCGGTTCAATGTAAAGTTGTGTTATAAGTCCAAATGCTGCACTATTATTGAACCGTATATCCCTTATCAATAAATTGATGTAGTATTGAATATTAAACATCTTCAAAGACGATTCTCCTTTTTTACATCCATTGTGGAAGCGTTGTGTCCAAAATGCAATGCTGGCGTATTGGATTTCTTTCTTCATCTTATCTTTTAAAACATGCAGATGAACGAATTCTTTGTGAATCTGTTCACGTAATTCAAGTGGTAAAGGAAGCATGCCTGTTCCTTCCATCTTTAATGTTTGTTTAATGCTTTTTTATTTTACGCTTTGCTTTTATATGTTTGCGCCTGAAGCTCTGATGTCCATAAGGAATAGTTTCAACTTTATTGACAATGACTCTTTTTGTATATACAGATCTAAATGTTTTTATCTGAACTTCACTTTTTACAGTTCTATCTTTATATCTTCTTATTCTACAGTCATATGTAACCTTGATTTCATTTGTACGATCCATCATGCATTTTGTAAAAGTATCACAATTGACAATTTGGCTAGTTTTGTAATCTAATGTTATACCCTTCACTTCACATTTGCTTTCAATAGACCCATCTTTTGTTTGCATTTGGTAGGCATAGCTTTTTGGTCCGAGCCCTCTAAACTTTGTAATTGTATTGCCTGGCTCTTCATCAGTCCATTTACCTAATCGACTATTGACAATGGGTGGATTCCATAGCGTTGGATCATGAATGTACATACAGCTATCAGTATCAAAGTACAAAACCCTATCATTCAATTTTTCTAAAATACTGTATAACTCAAGTCTTGCATACGCTGTTACGTATGAACCAACTATAACATTTGCTGTACTGTGAGTTTGCACATGATCTAACTTATTTTCATAACTTACTAAAACAAATGGGCATTCATTGTCAAATATTTCAACATGCTTGATAAAAACCTGTGGATTGTTGATCAAATCAAAGTATTTTGCAGGATCCTTAATGTATTCAGTTTGTGTCATGAGTTCACGTTGAGCCAGTTTCCCCCACAAACAGTTGAGCATAATTTTGGCAAAGGATCGTTTACCAGGATTTTTTTTTAACCAAGTTTGCATCAAGTTCAACACCTTCTGCATTTTTGTAGTCAAGAATAAATTTTTCTTTGTCTAATTCTGACTGACAACAACCAGGATAACCACTAGCCTCTTCCTTAATTTTCAAAAAGTTGTCAACATAACCTTTGAAAAATTGATCCGACAAAGAATCAAAATGCCATTTTTCATAGACATGAAGCAAACAATAACCATTATCCAGAGCTTTAAAAAGTTCAAGAGTTACCCAAGTTCCTACCAATGCTCTATCATCCTGTTTATGAGTACAAACAGATAAACTATCTTCTGCACATTTTCTACACAAAGGAAACATCATTTTATTGTTGCAATGCAATGGCAAAACAGGATGCAACAAATTAGCTGGGGGCAAAACTTTGCATTTGATGAGACTTTCATATTGACGAATATTGTCAATGTCAAAATTTTCTGTTGTCAAAATCGAGGGATGACCTACAGGGTATGATTTGTATTTACATACAAATGGGTGAACAGATATCAATGTATTTGATTTCTTTTTCATCTTTTAAGTCAATATCATGAGATAATTTTATGGCATTACATCTCCCACCATATAATCCTTCCCTTGGATCTATTGGATCACAATGTGGAAATATTGATTCAATGTATTTTTTATATTCTTTGTCTTTGAGTTTTGCATCAAACTCATGTTACCACATGACATGAACATTGTAACCTTTTTCTATAATGTAAGCTATCATATTCATTGTTTTTTTCGTACAGATATTGCATGGTTTCCCCATTAAATGGATTTGTTTGTAATCGATTTGGATAGCAAACTGGACATCCGTGATACAGATCCCCATTAAACTCATATACAGTGTTGGATTCTTTATAAGATCCATCTTCCTAATCGACTATTGACAATGGGTGGATTCCATAGCGTTGGATCATGAATGTACATACAGCTATCAGTATCAAAGTACAAAACCCTATCATTCAATTTTTCTAAAATACTGTATAACTCAAGTCTTGCATACGCTGTTACGTATGAACCAACTATAACATTTGCTGTACTGTGAGTTTGCACATGATCCAACTTATTTTCATAACTTACTAAAACAAATGGGCATTCATTGTCAAATATTTCAACATGCTTGATAAAAACCTGTGGATTGTTGATCAAATCAAAGTATTTTGCAGGATCCTTAATGTATTCAGTTTGTGTCATGAGTTCACGTTGAGCCAGTTTCCCCCACAAACAATTGAGCATAATTTTGGCAAAAGATCGTTTACCAGGATTTTTTTAACCAAGTTTGCATCAAGTTCAACACCTTCTGCATTTTTGTAGTCAAGAATAAATTTTTCTTTGTCTGATTCTGACTGACAACAACCAGGATAACCACTAGCCTCTTGCTTAATTTTCAAAAAGTTGTCAACATAACCTTTGAAAAATTGATCCGACAAAGAATCAAAATGCCATTTTTCATAGACATGAAGCAAACAATAACCATTATCCAGAGCTTTAAAAAGTTCAAGAGTTACCCAAGTTCCTACCAATGCTCTATCATCCTGTTTATGAGTACAAACAGATAAACTATCTTCTGCACATTTTCTACACAAAGGAAACATCATTTTGTTGTTGCAATGCAATGGCAAACAGGATGCAACAAATTAGCTGGGGGCAAAACTTTGCATTTGATGAGACCTTCATATTGACGAATATTGTCAATGTCAATATTTTCTGTTGTCAAAATCGAGGGATGACCTACAGGGTATGATTTGTATTTACATACAAATGGGTGAACAGATATCAATGTATTTGATTTCTTTTTCATCTTTTAAGTCAATATCATGAGATAATTCTATGGCATTACATCTCCCACCATATAATCCTTCCCTTGGATCTATTGGATCACAATGTGGAAATATTGATTCAATGTATTTTTTATATTCTTTGTCTTTGAGTTTTGCATCAAACTCATGTTCCCACACGACATGAACATTATATCCTTTTTCTTTAATGTAAGCAATCCTATTCATTGTTATTTTCGTACAGACATTGCATGGTTTCCCCATTAAATGGATTTGTTTTTAATCGATTTGGATAGCAAACTGGACATCCGTGAAACAGATTCTCATGAAACTCATATACAGTGTTGGATTCTTTATGAAATCCATCTACACTTTAAGGTCCAATTTCCTATTCACCACCGTTTTTCGCATGCTGAATAAAAATATCATTTTCAGGTGCACCACTTTGAATCCAACGTATTTCTTTGATAGAAAAACGAGTTTGGAGGAATCTTTGCTGGAAATAATTGCAATTTGACCTTCTGGCAAATAAGAACTACGCCATACTTTATTGCAGGCATTTGCAATTATAATAGCTTCAAGAAAAGGATCGATTCCTCCATGTTTAATGAAAACCTTTCTGAATTGACCACAACCCCTTCTCAAAATATCTACATCTGAACGACAGTATTCTTCCATCTCCTTTTTGAAATCAAAGATTTTACCATTTGTAACCTGCTCGTTATACCATTCCATAAAGTTTGATCTTGCTTCAGGAGACATAGAATTTGGCATGTAATAAGAACTATCCAAAAATGGACCAATATAATCCTGAAAATCATCCGTATTTGCTAAATGCGGAAAAAAAACCTTTCGTAACTCATCAAGTCAAAATGTAACAGGAAACTTGGCTAAACCAAAACTCATGAAATTGTATGAATCAATCAAACAAACACCATTTAGTTCCAATTTCATAATATTGTTTCCATTCATGATTAATTTTGGCAGCTTTGTTCCTTTTTGAATAATATTTTTCAAAATGAATTGCCCATCGTAAGCTTTGAAATTGTGTGCAATTGCTGTCATACTTTTGTGACGATCAGCGAAAAGCCAAATACAGAATTCATGTAAAGAGTTATTTCCTTAAAATATAACTTCTCTACCTTCACCAAATTCACTATATGTTGTACAATGAAAATCAAGTGGTTTATCAATACATATGTCACAAAAGCTCTATAATAAAATACAATAATTTGGAATGTGGACACCAGTATCTTGTTTACATTCAAAGTAAAAAAATATGAACAATGTTTTTTTGATCTTTTCTTCCCCATCGACGTATTGTTCAGTCTTACTTTCGTAAGGTTGAATATGACAACGATGGTCAAGATTTGTTATCTGTTTGCAAAAGCGACACTTTTTCTTTCCTGTACAAATGTGATTTCCTTTTCTAGTTTGAAACTGTTTTCCACATTTCTTACAATTTTTTACCAATTGACAAATAGATTTTTGTTGTTTTACACACTCTTATGGTTATCAAAACAGCTATCAAAAAATATTCTATGACATTTGTCGCATTCTTATGAATAACCACTTGACATACATCTAACATTCCCAAAACATCCTTTACATTTATTTGGACAATGATGACTTTCTCTGTTTTGGTAAGCAATGTCACAGAATTCACAATGGTAACTACATTCTAAAAATCCTCTGATATTTGTGATGTAGTCTTAATGGTTTTGGTGAAAATACAAATGTATAACTTTCGTTTTAGTGTTTACTACAACAGGATGCAAATATACCATTTCTACTGATGAATGTTGTTAATGTACCTTAATTACATAATCTTTTGCATACAAATGAATTTGAATAATGTTATATTCATCCTGACCACAAGGAGTTGATGGTGAGATACCTGTTTCCTCAAGCAAGTTCTCAGCTTCGGTTTTCTGAAGATTTCGTTCGGATCTTCGAATAAGTCCCCATCTTTTTTTCCACTCCTCGGTAGGTTCACGATTGACATGACACATTCCGACAACGATAGCTCTTGCAAAACACAGACTGTCTTTGGTATTGTTAATTTGAACTAAGGATGTTTTCTTCTTTGCAAACACAGCAGAATCTATCTTTGATTTTGACATCATTTTACA
The DNA here is from genome assembly GCA_947846245.1 of Cerastoderma edule. Lineage (NCBI taxonomy): Eukaryota > Metazoa > Mollusca > Bivalvia > Cardiida > Cardiidae > Cerastoderma > Cerastoderma edule. The sequence goes on along the minus strand of OX401418.1, from coordinate 14,812,337 downwards.
ACATCCTTGTGGTGGGTGGGTATGCGTAACATCAAATGTCATGTTTCCATCATTCATCCGAAAATCTGCATTAGATTGCAAGACTTTTTCAATTTCATTCAGCATGATACTTCCATTTAGTTGAGCGGCATCCGTAAAAGAAATATGAACCCCCATGTCCAATGCGGGGTGATTAATCGTCATTCTGATTTTACCTATAACATCGAGTTGATTTGGTTGGTAACATCCTCAAATAATGGTACACGTTGGTGAGGAGGTAGTTCCTCAAAGTTTTTGAAACTTGCATGTAATAAATGCGATTCCGTTCTAAATTTGCGGGACTGTTTGTTCGTCATAGATTTCAATTCGTACAATTTTTTTCATATTTATTATTTTAGTTTTTTCATCGTGACACTCATTTTCTGAAGCACTATCTTGTATCAACTTCACAGGTTTCTTTTTAGGCGAAAAAAGTCATCATCACTATAATTCTCCGATTCACTTTCTTCCGTAACTTTAATTCGTTTCCATTTTTTCTTTACAGGTGAATCACTCTCTTTAAATACCATCTTGATACTTTGAAATCCAGATTAACATTGGTTAGTAAAGTTTATCATCAAGACATTTTATAAACTCGCTCGTGATTAAAAAACAACCGTTCCGTATAAATAGAAGTCAAACATGGAACAATGTTACAGAACAGCCGTAATATTAAAGTTGTCAAAAATGGCAGAGATTGTAAACAACTATCAACCTGCAAACATATGCTATGTATATGTTAATTCATATACGCACGAGTACGAAATTACCAACATTCCTACCGACTACGAGATCAAGCATATGGGAGTTCATGTTGGAGCGTTTACATCTTACAACCAGTTCAACCAGGATGTCTACCAGATTTTCAAATATCGACAATTCGACATACTCGGCATTGATGAACTTTACAGACCGCATCAGAGCAGACCTAAGTTTTGCTTCGTGTGTCACGACGACGGACATTGATCTAGTAAATGTCCCGAGAAGACAAAACGCGTTGGAATTTATACGTATGTGTACGTAAACCCGGTTACACATCAAGTTTTGTTTTCAACACAAAACAAACTTTCATAACACCGTGACATGGATTTCGTTGGAACATTTACATCGTATTGTAACGAGTAAAGCAGATATTGTTTAAAAACAAAGAAAAGTGTACGCATCATTCCGACGGAAAGGATATCTGCAACAACTCTATCAACTCAAACTACGGTGGAAATCAAAACAGACAATGATCAGTCTGTACAAAATTTGGATTCAAGTGAAAAATGGAAATAGTCGACAACGGCGACAAGATAAAATGTGAGGATCAACCGATTAAAACACTCAAATCATACCTTTTTATAAAGTTGTGTTGACCTACTAACCTACTGACCTAGCAGTTAACTTAAACATTTTCGTTGACCTACTGACCTACTTCTTAAATATTTAAGATACTTCTTAAAATATTTAAGAAAGCAACCAATCAGAACGATGATATTTAAACATTACGGTACGCGGGATTTTGAAAAAGTAATCTTAATTTTTTTTATGCTAGAACATTTATTATCATCACGAAATATGATGTTATATTTTAAACAAATGAAAAAATCTTTTCAGAGGATTAGGGTTGAGATATGTCGGGTCAGATTTAATCATGTGCAGATTTTATAGAGGGAACATTTCTTTGTCATCATAAGATGCTCATATGGTATTACAATTTGACAATTTAAAAAGGAAATCTTTTCGTGGGATATGGGTGGCCCTAAAAAGGGCCGTTTGGGTGGAGACTGTTTAATGAAAACAGCCTCCAATCTTCCCGCAAGCCGGACACTTGCTCGCACTTTGGCGTTCAAGCCGCTTCAGTTGCTGCGCGTCCAGGCCAGCTCGCAGGAAAAACGGCGGCTCGTCATCGTCATCCCAACATTCTTCGCCTTGGGCAAAGGGATGTGGTGTTGTCGGTGGTGGCGGTGTCAACTGTCTCCTCAGTTGTTCAAGTTGGTCAGAGACCAACTTGACTTGGTTGATTAAGTTGTCAACTTGACACCTCAATGGTTCCATATTGCTATGACGTAGTAACTGTTTTCAAATTCGTAAGCTTTTTATACTGACGCATTCCGATATTTAAATATTTAACCAATCACGTTTTTAAAACTAACGTACACTTTTATTGGAGGTTACTTCATTATTTCATTAATTTCATTGGACGTTATTCCTCTAATTTCATTGGACATTATTTCAATCTTCTTTGGCGTAATAAAAGCGACGTCATTTCATGTAACCGTTATCATTTCAACCTTGTAGCTAAACGGAACAACAATGGAAATCAACTTTGACGATTTACTTGCTGAGGCGTTCAACTCTCATGACAACCAGATACCATCGGATCTGAGAGTTACCAGACACAGCAACTCCATTACCAGCCTGATAATTCAACGCAGACAACTATGATACCATCGGGGCACGATTCGTTACTTCACACCATTTTGAATGAAGTTCGACATCTGAAGTCGCAGCAGAACAGCGTGATGAACAGCATTCTGAGCGAATTACAGACATTTAACTTTCACCTTACGAAGTTGCAATGTCTGGATACAAGTATTCAACAACTCAACCATACCGTCGGCAAGCTACAGAAGTCAAGCCAGCTGGAAATGGAAATTACGTCGGCACAAGTGAAGTTACCGATTGAAATTGATTTGGACAAAACAAGTCTCCATAGACTGTTGGATGCATTAGCAAATGCTGTAAAACAGACGCAGTCAGCATCCTCGCAGTAATCAACATCGAGAAAGCGAAAAAACAGTTTCATCAGAATCGACCAAAAAGCAGAAAGCAGTTGGCAAACACCAAATATCCGTCGCCACAGGCCAAGGGAAACACGAAAAAAACATCAACAACTTTAAGATACCGCGCGTACCGAAGAAAAAGAACTAACAACCGACCACAGCTTTGTTCCAGGGGGAACAGACAAAACGGCCCTTTTCAGGGCCAACCAGTTCTCTAGAAAGAATTTCTCATATTTGTCAAGTCTCAGTTTTTTTTACTTTGTGGGTTAGATAGTACCATGGTCAAATACCATAGTTCTCTTATGTTTACTTCCGTCAATCGATCTCAGTAGTTGGACTTAGTCATTTTTACTCAGATTTTGAACTTCAAAACGTCAAAATTCGAACTTAGAAAATTTTCGACCCGGTTTCGGACTAAGTCATTTTACCTCAAAATTCGAACTAAGAAAATTTTCGACCCGTTTTCGGACTTAGAAAATTTCAGGGGATTTTTTCTTAATTCTTGCCCCTGACTTAAGAACTTAGTCGTTTTTTTTGCACATTTTTTCAATTTTTTGCCCAGGAACCTACGGACTTTTTTGTTCCAGACTGCCCTACCAACCCGTCCCAGGAGGCTAGCCTGGAACACCGGTTTGTTCCAGGCTAGCCTCCAATACTACTATCAGTTGATGATTTACTGTATAAACTCTTTAATAAAGAATTAAAAACGATCAACTTCTGCTCTCAATGACTGTTCTTCAGTACATATTAAATAACTGTACAGCTGAAAGAAATTCATTTCAAACTTTCAAATGTCCTCAAATGTCCTCAAATTTGTGAGTGAACACCTATCTCCGGTTACCTGAGGAAGACAGCGCGGCTCAGAAAAGAATGATTCAAATGTAAATAGTCCATTCTACAACTAAACAATTGTAATACAGTTATAGTTTGATCCAGAAATGGATATTTCATTCTACAATTACATAATTGTAATGCAATTACAGCTTTGACCATCCAAGTAAATGGAAATAGGAGATGAGACACTTTTTCGGATTATTAATTCAATAGAGAAGTCCCACTTTGATTAGATTCTCTGAAAATTGACGTGATACTGATCATTTGTATCCACTCGGCAATCCACTGCACAGGCCGGTAGATATATAGCCTGCGGTCTGGTCCGTTCGTATACCGCCTAATGCGGGTTAGCATGGGCCAGGACTCCAGGCTAGTAGATATGCATCGTCAATCGGAACTACTCGGGTATTTCCGTGAGCTGAGTAATAGACCTTGGATATAAATGTAGGGTTACAATCTTTTGGGTTAATCGTCCCCGGCACAGAACACATTTCCTCTAAGCGTCCGCGTTAAGTAGTTCAATGTATATGGGAGTGTTGGACATCCTTTTCAAATTATTCTTTATCGGTAACTCATGCGAAATGGCGAAATGATAAGTTGTGTTAACTTTTAACTGATACTATTTCAAAGTTATTGCCTTGTCGGATTTACTCGGTTGTTCTCGGAATACATCGGTCAAGACCGGAACTATATGCACCAAAACGAAAAGTGTAGGCCCCGACCGATATAAGCCAGGAACGACCAAAATACTCCGATAAAATAATGAGTTTCAAAATGGCGGATTTTGGGCATTCTGTTTACATATATTATTCCCGCCGAGGACACTTGCTCAGACAGCATTGTACACTACTCTTTTGAAAATGTTTATTACTAGGGGTTTAGGACCGTGTCAACATTATTTACGGCTTTCCTGGTATCACTTCTTGGCCTCCTGGGCTAGGACTATAAGATGTCTTGCCAAAAGACACTGTCATGGAACAAAGGGTACATCGGGGACTTGAACCCAGGATCCCGCGTTCTGAGACAGCCAAATAACCACGGACGTTTCTTGGTCAGAGATCTTTGAAATACACGTTTCTGTAGTTTGAGCGCAAGAATTAAGACATATCTACGACAGCTGAAGAACTTGTATGTCGAGTCTCAGTCTAGTTGAACGTATATAAGTAAGTAAATAGTCTTTTTTATACTGAGATGTGTAACATACATTAAAGACTCGGCCCAGTGGAACTATAAGTCAACTTATGAAACGCAAGGTTATTAACATATGATGTCGTGTCTCAGTCTGGTTGTACGTATATATAAGTAAGTAAATAGTCTTTTTTTTTTACTGACATGTGTATAACATACATTAAGGTTGTGATATCATTAACAGATAACTGTAAACACCGCCCTAAGGACCTTTAACCCAACTTATAAAACACAAGGTTATTTACATGTACTGTCGTTTTACTTATATCTAATAAATGATACAACGATGCCCTAGTATACCAAATAGCAATTATGAAAATATGAAAGAGGGAGAGGGGACAAACGTTACTTCACCATACACTTGAAAAAGGGCAAATGTCTGGAAGAGGGCAAATGTCTGATGGGGGGGCAATCGTCAGGGGGGGGGGGGCAAATGCCTCTACACCTTTCTACCCAAATGTCCACATTTTGGTAACAGGATTGATAAACATTTCTTTCCAACGTTTGATAAGATCAATATGTTACTAAAGTCAAGTTATCTCTACTCGTTGAGCATTTGTTTATCACAAATCGCGGTGAGGGCATATGGGCATATGCATTTTCATGAGGGGTAGTTGAGTCTGGTTGTACGAGGGGTGATAAAAAAAATACGTGGACTTTTGTTTTATCTCTCTACCCATTCTGTCCATTTATTTAGTATTTACACAGAACATAATTTAATATGTCTCATTTGACCATAAAAAATATTGTACATCTACGATAACTGGTTAAAAAGTTATACACTACTGAACATACCCCTGTCTGTTATCGCGGAGCAGTACGATGACGTTACGACGACGTTAGTAACGTCGTTGAGTTTCTGGGGCAATTTAACGTCGCGACGTTTATGAATTTTCAAAGTAACTACCCTCTGTCTGCACACACAAACGATGTCGATGGACCCACTTGTCGTATATGGATATGTACCAGTCTTCGTCGTATTGGTTAAGAATCATCTGGGTAGCACCGCGTAGTTCTGTCAGTGTAGCGAAACGCCTACCTTTCAATTGAAGGAAATATAGCGAAGTCCATCGGTGCAAGGTCCGGGGAATAGGGTGGATGGGGAATAGTCTTAAGCTTCAACAGAGATAGTTCTAACCGTGTAGTCATCGATACGTGTGGGGGTGCGTTGTCTTGATGAAGAAGAAACTAGCTGATAGACATTCCTGGTCGCTTCTTCGCTTATGCCTGAACGAGATCACGTCTCAAGATCTGAAATATATTTAATTGTAAATATTGAATAGTAGGTGTACTAGTCCTATCCATTGATTGATACGGTATACCTACTATTCAAAATTTACAATGCGACTAAACTATAGTGAAGTGATAATAATACAGTATTACTATTTAATAAAGCCTACGCTTACCTTTGTGTAATAGTCTGAGTTGATGGTGACTTTGTTAGGTACAATGTGCGTGAGTATCATTCCCCGTCTATCTGCAAACATCATACACATAATTTTTTCACCACATTTATTCACTCGGGCCTTTGGTGGGGGTGGTGATGATGATCTTTTCCACACGGACGATTGTTGCTTTGTTTCCGGATCGAATAACCACAGCCATGTCTCATCCGTAGTGATAATTCTGTCAAGAAATGAATCCCCCTCAAGTCTGTATCTTCTTAGGAATGTCTTTGAATCTTTTACCCGGCGTTCTTTTTCGTTATCCTTTAAAAGTTGTGGCACCCAGCGTGCGCACACTCTCGTCATTTCTAGATGGTCCCTTAAAACAGTCCATGCGGATCCGTAGCTCATTCCCATTTCCGCCGCAATTTCCCGAATAGTAACGCGCCGATCTTGATTAACAAACTGTTCAACTGACGTCACTAACGCGGGTCCTATAATGGGTCTTCTGCCTCTACCTTTATAGTCAATAATTGATTTTCGCCCGTCTTTAAAACGTTTGTGCCACTTGAAAACGAGTGAGCGACTTGTGTTGGCAGTCACGTTTGCCTCCTGCATCTTTTTCATGGTCTGTGTAGGTGTCATATCAAGATTTACGCAAAATTTTATCACTGACCGTGTTTCCGTATAATCCGATGACGCCATGTTTTCTGTGCGTGTCTTGGCTAGTGGTTGTACAAAACTGCGGTGCAAACGTTAACGGAACGAACTAACGTTCGGAAAACAACATCAACCGCCGGTAATGACGTCATTCTACCAGCGTACCTGTTTTGGCGGATTTTTAATCAGAATGAATGGAATATTAGTTAAATGAATAGTACGGGCTCTCTGGAAAATCGACGTTATTTTGACGTGCTCCGCGATTTCAAACCCGGGGTAATATAAACGACCGTAAAATATTTACTTCGTACCGCAGGAATACAAAAAATAATACCACTTGATCACATTATGTAGATGTTACAAATGCAGTAACTTTTAATAACATATTCCAATCCGTTTTTGAGATATAACAAAATTCCACGTATTTTTTTATCACCCCTCGTACGTATATATAAGTAAGTTAATAGTCTTTTCTATCTTGACATGTGTATAACAAACATAAAACACCATGTCCAATGGAACTATAAGACAACTTATGAAACACAAGGTTATTAATATATAATGTCGAGTCTCAGTTTGGTTGTACGTATATAAGTAAGTAAATAATATTTTTTATACCAACATGTGTATAACATAGATAAAACACCATGTCCAATGGAACTATAAGTCAACGTATGAAACACAAGGTTATTAACATATAATGTCGAGTCTCAGTCTAGTTGTACGTATATATAAATAAGTATAAGTCTTTTCTATCTTTATATGTGTATAACATAGATAAAACACCAGGCCCAGTGGAGCTATTAGTCAACTTGTGAATCACAAGGTTATTAACATATGAAGTCGAGTCTCAGTCTGGTTGTACGTATATATAAGTGAGTAAATAGTCTTTTCTATCTTTATATGTGTATAACATAGATAAAACGTCTGGCCCAGTGGAGCTATTAGTCAACTTGTGAAACACAAGGTTATTAACATATGATGTCGAGTCTCAGTCTGGTTGTACGTATATATACATTTGTAAATAGTCATTATCTTTATATGTGTATAACATAGATAAAACACCTGGTCCAGTGGAGCTATTAGTCAACTAGCGAAACACAAGGTTATTAACATATCATGTCGAGTCTCAGTCTAGTTGTACGTATATATAAGTAAGTAAATAATCTTTTCTATCTTGACATGTGTATAACATAGATAAAACACCTGGCCCAGTGGAACTATAAGTCAACTTGTGAAACACAAGGTTATTAACATATCATGTCGTGTCTGAGTCTGGTTGTACGTATATATGTTACAGGGAATATGTATAATCAGGGAATATGTATAATCCCTGAAAATTTCAGGGATTATGTATAATCCCTGATTCACTCAGGGAATATACATAATCCCTGAAAAAAGCAGGGATTATACATATTCCCTGATTTGATGTCCAGATTTTTAGACATATTCCCTGAAATTAATTCTGTCTTTATTTTCTGGATTTATGATTCATTTTAAAGAAATATCTGCAGTAAATTAAAGAGAGTGCATAAAGTAATTTCTGCAGTAAACCAATCACAATTTTTCATATAAAACAGTTTATTTCTGAAAGGACATCACATTTACCTATTCTGTCTTTGTTTTCTGGCTGATAAATTAGCAATTCAATTCAATTCTTTATTTGGCAAAACCAGCATATAAATGCCTTTGGCCAAGACAACATTTACAAATATGGTACAGACATATATAAATAATATACGTAAACATGTTAATATATACAAAAAAAGAAATAACAAAGATTATCAAATCACGAAAACATACAAGTCACGAATTTAGTTGATCTATCACCTAATAATATATGATATTATGCTATGATAAATTAGCAACATGCACCGTCAATCATACGAAACTATCCAATTGATTAAACGTAATTAAGTTGTTTGCACGGGTTTTATGTTTGATGTTCTTAATCTAGAAATAAGCGTTTCAAGTTTTTAACACCCCGTGCAAGGTGAACAGATTATGTTGTCAATTGTGTATAATTAAGTAATCGTTTTCTTTTGATCTTGTAAAGAACAGGACTTAAGTGCCTACATTATTCTTATTTGTTTGAACTTGTTTTCATCAACTGTAAAGCAAACAGTCATTTGGTTAAAAATTGCTTCAGCTGAAACTGACCAATATATAATCTTTATCAATGTCTCATCCATATACATTTCTATACATATAAAAACATAAACATAGCCTTAAAACATTAAAATATATGCATATGGCCATTCAATTTTGAATTATAAGAGACAACTATTAACATAAAACATACATTACAAATAAATGATAATTACAACGTAAAATCAAGATTGAGTTACTAATACCTTTATAATGCAAGGTTAAAACAAATTTTGGATTGAAAATAAGTAAGGAGTGCATATTTGCACTATTGCACATTATTAAAACTATATTTTAAGAATTTGAATGTCCCCTTCGATCAGATAAAGAAAGGATTGATAAGCAGCTCAATCTTGTAATAAATAAAAGTGCTAAAAGCACTGATAAAAAAATAAAGACATTATTTACAAAGATAAAAGGAGCGGCGTTTGAGAATATTAAAACAGGTCTTGGCACTAATCCTTATCAAATTTGGGTTGGAAAATACAATACTCAGTTTATTAATTTCAGACTTTTCAAGAAACTCTGGGCATTCTTGTTTAGCTTTCATAAACAGTTCTTGTCTATAATAGTCACCACAGTGGTATTAAGTGTTCTCCATGATGATGCAACACAACCAACAAGCGACGACCCAGACTCCAGGGAAATAACCCAAGTACACAGGGAAACAACAACAGCACTTGGTGAAATATCTTTTACACCAAGCGAACCAGTATCAGGTACCAGTGAACCAGACTCATCAACTGAAACAAGACCGGAATCAACTGAACCAACCCAAACTGAGATTGAATCACGTCAGCAAGTCATTCAAGTCAACAGAAAACGTGCAAATGAAGCTCGGATTTCGGATTCAACAAGCCGAACGAATGGTTAAACGTAGCAAACGTATAATGTCTTCAGTGCAAATTGGTGATAATGTAACTGTGCCTATACCTCATGTGGACCGCGGTCGTGCTGATCCAAGGAATCTCATTGGTGTTGTGATTGAATGTAATGACAATGAGTTGTATACTATTGCTGTGAAAGCAGGTGTGTTAAATAGAAAGTATTCTCGAAACCAGTTCGATGTGTGTGCTACTGCACTCTATTCAGCTCAGGATGTCGCTACTGACAAACACATTCCACTCCGTTCGGCTGTACAAATTAAATCAAAATGTGGAGGACAAGGTTTTACTCGATGTAACTGTTTAGGTACAAAGAAATGTCAGACAAATCGGTGCAGATGTTTCAAAGCTAAATTACAGTGCAACTCGAAGTGTCATTCTAGCCTGCCATGTAAAAACAAATGAACATACAGATGACCTGTGAAAACATTGTCGGAGATGATAATGAGCAAATACTCCATTTTCCAAAACGGCACTAAGATAACTGACTTGATGTGACATGTGAACAAATTAAATGCCATATGCTTTCATTGTGAATGAAAATAGCCTTTCGTCCGTGTCGTTCCAAAAAAGATGTTAGTTCCCTTTTTTCCAAAAGGGCCCTTAAGTCTTTTTCGAATGACACCGAAGATATCGAATAAAGGGTTTACTCCATTTAACTGAAACTGCATGAGCAAAATGTCTTTTTTATACTGACATGTGTATAAAATACATAAAACACCCGGCCGGGTGGAACTATAAGTCAACTTATGAAACACAAGGTTATTAACATATCTTGTCGAGTCTCAGTCTAGTTGTACGTATATATAAGTAAGTAAATAATCTTTTCTATCTTGACATGTGTATAACATAGATAAAACACCTGGCCCAGTGGAACTGTACGTCAACTTATGAAACACAAGGTTATTAACATATGATGTCGTGTCTCAGTCTGGTTGTACATATATATAAGTAAGTTAATAATTTTTTATACTGACATGTGTATAACATAGATAAAACACCTGGCCCATTGGAGCTATTAGTCAACTTGTGAAACACAAGGTAATTAACATATGAAGTCGAGTCTCAGTCTGGTTGTACGTATATATAAGTAAGTAAATAGTCTTTTCTATCTTTATATGTGTATAACATACATAAAACACCTGGCCCAGTGGAGCTATTAGTCAACTTATGAAACACAAGGTTATTAACATATGTCGAATCTCAGTCTGGTTGTACGTATATATAAGTAAGTAAATAGTCTTTTCTATCTTTATATGTGTATAACATACATAAAACACCAGGCCCAGTGGAGCTATTAGTCAACTTGTGAAACACAAGGTTATTAACATATCATGTCGAGTCTCAGTCTGGTTGTACGTATATATAAGTAAGTAAATAGTCTTTTCTATCTATATATGTGTATAACATAGATAAAACACCTGGCCCAGTGGAGCTATTAGTCAACTTGTGAAACACAGGGTTATTAACAAAGCATGTCGAGTCTCAGTCTGGTTGTACGTATATATAAGTGAGTAAATAGTCTTTTCTATCTTTATATGTGTATAACATAGATAAAACACCTTGCCCAGTGGAGCTATTAGTCAACTTGTGAAACACAAGGTTATTAACATATGAAGTCGAGTCTCAGTCTGGTTGTACGTATATATAAGTGAGTAAATAGTCTTTTCTATCTTTATATGTGTATAACATAGATAAAACACCAGGCCCAGTGGAGCTATTAGTCAACTTGTGAATCACAAGGTTATTAACATATGAAGTCGAGTCTCAGTCTGGTTGTACGTATATATAAGTAAGTAAATAGTATTTTCTATCTTTATATGTGTATAACATAGATAAAACACCTGGCCCAGTGGAGCTATTAGTCAACTTGTGAAACACAAGGTTATTAACATATCATGTCGAGTCTCAGCCTGGTTGTACGTACATATAAGTGAGTAAATAGTCTTTTCTATCTTTATATGTGTATAACATAGATAAAACACCTGGCCCAGTGGAGCTATTAGTCAACTTGTGAAACACAATGTTATTAACATATGAAGTCGAGTCTCAGTCTGGTTGTACGTATGTATAAGTGAGTAAATAGTCTTTTCTATCTTTATATGTGTATAACATAGATAAAACACCTGGCCCAGTGGAACTGTAAGTCAACTAGCGAAACACAAGGTTATTAACATATCATGTCGAGTCTCAGTCTGGTTGTACGTATATATAAGTAAGTAAATAGTCTTTTCTATCTTTATATGTGTATAACATACATAAAACACCTGGCCCAGTGGAGCTATTAGTCAACTTGTGAAACACAAGGTTATTAACATATGAAGTCGAGTCTCAGTCTGGTTGTACGTATATATAAGTAAGTAAATAGTCTTTTCTATCTTTATATGTGTATAACATAGATAAAACACCTGGCCCAGTGGAGCTATTAGTCAACTTGTGAAACACAAGGTTATTACCATATGATGTCGAGTCTCCTTCTGGTTGTACGTATATATAAGTGAGTAAATAGTCTTTTCTATCTTTATATGTGTATAACATAGATAAAACACCTTGCCCAGTGGAGCTATTAGTCAACTTGTGAAACACAAGGTTATTAACATATGATGTCGAGTCTCAGTCTGGTTGTACGTATATATACGTAAGTAAATAGTCATTATCTTTATATGTGTATAACATAGATAAAACACCTGGTCCAGTGGAGCTATTAGTCAACTAGCGAAACACAAGGTTATTAACATATCATGTCGAGTCTCAGTCTAGTTGTACGTATATATAAGTAAGTAAATAATCTTTTCTATCTTGACATGTGTATAACATAGATAAAACACCTGGCCCAGTGGAACTGTACGTCAACTTATGAAACACAAGGTTATTAACATATGATGTCGTGTCTCAGTCTGGTTGTACATATATATAAGTAAGTTAATAGTTTTTTTATACTGACATGTGTATAACATACATAAAACACCTGGCCCAGTGAAGCTATTAGTCAACTTGTGAAACACAAGGTTATTAACATATGAAGTCGAGTGTCAGTCTGGTTGTACGTATATATAAGTAAGTAAATAGTCTTTTCTATCTTTATATGTGTATAACATAGATAAAACACCTGGCCCAGTGGAGCTATTAGTCAACTTATGAGACACAAGGTTATTAACATATCATGTCGAATCTCAGTCTGGTTGTACGTATATAATATGAACAAAGGCATTGCCTCTAGACCGCTCTCTCAACTCATTGTTATGGATTTTGCATGAAACTTGCATACTGAATATGCTTTTCAATCTAAATTCAAAGTACACCTTTGTGGAAATAAAAGAATTAGCTTACTAAGGAGAGCAAATACTCATTTTATCACAGAGCTGTCATCTTTGTCACATTTAGATAGGTCTCAGTAAAAGGGCAAGTCTCCTGGTAGACTTTTTTGATGGACTATGTTCTATATGGGTATTAGTTAACCCTTTCCCAAACAGTAACGACATTTGACGACTTTGTTGCAGACTACTTTAGAAAACATTGTGGGAAAAGGAGAAATTGTTCGTAACGAGCAAGTCTTCCTTTTCCCACAAGGTTTTCTGCTCTTTCCGAATAATATTGTTCAATTTCATCACATTTTGAAATATCGTCTGCAAACTCTGTCAATTTGTTTTTTGGGAAAGGTTAAAGCTTGCTTGGGCTGTGTATGAGGGCCTTTCATCAATAATGAGTCATTCATCATGTAAGGACAAACTACTCATGCAATGACAGAACCACCAAACTATAATTTTTGAACCACAAAGTCTGTTTCTGCTGGAAATCAGAGAATTTTCTTCACAAAATCATGTGTTGTAGGTACTGGTTTAAATCATCATGAGAAAAAAACAACATGTCATTTAATGATGAAGAAGGGTCAGTTGGATTAATAGTTTCAGATGATGTTCAACAACATACTCATCTACATGCTTTGGGACTTACCAAATTACATCAAATAGAAAGCCAATCAGGTCTTTGTTTGAATGGTTCTTTATTGTTCAATATAGATAAGAAAATCCCAGAGATTGCTTTGCTGATCTACAAAAGGTCATTCAATAACAACAAAAAAGCTTTGTTGTAGCCAAAAGGTATTTCGTTTAACTTTAAAATAAAAAAAAATCCTTAATTTTTTATATTAATAATTCATAAACCTTTGTTAACACATGAAACACTGCTTTTTTATATGTTTTTATCTATTAAAGAACTTAGAAAAAGTTCTGTATGCAATAAATGATTAATGAAATGAAGTTAAAAGACATAAGTGATAATCAGCAGACAGCATTAGTTAATGTATTCTAATTCCTTGCTTTAACAATTTGGTTGAAAAAAACAAAGTCACAGCTTAGTTTTGGCACATTAGCTTCATTCTTGACATCAACAGTTCCCTGACCTTCATTGTTTGAATAGAAAAACACTTCTGAGAGTTGGAAAAATATGACAGAAACATTTGTGTTCAACTTCTTCAAATAAAAGAAATAACAAATACTCTATGATATACAAAGTAGCCATTTTCTTTTACAAAATGTTTCAAATTTAAAGCAATAACAGGTATTAATTAAAGTTTCTTTTTCCAATGAATAAAAGCAATTGTGACAAGGAAAATGTTCTCTCTGAGCCTGTTTCCCCTTGTCATAATAAGTTTCAAAATTTTGTGGTAAATCAAAGGAGAAATAATAATTCAACATTGATGTATGCAAATTAAACTCTCATCTTTTTTCCCTTCATACTCATGCAATAATTAGAAAAGAAATTCAAGTAATGACTCAAGTTACTGTCTTCCTCTGGTCTGCTGCAGGCTTACTAAGCAGTTTTAACATAATATGATAATGCTTTTTGTCTCAATAATTTGATTGAGTTGTGTTTTTTTAAGGCTTCTTGAAAGAAAGAAAAGATGAGACATGTGACAGTGTTGTCATTATAGAATATTTCATAGTCCTTCTCAATTGTTCTATATTATTGTCCTTTGATGTCCATAACATATGATATATTATTGTTAATGTTATTTTTTCTTCATGAAATAAGTCTTTTGAAAAGAAAACTAAACTTTAAGACTATTCACTGATCAAACATGAAGATTTAAGGTATCTCCTTGTAAATCTTCATCTGTTTGTTTTATTATATCCACATCACTGAATGTTCTGTTGCTGTTACACCTTCCTTACTCTGCCAGTTAGTCATCAGATTTGGCTGTTAAAAGAGAAAAATAAAAAAATTAAATCTTTTGGCAATACTGGCCACATTAAACTGACTTATAATTTTTAATTGGTAACAATGGAAATAATTCATTCCTGATGGTAATCAATTGAAGCAGTTTACTGACAGAATAAAAAAGAGCCGATTGGTGATAAAAAAAATCTACAGTCCAACCTGTCTTGACTTATTTTGGTTTCATTCTCATTCTAACCAAGGTTTTTGAAAAAGAAAAGAGAAAGAGTTATTTACAAATTGTGAGCAACACCAAATTCATCAACATTTCTGGATCATACAAAAATGTTCAAATTAAAGAAAAAAACAAACTTCCACATTAAAGAGAATTGCTTCTTTGCTATATTACATTAATAAGTTACCTTCAATCTTTATGACAATTATGTTTGTTTATTCAAAGGGGAGAGAAAGAATATACATGTTTAGACATATACTTACTTGTATTATAAAACAGAATCAATGTTTATGCAGGTCTGCATCTTTTCTTTAGAATTGACATATTTCCAACCATCATGCATTCTGTAATATAAAGAAAAAACAACTAAGGGATCTATTACCATAAACCTTTAGGACAAAATTCTCACTTGCAAGAACAATTCAATGTTTTGGAATTATATCATCACTGGACGAAACGAATAAAATAAAATACTGCCATATAAGGTGACATACATAACCAAATACTTAAAACATAGGCGTAGGAGCGTTTTCAATATTGGGGGGGCCAACTTCAGATGAGGGCCTGTCTAAGAATAAATGTTCCTAAACTTTTTCATGGCTATTCATGCATTTACAAATTCAATAACATTATAAGAATAACAAGAAAGCGTATGAAAATGTGTATCTTAAATAATAATAAAAAAAAATAATAAAAGGATATGCCAGGTCTCGATCTCACGCGGAAATCAAATGCATTGATCTAAACAAAAGGCGCAGCGGCCAGACTGTCACAGCCACGCATTCAACTCGTTTTAGATTAATTTTCAAGCATTAGGTAACAATTGAAGACAATATTGAGTCTGACTCCTTAGAACACGTTTTACACCACTGTTTTCGTCAATCTAGACTTCCCGGGTATTTCAGTGAGCTGAGTTTTCATTGGATAAACCAGATGTGTTTAGATTGCCATTTGCAATGATGACGTCAAAAAGATTTTTGTTATAATGCGTAACAAAAGGCGAATTGGTGTAAGATAAAGCACAAAAAAACACATTTATTCTGCTGTTAAATTTTGTTTCTTTCATATTTCTTTTCAAATATCTTCATTTGCCATTGTGAATATTGGGGGGGGGGCAAAGTATACTCTGCCCCCCCGTGTGGATATTGGGGGGGGGGGGGGCCCCCAGCTCCTACGCCTATGTAAAAGGGTATTTCACTTTTGGAAAAGGAAATTCATGCTGTTATTGTTACTTAAAATATCGCCCCATAATTGAATTATTGAATTGCTATTGAATTGTCAAGAAGGTACCTTGAACTCAATTTAAAAGCTCCAACAATAACAAATAATCCATATCAGCAACTGACGAGTTGATATCGTTGCTTTATTGGTCAGCATAATAGTGTATTCCATCTACAACACGATGTGTACCTAATGCTTTCCTTACACATCGCAAAAATGACATAGACCGTCTACATAAACATTAGATTATGCCTAACTGCAGGGTGTAATCACCGAATCGATAGGTGAACACTTATTTCACCGGGCAACACACATTTTCTAGCCAAGTACTGCAGGGAGCATGTACTGTAATACTAAAAAATGAATGCTGTAGTTCTACTTAAAAGGAAGAAGTTTTTCAGATGGATGTTTGTTTAGAGGAAGCATCTTCAGCGAGGCGTGACGAGGGCTCGCCTTCTCGATTTTTCTACGACGAATTTTGGTGAAAATGGTCTAATTATATATATTGTTTTATAACGAAATGAAAGAGAGAGTGCAAAAAGTTCTCTTACCTACAACCGGCGATTCGTTTTCCTTTCAAGGAGTTGAACACTGTGTCCAATTTAAAGTTTGAAGCGGTGGCGCCGATCCTCTTGTTCGTGTTTTGTTTTTTCGATAGAATGGTTTATGGTTCATTCATGATTGGCGGAAATAAACTCAATGAGCGGCAATGAATTTATGTAAAACCAGTCCATTCCATAAAGCCGGAAACACCCGAAGCAAACCCGAGTTTTCTCTTTACAAGGAATGGTTCACTATTGGTAGATATATTGGTAGATAAAGGTAATGCTTGAAAATAAATTTAGATAGAACCAGTCCATTACGTAAAGCCGGAAACACCCGAAGCAAACCCGAGTTTTCTCCTTTAGGTAAACCGGAAGCCACCTGTTTTTTTGCTAATGGTATAACCGGTGTTAACATAACTTGTTACTCGTACGTATGTTACCGTTATCCGCTCTCCGAGCGCTTCGCGCTCTGAGAGAGCGGTATAAGTAAGTAAATAGTCTTTTCTATCTTTATATGTGTATAACATACATAAAACACCTGGCCCAGTGGAGCTATTAGTCAACTTGTTAAACACAAGGTTATTAACATATCATGTCGAGTCTCAGTCTGGTTGTACGTATATATAAGTAAGTAAATAGTCTTTTCTATCTTTATATGTGTATAACGTAGATAAAACACCTGGCCCAGTGGAGCTATTAGTCAACTTGTGAAACACAAGGTTATTAACATATCATGTCGAGTCTCAGTCTGGTTGTACGTATATATAAGTAGGTAAATAGTCTTTTCTATCTTGACATGTGTATAACATAGATAAAACACCTGGCCCAGTGGAGCTATTAGTCAACTTGTGAAACACAAGGTTATTAACATATGATGTCGAGTCTCAGTCTGGTTGTACGTCTATATAAGTAAGTTAATAGTCTTTTCTATCTTGACATGTGTATAACATACATAAAACACCAGGCCCAGTGGAGCTATTAGTCAACTTGTGAAACACAAGGTTATTAACATATCATGTCGAGTCTCAGTCTGGTTGTACGTATATATAAGTAAGTAAATAGTCTTTTCTGCTTTTCTGTCTTGACATGTACATAAAACACCTGGCCCAGTGGAACTATAAGTCAACTTGTGAAACACAAGGTTATTAACATATGAAGTCGAGTCTCAGTCTGGTTGTACGTATATATAAGTAAGTAAATAGTCTTTTCTATCTTGACATGTGTAAAACATAGATAAAACACCTGGCCCAGTGGAACTATTAGTCAACTTATGAAACGCAAGGTTATTAACATATGATGTCGTGTCTGAGTCTGGTTGTACGTATATATATAAGTAAGTAAATAGTCTGACATGTGTATAACATACATTAAGATTGTGATATCATTAACAGATAACTGTAAACACCGCCCTAAGGACCTTTAACCCAACTTATAAAACACAAGGTTATTTACATGTACTGTCGTTTTACTTATATCTAATAAATGATACACCGATGCCCTAGTATACCAAATAGCAATTATGAAAATATGAGAGAGGGAGAGGGGACAAACGTTACTTCACCATACACTTGAAAAAGGGCAAATGTCTGGAAGAGGGCAAATGTCTGATGGGGGAGGGGGGCAATCGTCAGGGGGGGGGGCAAATGCCTTTACACCTGGCTACCCAAATGTCCACATTTTGGTAACAGGTATGATAAACAGTTCTTTCCAACGTTTGATAACATCAATATGTTACTAAAGTCAAGTTATCTCTACTCGTTGAGCATTTGTTTATCACAAATCTCGGTGAGGGCGTATGGGCATATGCATTTTCATGAGGGGTAGGCAGTCTCCCGACTGACATACAAAGGGCAAATGGTTCTACCCGACTCGACCAGCCTTTATGAGCAGTGGAGTATGGGGTCTCCATCCGTTATTAAGAGTCGGGCATCACAACGTAACTGAAATGTTATTTATGCGATATTAAAACCAACAAAAATATATAGATCTCTGAAATGAAACCACTACGCCACTTATGTGGCATGGAATGGTCTTTGAATAGTGGGCATTTTTGTACGGATGGTGTTACGTGTTTAGGTAAAATACCCATAATCCTCCATTTTGAAACTCCTTCTTTTGTCGAATGACTTCGGTCGTCCTCGGTTTATATCGGTCTTAGCCGGAACTATTCGCTCTATACCGAATAGTTCCGGACTCGACCGACGCATACGGAGTGTGAGCAAAGTAACCAATCTGAACACATCGGGTTTATCCAATGAAAACACCTCTGAAATAATAGGGATGACGCCGTATTGATTCCCGCGAGAATGACGTCACTTTATTTTCGTTTTTAAAAATAGATCTTAAATGTGAAATCTAAAAAGTCGTTAAATTTGATTGAGGAAACAACTATACATGTCACAACAACAATTTCGCCATTTGGTATGAGTTACTGATAAAAAATGAGTTAAAAGGATGTCCAACACTTCCATACACATTGAACTACTTATCGTGCACGCTTAGAACATGTGTTAATTGTAGGGATGGGAACGAATAGTGAAATCACTATTCGAATATTCGACTAGAACTATTCGAATATATTCGAATATTCGATTTTAGAAGGTAGTCTGATACAATCATGTCCGCGATGGTCTGTGTAATGGTTTCGTTGTCCGCCTTCAATTTCTTCGGTGAGTTGACAAACAGGTTCATGGTCGTCTGTTTTACAGTTTCGGATGTCAAAACGGATGGATGCTTGCCATTCAAGTGATTCAGTAGGTTGGATGTTGTATTCTTGAATACAAAGTCCTGGTTACACAGGTTACAGGTCGCCTTCGACTTGTCGGCAGAACGAGTAAAGTAATTCCAGACACGTGATGGAGACATTGTGATGTTTATCGAATAGATGTAGAAATTAGAATGAAGATGAGTTTGACAAATTATTCTGAAGAAAAATATACTTTCTAACACATTATTTGATTGGTCTTCGTGCATATGCAATCATGATTACGATTGGTTATTGAAAGAGTAATTATTTAATTTCACGACAAACAAGTTACTGATTGGTTGACACTGACAATTGTCAATTAGCGTGATTGACTTGTTTTGGATAATAAGGAGCAAGTGCAGATCATTAAGGTGTTAGATTTAGCGGCTTAAAATCGACTATTTTCACACTTAGGAATTAATCGTTTTGCAAACTGTCAAAAGATGTGGTGATTTGTCACAGGTGTTTTACTGTGTAACATACGTTGTAAAAACATCGTAACTGCACCTGGGAGCTAGGCACGTTCTTCGATATTTGGGATCGGTTTAGATGAAGAAAATGAAAATAAAACAACATTATTTTTGAATAAAATTGATGGTACACATACAGTAATATGGGTTCATTAAAATCGAATATTCGAATACTATTTTGCTATTCGAATATTCGACCAGCTATTCGAATATTCGAATATTCGAATATTCGTTCCCATCCCTAGTTAATTGCCAGATGCCGATTTACCCGAAAAATTGTAACCCTACACTTATATCCGAGGTGTCATTCGGAACACCTCGGCCATTTCTTAAAATAACCTCGGAGGCAATGGGGAGCCATTTTTGAAAGTAGGTCAGCAACGAAGGGCATGTCCGTTTGCAATCGTATCTACTCGGAACAAGCCGGGGATTACCGAGAAAAGCCGATTGACAAAATATGAAACACAGATGTGTTGATATGATCATCTTTAATGAAAAGGGTAAAAACAACATTCAATGGTGATATATAGCCAATTTGTGTGTATCTAAAATACATATTTAGTGCCTGTGTGCATTTTGAGTTATCCGCCGGAAATAAGGCGAATTACCCCAGGATTTCTGGTGTATTCATGTACTGCCTACGAGGTATATCTACCGACTTGTTACGGGGATTGCCGAGTAGATACGATTGCCGAGGTGTATTTCACAGCTCACGGAAATACCCGAGTAGTTCCGATTGCAAAGTAACCCGACGAAAGAAATAGTTTCAAAATGGCGGAATATGGGTATTCTACTTTAAACACATATCGCAAGCCGGAACCCTTGTCAATGCGTTTTGTGAATCGGCACTAAAGGTGACTGAAGTTGCCGTTGATTTATACCATTGACAACCAAAGGTGAACTATATATAAATTGGCTTGAATATTTGAATTATACAACTTCAGCCGAAAATTTGAAATCAGGCAAAGGCATGGCTTATATCCACTCGTAATTAAAACATTTAATGGGCAATGTTTAAAAAATATAGTTTTGCCATCATTTTATACCATTAACACCTAATGGGAAAATGTGTTAATTGTGTTAATAATACAAAATTGGCTGAATATTTGAAAAAGGGCCAAAGCGCATTTGATTTCCACCCATTTAAAAAAATGTTTTATTCCCTTACCCAATGATGCATCAGTTCGACTCATCTGTCACAAAGGTCTTTTAAAAAAGGATCAGTTGCTCATAAAAGGCAAACTGTTTGTGTAAGATTAACAACCGAAGGCAAACTATTTGAATGGTTTAATTGTTTTGATTATACGACATCAGCTGAACATTTGAAATAGGACCAACGCACAATAATATACATCCATTTTTAAAGGCAAATAAAAGGATATGAGTACAAAGAAATTGTTGAAAAAGTAGATTGTGTTCTTTAATTGGTTTCATAAAAGTCATGAAAATTAATTCATGAATACTGTTAGACCCTATTTAATAAAATCGTTAAACTTAAGCTAGTTTGTGTTTGAAATATTGTTGTCTCCGATTCCATCATTTTTATCAACAGTCTGTTTGTTTGCATTTGTCCAATGGCGATTTCTGATTGGACGGTTAAAAAAATTGTGCATCATGTGACCAGGTCAGATGTGAAGAATCAGGCAATCTGAATTATTAAACTGGCTGGTCTGGGTTATTTCTCGTTGGCTTTCACATTTAAGTTGTGCTGACGCGCCTTTTTTTAATAACTATTTGAATCCGACCAAACGTTTCCCAAATAGTATAGCTTGATATAACATCAATCTCCTTCCATTAGCCTTTAAAAAGAGTTTATTTCCGCATTAATTTTCAATGAGTCCAGAGTGACTGTTTATTTTAACGTCGTGGCTTGCATCCCCTTTCCGCTACTGTCCACTCCGGTTGGTCAATAAGGGACGTCTCACCTTCAACCACTTCAGCGTACAAGTAACATATATAACCGATCCCAATTTTATACCCGAATGAAATGGCTCGACACAGAAACCTGAAATACACGAACAGTCATTCGACTCTTCATTATACGTATGATTACACTCATATTACAAGTAGAAATATTTGTTTCAAGCCCTTTCTCAAACTCCTCAAAGTGATCTCCCTTTGTTGGATTGATTACAACCATCAAGGATGTCACATTACCATATGCATCTGCCTAGAAACGAAACTGGTGTTTAAAGGTGGTAACGACACCAAAATAATATCCCCTTTGTGTTTTCCTTTGTAAAGGAAACGAAAAAGACTTTTCACTCTAACTGGAAAGAGTGCAACACAAGAAAACATTATTACCATATAAACTATAATATCTAGTAAAAACCAAATCGTTTAAATTTCACCAAAATCTGAATGAAAATCCTTTGGGGACATTGATCTATGCAGCGTAGCAAGGGGAGAATGCTGTGAGGAGTTTGGCACTGTCCCTTTTAGTCACAATGCTTTTTTATGCTTTATTACCACACCACGTAACGCCGTTATAAAGCATGTGATATCAAATACCACCAGAACCGGAAAGTTGATAGTCAACTACAGTCTAACTTGTGTTAAGCAACCACCCATTTAAGCAACCAACCTGCCTTAAACAACCACTATAGAACGTCCCATTGTTAGGTTTATAGTGTACATCAATTTGTGTCAATTTACTCTCTCCCATAGGCTGGCCTCTTAACACAAGTTTGACTGTAGTTCTGAGTACACAATGTGGCTAACATCGACAAAAGTAGGTAAAAAAAAAGCAAAAATACATGTGTTGCGGCCATCTTGTATGGACATAAGATCGTAAACATTGGCCTGTTAATGTTTAACCCTTTTCCAAACAACACAAATTTTCGACTGTCCCAAATTGAATGAGTTTGCAGACGACGTTTCAAAATGTGATGAAATTGGACAATAATATTCTGATAGAGCAGCAAACATTGTGGGGAAAGGAGCAATTTCTCATTTGCCCACAATGTTTTATAAAGTCGTCTGCAACACAGTGGTCGAATGTCTCGTTATTGTTTTGGTAAGAGTTAAGGGCTATGCATGTATATTACACTAAAGGTGTTTGTTCACAGAAGAGAAACATTAAATGTCAAAATAAAACGTCGTTGAAACAAAACATTTTTTGTTTTTGATATCCAATTAAAAGTAGAATGAAACCATGATTAATTCAGGAAGCGTCAATTTTTCCAAGTGTGTACAGTTCAAATGCAGTAGATCTCAAAAGCAATGTCGTGCTTCTAGATTAAAATACATATTAATTCACTGTATACTCAGTTTAAAGAATTAAAAACGATATAAATCTTTTTTTTTCAAGTGACTATTCTACATTGTTTATCACATATCAGTACGTCTTTTGTGCAGATTGAAAGCTATTTATTTTAAACTTTTTAATTTCCTCACATCTGTGAACCTCTATGCCACCGTAACAAATGCTGATTCGTCTCTTGGATGACAATGTACATGGGCTTAATGAAAAACCATGAATATTTGTATTATATGAATATTGCTATAAACTGTAACTGTTTTTGCAATACAGGATAATGTAATGTAAAAATGAAATACAACACCAGAGAATAGGCACTAAATAGTGCGCTATCACTATTAGAGATAGTTTTAACCATTTTCCAAACAATAACGACATTTGACCACTTTGTTGCAGACGACTTTAGAAAACATTGTGTGAAAAGGAGTAATTGCTCTTTACGAGCAATTCCTCCTTTTCCCACAATGTTTTCTGCCCAAGCAGTAGATTATTTTCCAATTTCATCACATTTTGAAATGTCGCCTGCAAACTCTTTCAATACGGGACAGTCGAAAATTTGTTGTTTGGGAAAGGGTAAAAATGGAAAATCAATGATTCTTTTCAGCTGCCCTACGCATACAGGTATTTATTCTGTGAACACTCTTCTAGCAACGGTTGAAGTAATGTTCATGAAGTTAACCCTTTCCCAAACAATAACGACATTTTACCACTTTGTTGCAGACGACTTTAGAAATCATTGTGGGAAATGGAGAAATTAACGAGCTCGTAACGAGCAATTTTTCCTTTTCACACAATGTTTTGTGCCCTATTACAAGATTACTTTCCAATTTCATCACATTTTGAAATGTCGTCTGCAAACTCTTTCAATTTGGGACAGTCGAAAATTTGTTGTTTGAGAAAGGCCACATTTGCGCTCATTTATGCTTTAATTGTCAAAGTTCAAGAACAATTGAAAGTTAACTTAAAAGTACTTTAAATTCCCTTTTACATTGGAATTGAGACTGTAAGACGTACAGATGATGCTTTAAAAAAAGAGTGAATACTATAAGGTTTGTCTACAATAAGTAATAAAACAAGGTTAGCCGAGAAACGTTAGGAACGAATTAAATCGCTATTTTGGATGTCTCACGTAGTTAGTATTGGATAAATGACAGTAGTTTTATTTGTTTCACATGCTTTTTCTAACCAGGTGCTCGGCACTCATTAATCCAAGTTGTTACTCGAATGTTAACAATGAAGTTAAATTGGTGAGCACCAAATTTGTGAAAACAGCACTTTGAAAAATAGATGATAGATAGTACAGGCGTTTTATCGTCATGATCTTGTGGTGTTTATAATTCATATAACCCAGCTTTGTCTTTTTTTCTGAGCGCTAGTATGCTTTTAAGGTAGTACAACGCTGCTGGAAAACTTGTATTTTGTTTGGCTACAGAATAGATTTAAATGTGACCATGAAAGCATTTATAATTTCAAAAGCATTTGACAAGTCACTTTTCCAAAATTGTCTGATTTTGAATTTATATTTACAAAATGAATATCAATAATTTTATTGAATTCACAGTAATTACCCTCTCCCCCTTCTTAGTTATCAATTTTACATCAACATTTAGATTTCATGAATGAAAGGTGGAAAATTATTTCCTAATTTCAATCCATAAAAAGTTCTTTTGATATAAAACTTGATTTTATAGGGGCATTTGTTCTGCAAAATTTATGACTTTGTTATTCTGACTTTCCTGATTTTCTCCATCAGGGGTGGACTACCTAGACTCATTTCATAAACTTTTGATTTGTTATTATTGCAAGTTGAAAGCAACATTAGTCAACAAAAGTAGCATGACAAAACGCAAATGGATTTTACCTTAGGGTGGTACCGTGACACCACCTGCACTAAACGACATTTCCGTTTCTAAGCAGATGGTCATGTGACATTTGTGTTGGCAGTGGTCAAGTCTTTAACCCATTACCAAACAAAAACGACATTTGACCAGTTTGTTGTAGAAGACTCTGGAAAACATTGTGGGAAACGGAGACATTGCTCTTAACGAGAAATGCATCCTTTTCCCCAAATGTTTTTTGCTTTATAAGAAAATTATTTTTTCGATTTTATCACATTTTGAAATGTTGTCTGTAAACTTATTCATGTTGTGCCAGTCGAAAATTTGCCAAATTTGGCGTTTGGTTATGGGTTAAAGGGTTATCACTGTAAGAAGTTTGGTTCTTACCTTTTCTCATTCATACATCTTCTTGCACATTTCTTCTGTTTGAAATCGCCGAATTGGATATCATCCCTTCTCTTCACTTTCATGTTTTTGTTTTTCCAACTTTTAAACGTCGCTTTTCCATGTTCACAGTCTGTAAAGAAGATAATAAGAATTCTACTTTAACGGAGTATTAAGACAGGAAAAACCATCATCTTTTCGAAAGGTAATGTACGGGGAAAGCCGAATGTGTTACGTATGGAGATTGGCATTTCCCTTGGTTCCTCCTCCTAAGTGAACTCGCTTGAGATCCGGATCTTTTTTAAAAGGACGAATAAAGATTTGATCTTATTTGTCACAGGGGTGAAACTGAACAAGAAATCAGAAAGAACTTATTCCCACAAATCAGAGTAACACACTGATTCTATGAGCAGTATTCTAAGCAATTCCCGCACGTGCCTTCGGTGTGCGCACGCATCATTTTTCTTGTTAGCCAACATCTATGTACTTGGTACATAAACCATATAACCATAATTAGGAATCGACCTTCAAGAAAAGGCCGAATTCCAAGAAACCGTCTAATTAGTTGGAGCTGTAAGAGCCAAAAAAGGCCAGATTGTGCACTTTTGTATAAAAGCAACACATTTGGCACACTTATAGTTTAGGTCAATACCTTTCATTTAAGGCCAGGAGACACGCATGAGAGGCCCTGTCTCCCAAAATATTGAGGCCCCAAAGGCGTACCCCAAAACAGAATATAAAATGCAAGTTTTTTATTTTTTTCCAAGACAGGCTATTTTGTATTTAATGTAACAATTTAGTATAGCTGTTTTACAAAATATCAACTTTGTATGAATTTCAAAAATAAAAATCCGTAAACAAACTCGGCTTCTTCTTCAATGAGGCCCCTATGGGGAGCGCCGTCAAATTATTCTTTTTGGAGCAATATGTTGTCATGACAGCACTTGTAAGACATTGAACCACTTGGATAACTAAGAATCAGTTAAATACCATAATATTTTGTATAATTTTATAAATTTGAATTACCATTAGGCATAAGGAGCTGAGTTTTGAGGCCTAAATATGTACCAATAATACGACTAAAATACGTAAATTAAGACCATTTATGATTAAGCAAAGGCTTCGATTGAAATTTTTAAGATGAAAAGCTTTGCAATATTATGTTTATCTTAATGACTGTCTATATCATGTTTTCGGCATAATAATTAAAAGAAATTAACATGTTTTACAAAATAATCTGCCCATTAGATAAAATGAGGCCCCAACGGGGGTACTCATTAAGTGTAGTCATTAGTAGACACTATCTATCATCTTGTAAGTCAATGCACGCTTTTTCAATGTTTAAATGCCTGTGCATAATGTTGAAAGTGGAATGTTAGTATTGTATCTTTTGTAAACATCCAACTTTGAAAAATGACAATTTATGATTTTTAAAGTGGGTCATTTCTTTGATAAAAATACCAAATTGAACGTTCAAAATGTTCAAATACTTACATCTTTTGATGGAACATGATGTGAAATGGTTAGTTTTGTATCAGATTAAATTGTTTTTTTACTTTATTTTAATTTGTGGAGAGCATTTTCAATATTATGCTTGAGAAAATGAGGCCCATTAGGGTTGTAAATGTTGATTTTTGACCAAATAATCCTCTCTGTAGTTTTAGCCTTAGAACAAAGATAATTGAAAAGAACAGTTTGCTGCAAATATAAATGGAATTAAATGGGTTTAGAAAATGATTCTATATTCATTTTAAAAATAATTATTTTGACTAAACTGCTTCATCTGGATTTGAACATACAACCGGATGCAATCTGCAACTTAGTTACGAAAAATAAAACATAGCTACACTCAGTAGCTATTAATCAAATGATATCTAAGTTATAGTTTTCTCATAAACAAGTAACCAGTTACGTTTGCTGCTCAGTATCATATGAAAGCAATGTAGAAAGAAACCCCAGTTCGTTTCATTAATTATAAAATGCATGTTCATTGTACACATCTACATAAATAAATTGGAAACTATGGGTCTATCTGGCTTAATTTATATGTAAAACAGTTTTCGGTGAATGGTATGCTCTGCGGTACGTCATTTGTCTTTGAGATACTGGGACAGTAACCTCCACAGAAGCACAATTGGTTGCACTGTAAGTTGGCCTTGAAGCGTTTACATCTTCCTTTGCAAGTAGACTTGCAATGGCACATAATCAGCTCTCTACAGGCATTAGATTCTTTTGGCAAGTATGTCCATCTTGAAACAAACTCACCATCGTTGTTTCTTATCCATCCCCATTCAGAGGGTGATGGAAGCAGTGGGTCCTTTATCAGCATTTGACCCCACATGTGTCCACTTTGATGCTCTGCACACAGTTTATGTGCTGTATTAGAGCATTGCGTGTGGGGGTTGGTAAAATGGTATTTTCGAGCTTCGTTCACTCTTTCTGTGGGACTATTTTGTTGTATAGCATCACTGTCAACTGTTCAAGCTTTAAAATGTCTTCTTCTTACACAGCACAGGGCTGTTCATATGTTCTTACAAAGAAGATGTATGTCTGGTGATGCAATCCAAATTGAAAAGGATAATTTATTTCTGATTCCATGGAGTGGAGATACAGTGTCATAATCTGTAAATGCGTGCATGAAAAGCATACCCCATAATTAATGAATTATGTAAAGAGAAAAATATTTTATACCAAGAAGCTCTATCAAGATATAACCTTTTGAAAACTAATGAAACAAGAGCAGATTTCCACTCAAAGAAAAGGGTTTATAAATATTGCTGTAAGATAGCAAAAAGAAATTATAATAAAAAGATGGCAGCTGAACTTGCTTTGTTGAAGAATAAAAAGCCAAGAGATTTTTGGAAACTATTCAAACAAAATAAATATGAACCAGAAAATAGCGACATAAATCTCTCGGCTTTTTATGAACATTTTAAAGACTTGTCTGCAAATAATACCTTCACCGAAAGTGAGGAATGTATTGATTTTTTAAACAAATTTGATAGTGAAAATAAATGTGGATGTATGTTCGATGAATTAGATTCACCTGTTACAATTTCAGAAATAAGATCATGCATCAATAAATTAAATACCAACAAAGCATGCTCAACTGAAAACATTATTTATGAATACTTTAAAGAGAGTATAGACTTTCTTGATAAGCCCTTACATATTCTTTTTAATTATATACTTGAAAAAAAGAAATTCCCACGATCATGGTCAAGCGGCGTTATTATACCTATCAATAAAAAGGGAGATCACTCTGACCCAAATAATTATAGAGGAATAACCCTCACTAGTTGTTTTTCGAAACTATTCACTGCTCTACTCAATGAACGCCTTAAATCATGGGTTGTTAAATATGAAACTATTAGTGATGCACAGTTTGGTTTTAAATCAAACTATGGAACGGTAGATGCCATATTTTTACTTAACTCTTTTATTCAGAAACAATTCTGTGACAAAAACAAATTATATTGCTGTTTTATAGACCTTCAAAAATGTTTTGATTCTATTTATCGAAATGGTCTATGGTTTAAACTGATTAAGCATGGGGTAACGGGAAAACTGTTCGCTGTGATTCGTTCATTATATGACGAGGTTAAGTTGTGTATGAAGCACTTAGATAAGCTTTCTGATGTCTACGACTGTGATGTGGGCTTGTTGCAGGGTGAGTCGTTGTCACCGAACATGTTTTCTCTCTTTGTTAACGACATTGAGATGTTTTTACAAGAAAATACTACAGATTGTTTTACAATTGGTCAGTTATCGATTTACTTAATACTTTTTGCAGACGACTCGGTTTTGATTTCCGAAAGCGCGCATGGTCTCCAACGTTTAATAACAGCATTCGAAAAATATTGTAAGCAATGGAAATTAACGGTTAATGTAGAAAAGACAAAAATAGTAGTTTTTAAAAAAGGGCGTAAATCACAGCAACTAGAATCATTTGTATACGATGGACATTGTATAGAAGAAGTCGACTCTTTCAATTACCTTGGAATTGTTTTTAGTAGTAACGGTACATTTCATAATGCTATTAAGACATTAACTAGTAAAGCAATGCGAGCAATGGGTAATTTGTTTGCAATAACAAAACATAAAGATATACCTATTAAGATTATGATTGATTTGTTTGATTCTTTTGTTGCTTCTATTATTTATTATTCTTGCGAGGTCTGGGGGTTCCTGACGACTGAGCTGTTAGAACGGATACAACGTAAATTTTTAAAACGTTTGTTAAACGTTAAGTTATCTACATGCAACTCAGCTGTTTATGGTGAATTTGGAAGGTTTCCACTTTCAATCAATATTAAAATTAGAATTATCAAATATTTTTTAAAATTGTACACTGTAAAAGGCAATAATTGTATTCTACATGCTTCGATCGAACATATGATCACAAGTAGCAACACAAATCGTGATACATGGTTTGATAAAGTAAAGTGTTTGTTACAGTGGACTGGATTTCATGAAATATGGCTTTTTCCATCATCAGTGAATGTACATGCTTTTATACCTGTTTTACGCAATAGATTAATAGACTCCTATATAAACGATTGGCATATTGACATTAGCACAAAAACCTCACTTTCACTCTACAAACACCTGAAAATCGAATTCGAAATATCGGAATATATCACAAAAATGACCATACCAACATACAGAAACGCTGTTGCAAAACTGCGAATATCTGCTCATCAATTATTAATTGAAACTGGTAGACATAGGAATATTGATAGAAATGACAGAAAATGTACACTTTGTAATTTAGACCAAATAGAAGATGAATTTCACTTCATATTAATATGCCCGTTTTATAAAGATATAAGAGAAAACTATATTAGGCAGTATTACTATAGAAAACCTAGTATGTTTAAACTTATAAAACTTTTAAATTGTTCAAACATTAACACGTTAAATGGCATAGGAATTTATTACAAATTAGCCAATGAGAAGAGAATAAGCCAACTTAATACCCAAATTTCGTAAGTCAAATGTAATAATTAAGTCATTTTTGTCCTATATTGTATACTTTTATCTCTGATGTTTACATACTAAGCACTATTTTCGCATTACTTTTGTATGTTTATAAGTACATTTGTATGTATTTACATATATTCCATTATTTCATGTATGTGTATATGTTGTAATGACGATGAACCTTAAGTGTTCAAGTCATGAAATAAACTTCTGTTCTGTTCTGTTCTGTTCATTAATCCTTTTCAAGTTTTGCTGCAATTGTTTTGGCAGGAATGTAGCGAAAATGCTTAGCATAGCCAAATGCAACCCATATACAGCACTCTGAATATAGGCTTGTTAGAGAAATAGCAAGCACCACTACATCCGTGTCTGATGCTACAATGCAAATATCTTTGCAGTCGCTGTCCATTGCATGTGCTGGGTGCAACATCATTTAGTAATCTGCCTCTTATAAGAGCCTTCAGAACGTGGCCATCGTAGATGGATAACAATGCTTTGTCATAATCCACATGCATTCCTTCCAGGAAAAGAGAAAAGAAAGTGATAAAACGACGTTTGTTCTTCTCATTTCTTAGAAAGCTTTTCCAGTTCGAGAGAAGTATAGTTGTTGCTGGTGATACCTTGATGGAGTAGCCACTTCATCTACACTTCCTTGAGTGTGCTTTCAGATTATCTTTTTTAACACATCTAACACAACAGTAATCCTGTTAACAGTTTGTAACTGCTTATGGACATATGGGATACACCATTACAACAAAGTCTTCAAGACTGTGAGTTTGTTCAATGCAAACTTTGGATCCAAGGATTGGACCAGTGCTGCACCATCAATAACTTTGCAGTCAAAGTTGGGACCAGCTTCCTGTGTTCCCTCATATGTTCCTTGCAATGGTATCAACTTATCGTACTTATTGCCGGGTCTCATGCTATTATTTGCTAGTGATGGGGGCCAGGCATGGTTCTCGTGCCAAAATAAAATGTCTAGATCCCTGTCCCTGTTTTGATAAGAAATGTATATCATTGAAAAAGCTCAATGTCTGTTTTCATTGTTTGCATACTATCCTTCAACTTTGAACGCTTGCTCTGAAACAATTGGAAGCTGTTTTTTGTAATAGGTTCATAGTATGATATTCAAATTTTGACTTTAAAAGATCCAAGACGAGGTTTGCGAGGCGCAGCTCTGGGGGTGTCTCAGTGTTTGTTAAAGACGAAATGTTGAGTTTGTTACAATTCAAAAGAATATTCGAAAACTTTGAAAACTGTGTTGTTCTGTTATCTGATTGTAAGGGTCATATTGTTGATGTTAACCAAATTGTATATATATTTACGTATGTATCTCCAGAATATTCACCTATATATAATACAGGTGACGACAATGGTATAGAGATTCTCAGTGACCAGCTTCAAACTATTTTATCCTCATATCCTAATGCAAGTATTTTATTGGCTGGTGATCTAAATGCTAGAATTAAGGATTTCAATGACTATATCTATGAAGATAACGTTAAACATGTGTTTAATGATGATATCCAGTATCCATCAGATCAATTTAGTAAACCTAGACAATCAATGGACACGAGATATAACCGATTTGGGCTATCACTTATTGATCTATGTTGCACATACAATGTCCATATTTTGAATGGTAGATTCTCTGGAGATACAGTGGGCAATTTTACTTGTTTAGCCAACAACGGTTCTAGCGTTGTAGATTATATTATTTGTTCTTCGAATTTATTTAGTTATGTTTCCAACTTTACTGTACTGGAGAATGATGCATCTGTTCACTTTCCGATACACTGCACTTTAGATTTTAAACTCAGAGTCGGTGATGAAGAGTGTACATATGATCGTTCAACTTCTTCAAATTGGGAACGATTTAAATGGAACCCATTATATCAGAATGATTTCTATGTGAAATTTACTAGGTTATATGATATGTTTTTGTCTGATGTCAATGTTACAGATGAGGAAACGTCTGTATTATCTCTTTTAGATAATTTTACCAATGTATTTAAATCGTCTGCTATTATGATGCGCTGTAAAGCAAAAATTTCACATCACGTCCAAGCAGAATGGTGGGACTATGATTGTATTGTAGCAAAATTCAGGAAAAATAAGGCACTAAGAATGTTTAGACAGACACATCGCTTATGCGATCTTAACAATTATAAAATACTTAGAAACAGGTTTAAGTCTATATGTAGGGATAAGCAATGTTTTTTGAAACAAAAGAAAAGAGATGAATTGGTAAACAGTCGAAATGACCCAAGACGATTTTGGTCATTAATAAAATCTTTTAATGCAAGGACTCCAGACTCAAAGTTAGTATCTAACGAAGATTTTTATAAACATTTTAAATCGCTTTTAAATCCCGATTTGTCATCTCGAGTGTTAGATTCGTCTTTTTTAGAGGACATCGAAGCTATTCATAACTGCGACGACCTTAATATACCTATCTCACTTGAAGAGATAGTCAATAGCGTAAATTTATTATCTATTAATAAATCCCCAGGTCCGGATGGTATTTGCCTTGAAATGTACAAAGCAACTTTGAACGATATTTTACCTTTTCTTCATAAATTGTTCAATGAGATATTTGATAGTGCCTGCTTCCCTCAAGAATGGGGATATAGTATTATCAGACCATTACATAAGAAGGGATCTCTATTGGACCCAAATAATTATCGCGGTATATCATTAATCGATTCAATTTGTAAAATCTTTACTCATGTCTTAAGTAGAAGATTGTCAAATTGGTGTGATACATTTAGTATTATTGATGAATCCCAAGCCGGATTTCGATCAGACTACTCCACAATGGATAATATTTTTACCTTAATGTCTCTGGTCCAGAAATATCTATGTAAAAAACGTGGCAGATTTTACTGTATTTTTATCGATTACTCAAAGGCTTTCGATACTATACGACATGATAAACTTTGGGAAGCACTCAGTCGTAAGGGTATTAATGGTAAATTCTTAGATACATTAAAGTCGATGTATAGCAAATTAAAATCTTGTGTTAAACTCAATGGTGAGTTGACACAGTATTTTGATTGCACAATCGGAACCCGGCAAGGCTGTGTAGGAAGTCCGAAAATATTCGCTCTTTTTATAAACGACTTAGTTTCATTTCTTGATAGTAAAAGTAATGGCAGAGGGGTTTTTGTTACAAATGACATAAAAAATCTTAACATTTTAATGTTTGCAGATGATATTTCCAGTTTTGCAGATAGTGTAATACAACTTCAACGGCAAATCAACATTATTGAACAATTTAGTAAAGGAGTTGGTTTGGACGTTAATATAGATAAGACAAAAATAATGGTATTCAGAAATGGAGGTATAATTAAACAAAATGAAAAATGGTTCTATAATGGTTCTAGCATCGATAAAGTATCATGTTACAAATATTTAGGTGTTTATTTAACCAGTAAATTATCTTGGTCAAAAACACATCAAATGCTTGCCCAACAAGGTAGAAAAGCAATGAATTGCATTCTTATGCTTCGTAGATATATGGGTAACATTTCTTCACGGGATATGTTTAAGATATTTGATGCCTCAGTGAAGCCAATTTTGTGCTATGAATCACATATTTGGGGATATCAATATGTTGATAGGATAGAAAAGGTTCATATAAAGTTCTGTAAAAAACTATGCTTATTATCTTGTAACACATGTGATTTCCTAGCTCTAGGTGAATGTGGAAGGTTACCACTATGTATAACATATATGTCGAACTGTGTCAAATACTGGCTGCATGTAGTAAGAATGAATAATAACAGATATCCTAAGCAGTGCTATTTCATGTTATTTCGCATGGATGAAACTGGTAAAACTACATGGGCTACATATGTAAAGAATCTTTTATTTTCTTATGGCTTTGGAAACGTTTGGATAGTACATGATGTGGGAAATATTGATGAATTTTTAAAGGCTTTTTCTCAGAGAATTAAGGATTGTTATACACAAAAATGGTTTGCTGATCTAAATGAGTCACCAAAAGCATTGCACTATAGATATTTTAAATCTATGTTAACTCCAGAATTATATCTTAATACTGACCTATCCTATATACAAAAAAAGACATTATCTAATTTTAGGTGTTCATCCCATGATTTAATGGTTGAAAAGGGTAGATATTTAAAGATAGAAAGAGAGCAGAGATTTTGCCAACTTTGTAAACAACTAAACTTTAACATTATTGAGGACGAATATCATTTCTTTTTAGAATGCAAAAGTTACCAACTGCTGCGCAATATGTATTTTGAAAAGTCATGGCTTAGACACGTAAATCAGCAAACCTTTTATTCTATTTTGGAATGTAATAATAAATCAAGTATATTCAAAGTATCAACATATCTTGTAAAAGCCTTTGAACTTAGAAAAAATCTAATTGAAGAACTATTGTAATGTATTTGTTTGTGGATTGTCACTCTTGTGCATGTATATTATGTTACTGTATGTTGTACTATGGGCATATGGCCTCTGTACTTGAATAAACATGTCTATGTCTATGTCTATGTTTCATCTTTCAAGGCGTGGCTTGACACAAAATATTTGTATTGTGACAGGCCTCTCGCCTCAGCATGATGCAAAGTTTGCACAGACTCTTCATTAACTATAACTTAAGTATCAAGAGTTATTTTGATGTTTCTGTCAAAGAATTACTCAGATCCTCAAGTGTGCGCACCGACCCTCTCACTTCTATCGTAGAAAGTATACAAAGAGGGAACGCTGTGTTTTTAAAATCAGATTAGCGATTATTATGTCTATAACTTTACATGTTTCTTTAAGTACATTAGATACCTAAGGGAACACAAAGTTGAATGAAGGGCCTCAGGTACAGTTTTAAAGAAAATGTTCATACCAGTGCTGAGAATATCCTCGTAATAAAATAACAAAAAATATTCTAACATACAGTTGAATACAAATTATTATCTGTTACACTAAAAGTAAATGAATACTAAAAAGGTGGAAATTATTCTATTCAAGTACCCTTATTGAGGCCTCAATAATTGCTCAATGCAGGGCCTTATGGACACGCCTTTCACTTTTTTTTAATTGCAAAACCTAGCAGGTTATATAAGCATGTTAAATGGGCTGCTGTAAACATAAAATATGACACAAGCATAATTCTAGAGAGAAAAAACAATTGAAAAAGTCATTTTTTTGGGGAAAACCCTTTTTAGGACCCCATCTGATACACTATCTGCACCTATTTTCTTATAAAAATGAATTTATTTATATTGAACATTAATATGCTAAAAAAATCATTAGAATAAAAGTATCTTTAACCACTTTTATCAAATACATGTAGGTACAAGTAAGTTACTACTTAAAGAGACCATGGCCCCCCTTTGGGGCCTCAATATTTTGGGAGACAGGGCCTCTCATGCGTGTCTCCTGGCCTTAAATGAAATGTATTGATCCAAACTATAAGTGTGCCAAGTTTGGTGCTTTTATACAAAAGTGCACAATTATTACTTTTAGCTTTCCATTGCTTTTAGCTGAATTATACAAAATACCCTCAAAGAGCGTTATAGTCTGGATGTAAAGCCAAATACCTGGACTTTTAGTACGCATAAAATATTTTTTCATAAACGTGTTCTCCAACATGTCCTGATTAAGAATCCATCGGATGCCACCCTGACATTGTTGAGCATTTCGAAAAATCCAAGATGGCCGCCAAGATGGCTGCCAAAATGAACAAATCATCGTAACTATTCAAAAATATCATGCATTTGCTTAATTGTGTTTCAAATTAAGTGTTCTTTTGTTGTTTCTTTGTTAAACAATTATGTTAGAACATAAAAGTAAATAATGACAAAATGAAAACACCAAATAAATCCAAAAATGGCCAAAATAATCGCAGATTATGAAAAACGCGACATTTTACACAAACAAACATCATCATACCTTTATTGAGTCTGAACCTTCATCTTTTAATCATTTCTTCATTTCAAATTCGAAATTCCGATTTGAATACACTTAAAGTTAAACAATGGAGGTCAAAATAGCAGAAAAAGTGTAGAATCCATATATGAACAAGGTGAATAATACCCCATACACATATTTAATTTTAATCAAAACCATATGTTGAAGGTCCATCTTGGAACCGGCTCAATGATACTTTTCCAAACTGTACCAAAATAATAGAGATTACAGAAAAACGTTATACACATTACAACAACAACCAATTATTCATTAAGAAAGAGTAACTTACTTTCTCTTATTATGTTACGTTATTATTTGTAATGCTTCATTTTTAATGTCACACTCCTCCACTTAACTGTTATTACTGTTATTTGCCTCCTTTGTTAATCCGTTATTACAGTTGCAAGTTTGATAGCATCTGTAAAACATGGCGCTTGGCAGGGGTGTGGCAGGGGTGTGCCCAATAACACACATACCTTGCTGTTCCACAAGGTTGATCAGATGAACAACCACACGATACTACCTTTAACACACTTACTGGGGCTCATCGTCAATTAGGACGGGTGAAAGAATTTTTTCTATTAAAGACTCAGTTGTTAGGGGCAATGCTTGTATTTTTGGCTAAAGGACATGTAGTAGTAACTAAACACATCAGTTTCGTCGCATATGACCTTGATACAAACAGCTACCTCTGCAATAAACTGCACAACTTGTCCAGGGAGAATTATATCGGCTGTCTCATGGGTAGTTCCCAAATCAACTCCGTGATGTAATTTTCATGAATTTCTACTGGAATATCCCAAAACCTGTGATAATAAGTCTATGTTGCACTTCTTGTAGATTTTTCTTCCTACATCTGAAGACTTATTAAGTCCATCAGCTGAACCTTATTTTCAAAATATGTCAATATCATTTGCTGGGCTGGTCGAGGTGTTGAGGTGGTCAATTTATGACAAACTACCTTGCAACTACTGGTTCTTACGGTTCCTGTTCCAATCATAATGCTGTAATGGATGGTTTCGGTCAAAAATAAAATACACATCACAAGGACTCAAATGTAGCAATACAAATCGGCACAAACTATTTAAAAATCCTCCTCCGTAACATTTGCAGACTAATGTATGCACCATAGAACTGCACAACCATCTATTACAATTGTGTCTGGCCTTGATGAAAGTCTGGCTAACTATCCAACTTCTTTTGTATATTCTCCCGATCAGCAATATCGGCTTCCAATCGAGCATATGACACTTCTGCATGTGTAGATGTGCAGATTCTTCTTTAATGTTCCTCACGCATTTTATTTCCTTGATAAGCTGGCTACATATATGGAGACTCAGTGCCCATCGCTTTAAAGCAGATTCCTCAAGCGATATGCCTAAAGTTCCTCTATGTCCAGTGGTCAGAGTGCATAAATGTGGTCTAAATAAACATATCTGACCAGATACCATTCCATAGTCAAGCATGATTGCACATCACATGCTCACCAGGTCTTTAACGGACATGAAGGAAGATTTTCCATATGCCTCAAGTATGCAAACTATTTCTAGCATTAGGAATATGCCCGGTAGCAAAAAAAATGTCATCATAGCTGCTACTGCCGGGAGGTACAGGCCACATTCTCCTCGTTGAACTTGAACAAAGAGCATCTTGATGAAAACAGGCTTAATCAGGCAGCCTAGCCAACGGGTTGTTCTACTATTCTTTGATTTCCTCTCAAGGGCGAATAAAAGGTCGTCACAGGAGTTTGCATAATGTGATTTCTTTCTTTAAACCTCTTCTACTACCATTCTGAGGACCCTTTTATGTTGTGAAGAGATCCTTCCAGACAATATCCTGGTCACTCCACCAAGAGATGACTTCAATATGTCTTGAAGACCACTGTTTGCCATCAGGAATCCAACACAACCAACAAAACTCATCAACGTGTGCATTCGTCCAAGTCTTGGAAAATGTCATATAATAGCTCATGATGAACCCACATTACCTTTATCATAACATGAAAGAGCTATTAGTCAGTGGGAAATATAGTAAAGTCCTGTCCACATTGAAAGGTAAGTCACAGTGCTTCGCACATTGCAGTTATCATGGTGTCTGGATCAGAAGGTATCACATCGATCAGAGATCTGTACATGACTGACGAACCAGGTTTCATTGATGGCATTGCCTCCTTACAAAGGCTGTTTTTCATCCACCAAACTCTGGTAAATCTTTGACAAGTGTTATGTCACACATAAATTGAAGGTCAAGGTTCCTAGCTCTTTTATTCAGAATCATCTTTTCTGCTTGCTTAATGTGCGGGTATATCAGGCCTTTTATTTCCAGGAATTGTTAGTTTTAAAGATTACTTTATTGTGGTTTTCATAGCATCGCTAGATATGCGATGTATTGTCAGGTTATGTCCTGGTGTTTTATCTAAGCTTCTTTTAATTTTGGTTGGTCGTAGTGCATGTACATGAGTTGACTTGAGTCCATTTTGTGGTGAGATATTTCCATCAAAATCACCAGCAACATGCTGAATCAAGCCTTCATTTGCATCAGTTATGAATTTTAGACTGGGGTTTTGTTCATCTGCTATTTTAGATACGGCTGCTGATGTTTTGAAATGAAGCACTTCATCATAAGAGCGTGACATTTGGCAAGTAACTTCAGAGCCCTAGCCTAGTACTGGTGGATCCAGGAAAGCCTTTAAATAATCGAAAAACTGTTGCTACGGTGTTAAACCCCATACAAAACAAAAGTTCATCATATAAGCATGTTACGCCAAAGTCATATACATTTTGTATGCTAGCCTTTTCTCTGGTTTCAATACAAAGTGCAATTTGAAAGTTATTTTGGAAATACTATGCTTTTGTCATTTTGGTCATCAATTTGGCCGCCATATTGGCAGCCATTTTTTTCTTTTTGAAGCAAGAGTATTTTATTATTATGAAATGCCTCAAGGATGTTGATATTTATCTAAACGATTTAGAAAATTGAAAAAAAGACGAGTATTCATAAAAATATAGGAGATATAGGAAATTTTCACTTTTGGCAGCCATGTTGGCGTTTGTCGGGTAAACTACATGGACGTTTATTTAGTAATTAAATGACGTAACCTTGTGTTTGTCTAATCGAAATTGAGTGAATAATGTGTTAGACATCCCTGTAGAATTACCAAGTACGGTATGATACAATATTATACAAAGGAGTAAACATTTTAATAAAGCTATTTAGGCCTCTGGTCCAGATGTAACGGAACAAAGAAGTAAACAAATGCTTACTGTAATGTTTCTCTGAAAAGGTACATCATAGACTGCATTTATACATCTTAAGACATTACAATGTTCTGGTAGTTATATACACAAACCCATAACTTACAGTCTAACTTGTGTTGAGCTACCACCCTTTTGAGCAGCCAACCTGCCTTAAACAACCACTACAGAGAGTCCCATTGTTAGATTTATAACATCAATCTGTGTTAAGCAGCCAACCTGTCTTAAAAAGCCAATTTACTCTGTCCCATAGGCTGGCCTCTTAGCGCAAGTTTGACTGTATATGTGCACACTATTTATAGCGAAATAGAAAAAATTAAGACTCTGTGTCCTATGAATTTGATTGAAACGATATGTTTCGCTTTTAAATTTGATCAATATACATGTTTATTCATTAGGGTAAAGAGTTGTGAGGATGACTCCATTTTGACGATACCTAACGTATAAGTCATCAAAATTCTATTCTATTCTATTCCATTCTTTTCTATTCTATTCTATTCTATTCCTAACCTATGAGAAGCAGATCACCAAACAACCGACAAGAGGCCAAATTTTTGACAGTCCCAAATTGACATAGTTTGCAGACGACATTGCAAAATGTGATGAAATTGAAAAACAATCTTCCGACAGGGCAGAAAACATTGTGGAAAAAGGGAAAACTGCTCGTTAGGTCGTTGGGTTAATCCATTACAAAACTTAAACGACATGTGACCACTTGGTTGCTGACGACTCTGGAAAACACCGTAGGAAAAGTAGAAATTGCTCTAAACGAGCAATTTCTCCTTTTCTCACAATCTTTTCTGCCCTATCAAAAGATTGTTATTCAATTCCATCACATTTTGAAATGTCGTCTGCAAACCCTTTCAATTTAGGACAGTCGAACAGTTGGTGTTTGGTAATGGGTTAAATGGAGGCCAGGTACTTACATTTTCTACAGGCTATACTTCCAGACCACTGTCCATCCTTTTGACACCTCAGAGTGTCTGGGCCAACAAGTTCAAGAATGCCTTTGCAAGTTTGGTTGGCCAGTAGGATAGTATCCCCATACACGTATTTCCCTTGGCCAATCCTCTGTGACTTGTTGGTGGACCTAACGGGAAAGGTTGAGTTTGTGGCACAGACAACTGAAATGGTGAGATATTTCTTTTGGTTACAAGGAAGCATAACCGCAAGGCTGGGGCACGAACCTGAGACCTCCGCAAACCTTGCGAATCCTTTGCATATGGCAATGACAATGTTTTATTAAAGACGTTCACTAAACAGTTTCTTGTCAAAATGTAAATACAACTGGACAATAATATACGAAAGGTTAAGAACGTATCATGTAAAAGACAGTTTTGCCACCGTATTCACTTTTGAACAATCAAAAACAAATGTGTACCATCGTATTCACGTTTGAACAATTAAAAACAAATGTGTACCGTCGTATTCACGTTTGAACAACTAAAAACAAATTTGCACCATCGTATTCACTATTGAACTATCAAAATCAAATTTGCACCGTCGTATTCACGTTTGAACAAGCAAAACCAAATTAGCACCACCGTATTCACGTTTGAACAATCAAAAACAAATCTGCACTTTCGTATTCACTATTGAACTATCAAAAACCAAATTTGCACCATCGTATTCACTATCTAACTATCAAAAACCAATTTTGCACCGTCGTATTCACTATTGAACCATCAAAAACAAATTTGTACCATCGTACGATTGAGGCGAAGACGATTGAGGATATTGTTGCCTTTTTTGCAACCAGGACCCAGTTGTTCAAAGGTTTGTTCAATCTAATCATCTGTCAAATGCCTGATTAAAATCCCTAACAGTTAACTTAACTTAAGGGCGTGTTACATAAGTGTTGCTCAAACCAATTCAACACCTTGTTATGGTATTTAACAAACTGTTAAATTTAACAACCAATTGACGAGCAATGTCTTCTTTTCCCACAATGTTCTACCCTATCAGAAGATTATTTTTCAATTTCACCGTATTTTGAAACGTCGTCTGCAAACTCTTTCAATTTGGGACAGTAGAAAATTGGCGTTTGGTAAAGGGTTGAAGACCATTCCTTTAGCCACTTGGCAACGCAGGACTAATATCCCTTCTTGCTGGACACTCACCTTCATTGCAGACCGGCAGGCTTTGTACCGCCTTGTTTTCCGCGCTGTACCATTCACCTAATTTACACACGACTTTGGACAGAGTTGGTACCTCGCCCCAATCACACATGGGTCTGATGGTCATAGCATGATCTACGGACATTCCGGCTATCACATTGACCATTCCCTCCGTCTCAAGCTTATGACCGGTGTAGGTAGGTGGAATGCGACAGCTCCCTGTAAATAAAAGCTGTAGGTACTTCCTTCCAATGGAAATGAACTACATGCAGTGTAAAAAAATCTGTACCTCGAACCTCTTGTTGTCGAAGTAAATGCAGGTCCCGAATCATTTGTTATTTTGTATCTTTATCTTTATAAATGTATTCCAGACATCTATATGGCGAACTCTCTCTGTGTCGGTCGGTCGGTCGGTCGGTCGGTCGGTC
Source organism: Cerastoderma edule (assembly GCA_947846245.1). NCBI lineage: Eukaryota > Metazoa > Mollusca > Bivalvia > Cardiida > Cardiidae > Cerastoderma > Cerastoderma edule. The sequence continues at coordinate 14,769,875 of OX401418.1, read as the reverse complement.
GGTCGGTCGGTCGGTCGGTCGGTCGGTCGGTCGAACGGTCGGTCGGTCGGTCGGTCGGTGGGTCGGTGGGTCGGTGGGTCGGTGGGTCGGTGGGTCGGTGGGTCGGTGGGTCGGTCGGTCGGTCGGTCGGTCGGTCGGCGGGTCGGTCGGTCGGTCGGTCGGTCGGTCGGTCGGTCGGTCGGTCGGTCGGTCGGTCGGTCGGTCGGTCGGTCGGTCGGTCGGTCGGTCGGTCGGTCGGTCGGTCGGTCGGTCGGTCGGTCGATCGGTCGGTCGGTCGGTCGGTCGGTCGGTCGGTCGGTCGGTCGGTCGGTCGGTCGGTCGGTCGGTCGGTCGGTCGGTCGGTCGGTCGGTCGGTCGTCAGTCGGTCGGTCGGTCGGTCGGTCGGTCGGTCGGTCGGTCGGTCGGTCGGTCGGTCGGTCGGCCGGTCGGTCGGTCGGTCGGTCGGTCGGTCGGTCGGTCGGTCGGTCGGTCGGTCGGTCGGTCGGTCGGTCGGTCGGTCGGTCGGTCGGTCGGTCGGTCGGTCCGTCGGTCCGTCGGTCCGTCCGTCCGTCGGACCGTCCGTCCGTCCGTCCGTCCGTCGGTCCGTCCGTCCGTCCATCCGTCGGTCCGTCCGTCGGTCCGTCGGTTCGTCCGTCGGTCCGTCCGTCGGTCCGTCCGTCGTCCGTCGGTCCGTCGTCTCGGGTCGGTCGGTCTCATCGGTCGGTCGGTCGGTCGGTCGGTCGGTCGGTCGGTCGGTCGGTCGGTCGGTCGGTCGGTCGGTCGGTCGGTCGGTCGGTCGGTCGTTCCGTCGGTCCGTCGGTCCGTCGGTCCGTCGGTCCGTCGGTCCGTCGGTCCGTCGGTCCGTCCGTCGGTCCGTCCGTCGGTCCGTCCGTCGGTCCGTCCGTCCGTCCGTCCGTCCGTCCGTCTGTCCGTCAGTCCGTCGGTCCGTCCGTCAGTCCGTCGGTCCGTCCGTCTGTCCGTCAGTCCGTCGGTCCGTCCGTCAGTCCGTCGGTCCGTCGGTCCATCGGTCGGTCCGTCGGTCGGTCCGTCGGTCCGTCGGTTCGTCGGTCCGTCGGTCCGTCGGTCCGTCGGTCCGTCGGTCCGTCGGTCCGTCGGTCCGTCGGTCCGTCTCTCTCTCTCACATATGAGAAACGACTAAATGCTTTCGAATCGACTTTATAAGATGTCAAAAAAGAATTTAGCCAGCGGATCTCTTAGTCTCATGAAAGACAAAAAAGAAACAAGTAAATCCCGATGTCTCACTTGGTTTGCAGAACGGAGTCCCTGGCAACCATTTTCCATTCGCAGCGCAGCTAAACTGAGTCGAGTCCGGTTTATCGAGGTCGTAACCAGGGATACATCTCACGGTAAAGGTGTCCTTGGACGATGTTTCCGACACAACTGCGTTAATCACCAAACTGCATGGCTTCTTGGCTAAAACTAAACAGAACAATACCAAGACATTGGCCTCAAATATGTACACTATTTTTGAACCCGTTGACCAAGCATCTGAGTCCGTTGAATCAATATATACTGTTTTTCAAGACATCGATATAAAAATTACACGATCACCCGTTTAGTCATGTGTTCATCCTCATCAAAACAAGTTCTGTGCGGCTTGATACATTATTCACTGTGAGTTTTACTATTCAAAGCAAAGTTGCTTTTTACGTTATAAGCGTACATGTTGCATGGAAAACCTTACTTCTGAAAAAAAAAACGTCAATTTATTAATGTTTATCGTAAACGCAAACTGATAGTTTACATTTTTGTTTTGAGAGACAAAGTATTACGTAAACCTTATCATTTTGTTCTCTATCTTACATTTCCGGTCAACAACTCATACGTCTTTCAAATTTCTCCCTTTCCCACAAGATTTCTACCCTATCAGAAAATAATTTTCCAATTTAAACACATTTTGAAATGATGTCTGCAAATCTTTCAATTTGGGACAGTCGAAAATATGGCGTTTGGTAATTGAGTTTGCAGACGACATTTCAAAATGTGATGAAATTGAAAAGCAATCTTTTGATAGAGCAGAAAACATTGTGGGACTAGAAGAGATTGCTCTTTTAGAGTTTTCCAGAGTCATTGCTCTTTAAGAGCAATTCGTCATAATCCCAAATTGTTTTCCCGAGTCATTGCTATTTAAAAGCAATACCTTCTTTTCCCACAATGTTTTCCAGAGTCGTCTGCAATAAACTGGTCAAATATCGTTATTGTTTGGTAATGGCTTAAGCATACATTTGGAACTGTGTCTACATGTCGGAGGCTTTGGTTCCCATTCGCCAGTACGTTTGCAGGTGAAGTTGGTTCCCTGCGCGGCATCCAACAACTCGTATCCAGGGATACAATCCACACTGTACGTGTCGCCGTTGTCTTGGTTACGGAATGGTCCAATCAGAATGGCGTTTGGTACTAGGCTGCATGGTCGGTTGGCCGCTAAAAACATTAATGCGTTCATCAATTTATTAGTAATGATTTATATAAACTATGTAGAATGCAATGCGTAGTCGTGTTTCAGTGCTTTGACCCTTTACCAAACAGCAAACTTTCGACTGTCCCAAATTGAAAGAGTTCGCAGAGGACATTTCAAAATGTAAAGAATGCATATTGATATGACAATTTGCGGGAAAAGCCTGCACAATGTTATAACATGTTTTGCCTACATTTGGAAACAAGCACCTCTTAACCCTTTCCCAAACAATGACGACATTTAACCACTTTGTTGCAGTGTAATTTAGTAATGTTTCCTTTTCCCGCAAGGTTTTCTGCTTTATCAGTCGAATATTTTTCAATTTCATCACCTTTTGAAATGTCGTCTAAAAACTCTTTCAATTTGGGACAGTTGAAAATTTGTTGTTTGGGAAAGGGTTAAGCATTTCGAGATAACTATTGAATGTTGTTTATGACAATTTGGTATATCCCGCTCGTTTCAACTCTCAAATATTTATTCCATAAAACAAGTGTTACTTTTACTTTAAGCATATTTAATTGCCATATCATTTTACAAAAGAAACATGTACCTTCAATCAAGCAAATGAATAATAAGACAAAAAGGTTTGGCCACAAGTGCTACAAACTTAGATTCGGCCATCCCCTTGGTAGGTATTAACCTATTGTAACGTTCAAGAATGTCTTTGCATCCCCTTGGTAGGTATTAACCTATTGTAACGTTCAAGAATGTCTTTGCATCCCCTTGGTAGGTATTAACCTATTGTAACGTTCAAGAATGTCTTTGCATCCCCTTGGTAGGTATTAACCTATTGTAACGTTCAAGAATGTCTTTGCATCCCCTTGGTAGGTATTAACCTATTGTAACGTTCAAGAATGTCTTTGCATCCCCTTGGTAGGTATTAACCTATTGTAACGTTCAAGAATGTCTTTGCATCCCCTTGGTAGGTATTAACCTATTGTAACGTTCAAGAATGTCTTTTCATGTTCAATGTCTTGGTTTAATTATTGATTCAGTCGTTAACCAATACGAAACAGCGTCCAAAGAAGTATTGGTATTCTGCTTGTTTATCAGTTCCTTCAAAATGGACTTCTCGGCTTTTTCAATAAAGAAAATCAGAACACCAAATTTCATTATGCAGAAATACAATTTCTTTTTCATATTGGTTAAAAGACATTGGACAGAAGGACAACTCGTCCGATTTACGACTAATACTACAAATATTACTTATACTTTTTGTAATAATGCTTATGAGGATGATCATCTTATGATAGTACAAGGACCAGCCTACAAACCGATATTCAGTCGAGTTCCTAGTCTGCTGACATTTATGTAGCAGTGGTGGTTGTTAATATAACAATGCCAATCAACAGATAGAGACCTTTCACACATTTTGATGGTGGTGGTTGTAAATATAACAATGCCAATCAACAGATAGAGACCATTCACACATTTTGATGGTGGTGGTTGTAAATATAACAATGCCGATCAACAGATAGAGACCATTTAGGCATTTTGAGGGTGGTGGTTGTAAATATAACAATTCCAATGAACAGATATAGACCATTTAGACATTTTGAGGGTGGTGGTTGTAAATATAACAATGCCAATGAACAGATTGAGACCTTTTAGACATGTTGATGTGGGTGGATGTAAATATAACAATACCAATGAACGTATAGAAACCATTTAGACATTTTGAAGGTGGGGCGTTGTAAATATAACAATACCAATGAACAGTTAGAGACCGTTTATACAGTTTTATGGCGGTGGTTGTAAACATAACATTGCCAATCAACAGATAGAGACCATTTAGACATTTTGATGGTGGTGGCTGTAAGTATAACAATACCAATGCACAGATAAAGACCTTTCAGACAGCTTGAAGGTGGTTCGCTGTAAATATATCAATGCCTATGAAAAGATAGAGAACATTTAAAAATATTGATGGTGATGGTTGTAAATATATCAATACCAATGAACGACTAGAAACCATTTAGACATTTTAATTGGTGGTTGTAAATATCACATGGCCAATCAACAGATAGAGACCATTTAGACATGTTGATATGGGAGGTTGTAAATATAACAAAAACAATGAACATATAGAAACAATTTAGACATTTTGAAGGTGGTTTGTTGTAAATATTACAATACCAATGAACAGTTAGACACCGTTTATACAGTTTTATGGCGGTGGTTGTAAACATAACATGGCCAATCAACAGAAAGAGACCATTTAGACATTTTGATGGGGGTGGTTGTAAATATTACATGGCCAATCAACAAATAGAGACCATTTAGACATTTTGATGGCGGTGGTTGTAAATATAACAATGCAAACGAAAAGATAAAGACATTTCAGACATTCTGATGGCGGTGGTTGTAAATATAACAATGTCAACGAAAAGATAGAGACCTTTCAGACATTTTGATGGCGGTGGCTGTAAATATAACAATGTCAACGAAAAGATAGAGACCTTTCACACATTTTGATTGGGATGGTTGTAAATATTACATGGCCAATCAACAAAAAGAAACCATTTAGACATTTTGATGGCGGTGGTTGTAAATATAATAATGTCAACGAAAAGATAGAGACCTTTCAGACAGTTTGATGGCGGTGGGTTGTCCCAGTGTCCATCTATACACGTCATGGTGGTCCTAAGGTCTTGTTCCTCAAACTCATTGTTTATGTTGGGGTTTACACACTTGGCTTCAATCTGCAATCATCAGGTAAATATTAACTAAATTAATGTTAGGGCTTTTTGATTAACTGCGGTTATTGGTTTCGTTTATTACTAATATCGACGAAACCTGGTTACAGTTTTTTGAGCTGTCAAAGGGCTGAAGACATTGAAGACGTTGATCATGTGGTAACGTTGATAATAATACAACGTTCGCGGAACGTTTATGCAACATTGGGAACATAAAACATTGTTCTAGAGTACATTCAGGAATGTATAAAGATAACACAGCTGATCAGTGAACGTCAGTGTTTTCACTGAACTGATATGTTTGTGTCTTTGGGAGATTCATTTGCTCGGCTCGTTACATTGGTGGTACCGGTGGGATGAAGACTTCTTCTCTTATCGGAGTTGGCTTTCCCCACGTATATCCAAAATGCCAAACCTAGGGACGAATCCTCTTGAAGGTGGGAGAGGTGTCATGTAATGTTCGCGGAACGTTTATGCAAACAGGAGATTATAAAGCAATGTCATAAAGAATATGCGGGTAGATAAAAAGACAACACAGCTGGTCATATGACGACAATGTTTTTATTGATCGGATGTGAGTTCAGCTTTTGTATTTGCTCAGTTCTTTACAATGGTATAATCAAATGAAGAAATGTTTAGTAGTTTGCCCGCTGATGTTTACGACAACTCATAAGCTACGAGAACTTTGAGTATATTTTGCTTTTGTGTTTAAAAGAGATACGTAAACAACATTTTTAAAATGCTTCATGGATTCAGACCGAATTGTTATGCTTTTTATTTCATTTCTTTAGTGAAAATAGTAAGATTGGGCTTTCATCATCCGTATTTGCAAGAAAGAATACATATCAATTTTGTTATACGCATCTTTTTTGGCCTTGATATCATCAAGATCACTCGAAGCAATGTGTCTGTCTTTTTCGTATAAAATGCTTTTTGTTTACAAACTTTTATGTGTTAGATGTATTTGTTCAACTTGACCTTGCTTACTTTATGTTTAAATTCCAAATGAAACTTATCTAACGGGACCTGTTTTAAACCTTAACACTTATAGTGCTGGAACCGACATTATGCTTATGCAAGCAGGTTAGATCCACGCAAGCCGCCAAGTAAAATTGTGGCTGGTCTGTGATCTAACCTGTTTGCTACTCTGAGTTATTTTCCTCATCAAAATTAAGAAAACATTTAAGGTTTTGGTAAGCAGACGATACAAAAATCTATTTCTAGAGAATTGCCCAGCATTATAAGGGTTAACTCGATAAAACCTCACATTACTGCATCAGCTGCAGAAATCCTTACACAATTATTATGCAGAAATAGAAAATAGATGGTTGGTGTCGTGAATAGAAAATGTTAACAGGCAAGGCTTAGGAATATTATCCGGTGAGCCGAAGGCGAAACGTATAATTATCCGAAGCCGAGCCCGATAACATTTCCCATTCAAAGACACCAACCATCTATTCTATTTATCCTGTTACCTTTATGTTTTCTTTCAAACAAATAAGATGTAAATAAAACACCAGAAAGAACGAAAAAATATGTAGAGAATGATGTAAACATGACGTCATTTCGTTCTTATGACGTCATGATTTGTCGCGTGGAAGTGTTATATGGTTAGTGCCGGATATCACAAATGTTATACGGCACCTCGTTATCGGTTCCAAAATAACACTTGTGACAAGATAAAAAGATTTATTTGTTAAAGACTGATGTTGCTTTCACAATGGAACAATCAAAGGTTTAACAATAGGCTAATGGTTTAACCATTGTCCGGGCTGTGTAGAGTCGAATTCAAGCATTTTGCACTAGACGACACTCAACGTTGTAAAATGAGAGGAAAATGCCAATAATGCGGTTGTCCATATACTTTTATATAAAAGATGACTTCATGTTTCATTGATAGAAAACTGTAATGTCGTTGCACAACTACAAAGTGTCAATTTGGAAAAAAGGCTTCTTAAAGGATGATTATCCTTTTGCAACAATAAAACGATGATTTGATAAATTGTTTGAAAATGTAATTAGATCGTTAAATGACTGCTATACCTTCTCTTTACCTTAAAACTATGCCCTTAAATAAGCTACTTGTATTTTATGGATATTGCAATAAACTGTAATAAAAAATGATGTAATAAAAAAACAAATATTTTTCTTCGGTAATTAGGCCTTCGTCATTGGCACTATCTAAGCTGTAACACCTTGTTGCACAAGCGTTGTAAATTAAGCAAGCTTAAAGAAATAAATAATTTAAAGTCGTAAACAGACCAACAAAATGATACTACCGTCTGTAGATTGGAAATGCAATCTCCCTCCCTTAACCGCAGGGATGTAAAGGTAAGGTGTTAAATGTAATAATTGTACTTAGAGTGTTCATTGTGGAGGGTATTGCATGTGTTTATCTTATGTAAATACAATAATGAAACAGCGGATTTGTTTCTGTGACATTAATTTCCGAAAATGTATCCTAAATATAAAATTGTTCTTAGGTACGAAGAGACAACAAATAGTTCCGAGTAATACATACGATTTCTTCAAAATAGGTAATTTGTACCTGGAAACATTAGATGGACAAAACAGTATCGTTTCATTTCATATGTTCTTATTCTAATGGGTCAGCTTATGCGTCGCTTGGCCATATGCAAATGAAGGAGGGCGCGTGCCAAGTAACCGTGAATCAGTTTTTACGACACCCCTTTTCACCAATCTGAACACATCGGGTTTATCCCATTAAAACACCTCTGAAATAATAGGGATGACGCCATATTGTTTCCCGCGAGAATGACGTCACTTTACTTTCGTTCTTAAAAATAGATCTTAAATGTGAAATATAAAAGTCGTTAAATTTGATTGATGAAACAACTAAACATGTTACAACAACAAGTTCGCCATTTGGTATGAGTTACAGATAACAAATGATTTAAAAGGATGTCCAACGCTTCCATACACATTGAACTACTTAACGTGCACGCTTAGAAAATGTGTTGGACGCCGGAGGCCGATGAACCCGAAAAATTGTAACCCTACACTTATATCCGAGGTGTATTTCACAGCTCACGGAAATACCCGATTAGTTCCGATTGCCCTTTTTACGTCACATTTCGCACCATGCAACGGCATAAATTGTAATAAATACTGCAAGGTTGTAAGCAGACTAACAAAAGGATACTACCGTTTGTAGATGTTGTATGTCATCTCCCTCCCTTAGCAGCGCACCATCCATCTCCAGAGAGTATTCTAATTGATTGTCGTAGGACACGAGACAACCACGGGCATCGTTGTCAATAATTCCTGCAAAGGGTCGAACATACGCTTTCATTAACCCTTAACCAAACGTCAAATTTTCAATTGTCCCAAATTGAAAATGTTTGCAGACGACTTTTCAAAATGCGATGCAACTGTAAAAATAATCTTCTGATAGGGCAGAACACATTGTGGGAAAAGGAGAAATTCATCGACAAGGGTAATTTCTCCTTTTCACACAATGTTTTCCAGAGTTTTCTGCAACAAACTGGTCGTTAGTGTTTGGTAAAGGCTTAATGTAGTACCATGGTCATGGTTGCTTAGACCGAATGATCCTGACGTTGATATTTAGTACTATCACAACACAGTTATAGCTTTTATCCTGTCACCAGTGTCATTCTGGGACCGATAACATTTGTGATATCCGACGCTAACCATAAAACACATGCAAGTGACGAATCATGACGTCATATGAACGACATGACGTCATTTTTTACATTATTATCTACTTAAAAGTTGATGTCTTTGAATTGAAAACGTTATCGAGCTCGGCTTCGGATTATTATCTGTTTCGCCTTCGGCTCACCGGATAATATTCCTGTCCTTTGCCCTATAACATTTCCGATTCACGACACCAACCATCTATTCTCTATTTATCATCCGTCGAACGTGAATTCCTTGTCAATAGTCAAGTTTCACTCACTTTATCAACAACTGCCATTATTTAAGTCATGTGAAACTATAGAATACCACGCGAATTGTAATCTGGATTACGAAAAGAGAATGTGACGAACAGCCTTTGAAAAGGAAATGTTATCGGGTTCGGCTTCGGATTATTATCTGTTTCGCCTTCGGCTCACCGGATAATATTCCTGTCCCTTGCCTGATAACATTTCCGATTCAAGACACCAACCATTCTTTTTTTTTTGGATTGCGAAAATAGGATGCGACAAAAATAACAATGATAACCCCTTCCACCCCACCCCCTAAAATGAAAAAAGAGCGAACCGTAAATTTGATTTCTTTGGAAGATTCGGATTAGACATAGAAACTTATATGGATGTTTCTTTTTTTATCTGATAAAGAGTCTGACGATGCCACCATAGTAACGAATATCAGAATCGATGCCATATCTAACACTAAATTAAAGCTCATTATACTGTGTACATGATTCAGATTTGTTAGAAAATGAAACTCAGCCCAATAATTTAAGACAACAGGGTGCCGTACAACACTTTTGACATCCGTCACTAGATCCGTGATCGCTACGCACACCTGTCAGTATTGGTTTTTGGACTTAAGGTGTGTTAGCACCTTAGTCCATTGAATTTACAAACCATTTTAATTCTCTTTTTCGTGTTTTATTTTCATTTTTTGTTTGTTACTTCCATATAGGTAACAGAATGAATAGAATAGACGGTTGGTGTCTTTAAATAGGACATGTCATCGGGCTCGGCTTCGGACTATTATCCTAATTCCCCGGATACTATTCAAACGATTTGCCCGATAACATTTCCGATTCAAGAAACCAACCATCTATTCTCTATATAGTACTCACTGTAAACAACATCCTTACAACACGAATACTCTCCAATCTCTCCCAAAGTCTCTGTGTTCACCAACACATCATAATCACATAGCCCCATGATTACATTCGTTGTCCTTGGACACGAAATAGAGACCTGTGGATGGAAAATAAATATATGGCATTAGGAGAATATATGAGGGCGTCACGATAATAAATGTGGCGTTAGGAAAATGCATGTTGCGTATATGTGCCAATGAGAAAAAAATCGTGGCAACCGGTAATAATGTATTTGGCAATAAATAAAAATTTATGTGGCATTTAGTTAGTGCGTACACTGAACTGAATAAAAGAAAATATAAAGATTTCGTGAAAATACGATTTTTTTACAAGGCAGTAAAAAAGTTCCCGGACTGCCTTTGCTTCAAGTACACTTGACGTCCGATTGAGCTAAAATTTGCCACAATGCAGTAGCTATTCCATTTCTCTAGCATATATAATTTTCTAATTGTGCGACTATTATTTTCTTTCATTAATATGTTTAATTAAAACGATTGATAGATAAGGTTACGGAGCACTTTGGAAACATTAGAACTGTACATTTCCATTCAGCTTTAAACACAAAAAATTCGAGACGAAACTTCACATGAACTCATTTCCACATTATCTCAAAATAACTTTGTAAAATCAGCAATATCACTGCGAAAAACGCATTTTATCATAGTTTTAAAGATAAATGGATAATTTCAGTGGAGACAAAAGGCCGACGTCATTTGAGCATACGGAGCCACGGGTGGTCATTAATTTCTTGTAAGGGCGAATATGGCACAAACGGACACCTCGAAGTTCATGGACAAGAAGAAAAACTCGGAAAAAGTATCAAGGACTCTCGTGTTAAGTATAAACGCTTTAAAAAGGGTAGAGAGGATACAAACAATAACCAACGTAGTGGTAGACCAAAGACAGACAGCGGGAAAGGACTAGTCCATAGCGTTGTAATGAAGGATAGACGAAAATTCATAGATGGTATTTCGGATACAGTGGGACTAAGTCATGGAACTGTCCATAGAATATTATCTCAAGACCTAGAAATGAGTAGGGTATATGCACGATGGGTCGGTCCCTCGGCTATTATCCGCGGATAATATGCAGCCCAGGATTGAAGCCTCTGAAACCTTTTTACGTCAATGGAGAAAAGATGGCAACCGATTCTTAAAGGCAAATCAAAGGAAAGGAGTACAAATAAATTACTGAAAAAATATATGGAGTTCTTTTATTATGTTCATAAAAGTCATGAGAATTGGTTTAGGAATGCATTGAGACCCTATTAAATAGACTAATTTAAAATAAGTTATTTTGTGCTTGAAATATAGTTGTCTCCAATTCAATCATGTTTATAAACAGCCTGTTTGTTTACATATTCAAAATAACGAATTCTGATGTGTCGGTTAAAAAATGTGTGAATCAGCTGTCAAGGTCAGAGGTGAAGAAATAGGAAATCTGAATTATAAAACTTGCTAATCTAAATTATTTCTGGTTTACTTTCACATTAAAGTTGTGCAGATGGTGTTTTCTGGTCAAAACTATTTGAATATGTCCAAAAGTTTACCAAATAACATAGTTTGATACAGTATTAATCTCCTTTAACGGGCCTTTAAAATGTTTAAACCGATGAAACTCTAATTACCTTTTTGACCCGGAAAGAATGACAATACCGTAAGGTCTATGAAAAAAAACATGTAAATTTTTATGGACAGTCAAGGGATGCTCCTCAGACATGCCGAACCCAGTGGTCAGACAGTGAAAAAAAAGTCAGCTGGGCTTCGAGGCCGCAGTTTCGATTCCGAAGAGGAACTAAATTTCCCTGTGGGATCGGCAGTACACAGCTTCCAAAATGATCGGTATATTACAACTTATTACAGCTGGGTGAAACGCCATGAAAAGTGTATTCGAAGTGTACAGGTAAATGATTTTTTTATCATTGACATATATATTTAAAGGCGCTATCCCATAGCACATTTAAAAAAAGGCACACAGAAGTCCAGGAACTTTTGGACTGCACCTCGTAAATACATTCAGACAATTCTACAAAGCGACTGTACGCCTACAGTATTATGGAACAAATACACGAATACCGCCCTCAAACAATATACATGTCAATCCGATCCCATTATCCAATGAAAACACCTCTGAAATTAATATTGTTTCCCGCGAGAATGATGTCACTTCACTTTCGTTTTTAAAAGTAGATCTTTAATGTGAAATCTAAAAAGTCGAGAAGTTTGATAAAGGAAACAACTATCCATGTCACAACAACAATTTCGCCATTTGGTATGAGTTACAGATAAAAAATGATTTAAAAGGATGTCCAACGCTTCCATACACCTTGAACTACTTACTGTACACGCTTAGAAAATGTGTAAGACGCCGGAGGCCGATTTACCCGAGAAATTGTAACCCTACACTTATAGGCCTTTTCAGAAACGTGGTTTGTCTCCCTTTGAAAAATCGGGCAACATTCGGAATACCTCCACTTCCGGGTATTAATTTCGAAAGAAGAATGTGGGCAAAGGCAAAGAAAACGATCGCTATCGATCGGATTTTGAAATTTATAAGCTTCATGTACCAAAATTAAAGATTTACATACGAAAACATCAACAGAATGAGTTGTTGTTGGCTGTTGCCAAGCCTCGTTATAAAAAGAAATTAGATTAAATTGAATTTAATGAGACCCGAATAGTGCACCGCAGTTCAGTTAAAACATGACATTCCGTGTGAAAAAAAGGCAAATAAGTATATGTTTTTGTCTGAATTAAATGCTTTGACAGATAAAAAATATGTTAATCGGCTGGTTGATGGAATGAAAGAATGAATGGAACACATATTTCTAGAATGTTATTACAAATTTGCATTAAATTCGATTTACGGATTTTAAATAAGATAGAACAAACATCAGAACTTTTGTCAATAATGTGTAGAGGTTATGTTTCTCCAATAAGTATATATTTTTTCTTAAAATTGAAATTTGTCGTATAAATAAAGTACCTTAAATAGAGAATTAGTTGTTATATGAGGTTCTCTGTCAGCCTACCTTTGATGATATATCGTATCCAAATATTACGGGCTATGAAAACAGTCCCAGTCCATTTTTTCCACCTGTTGAAACTACATTCAAATAAAGCTTACTAAATAACGAGGGACACAGGATTGTGGAGATCTTTCATATGTTTAAAGGACCTCAGATTACCGATGGTTAATTACTCTATCTCTCGATCGGCTAAACAATAAAGGGTGTGACTAGAACATATGGTGCAAACGTGGCAGATTGGTGTTAATTTGCATCAAGACTCTTAACCCCTGTGATAGCCAAAGTTTGTTAATTGACCCTTTGAATGTAATTAAGAAGGAAAACTGGCAACAATCCATTGAATTGAAAAGAGATTACAAATATGTAGATTATCATTTTAATGATATATAATTACAAAACAAACTCAAACAAAAACACAATCGTTCTTGTTAAACATCAATTATAAGAGACATTTAATCAAATGATTACTACGCAATTAATTAAAGTTCAAAGTAAGAGAAACAATATTTTCTAGCAAATCTTTGAACTATTTATCAATATAATTACAAGGCAAAAAGTCGTCAACAAAGTAAGTGAAATGTTCCAAATAAACCCTTATTGCCGAATCTGACTCTTAAGTCTGTTTAAAAGTTTACTTCAAAGACCAGGGGTGGTCCAAAGGTTGTTTTTTTCCGTTGCTTAAAAGAAGCCTCATTTTACATAATGTAATTCTGTATTACATCGCATGAACCATAAAGTCATAACTACTTGGGGTTAAACAGAACAAACTAAACATACATGTCGGCAGATCAAGACATACGGGTTCAACAAATATCAAAACATAGTACATAGTAGGCAAATGAATTTTCTACATAAGGACTTCCCATTTAGTCTACATCCCATAAAGGTTAAAATTCCCACGTTGTCTACAGATTAAATTGCCAAAATATCTATAGTTTAAAGAAATATTTTCATTTCATTTTTAATTGATTAAAATATCTTTAAAAGATTTAGATAATTCTGAATCTGCATAATTTGTTAGAAGCATATTACGAGAAATAGTGTAGACCAACATAAGAAAAATATTCTTTTCTGGATCTACACTTTATACATATTTTTCTTTCCCACCAACCCTCCATAGAAAAAGTAATTATAGGTTGGATTGATTTTCTACTCATTTAGTGTCAAAAACAACCAAATATTTCCGTGTAGGTGAGATGGAACTTCTGTTTGAAATGGTGTGAAAATTGGTAAAATAGACTTTAGACAAAATGGGAATATAGAGGGTAAAAAAGATCGTATATGTTATTTTCTACGTTATGCAGTTGACCAATAAAAAAAGCAATAAAACCCTCGACGTGAAAGATATGTATCTTTTGAAGCTTGCCGAAATACACAGGCGCGCATCACATCATGTTTCGTTGACACATAGTTGTGTGTTTTATGGCTTCGAGGCATGCCATTGGTTCCTATATAATGACGGAATCATATTTTGATTGGCGTTGCAAAGTCAGATTAGGGTAAATCGTTCTGCTTGAAGGGTCTTGGAAACAGTAATTCTAAGTAGAGTGAATGGTATGGACATGTTTTAAATCAGAGGAATCTAATGTTGACTCGGTAGGTGTAATTATTGTTGAAGTCCGATAATTAAACATGTTATGATGAATAAAATCAATTCCATAATCTCTTATAAGTTAACTTTTATTTGTCACTCTTATTGGACATAATTTGATGGAATGTCCCATAAACAAGTGAAACATTTATTAAGTAGGTTTGATCAGCTTGCATCATATCATCTGTTCACTGTGTTTGCATTTACACGGTACAACATCGTTTGAAAATGTTAGATTGCAAAATGGATTTTAAATTATGTTATCATAAGTTAAGGCAATAATCAAACAGATCTTCACATCGTATTCTATACTTAAATTTATGTTTTAGCAGAGGATCGACTCTAATCACTAAAAATGAATCGCTACGTCGGGAAACGGGGTAAATTGTCCGCTAGAGAGTAAACACAAAGTAAGGATATACTTTGATATTTCCCTTCCTCAACAATCTTTCCAATGTAGTTTTTACAAACACGACTTTCGACGGCATTGTTAAAATACCCGCAGCAGTTCATCTATGTTTCTCAGTGTCAGCTGTTATTATTTAATACCCGGAAGTCTGAAACCGGAAGCTACCGAAAATTTTGTATCTCCGATTAAGAGTATTCAAGAAAAGATAACAACAGTTTCTGAAAAGGCCTATACACGAGGTGTATTTCACAGCTCACGGAAATGTCCGAGCAGTTCCGATTGTATACATGTATCTGTGTTAAAACATATACGAAGACGAGCTCATCACGCCGGAGAGAAGCCCGGATTGCTAAGTATCTATGTATAAAAGGTTAATCTTTGATTAGCGTGTTATGTAAGGTTGCACAAATGTGGCTTTTGTATTTTATGTCTCTCGATATAAAAAGTAAGTAAATGTTTCCTGATAACTGGGCAGCTTTCCCAAATTAAGGTAGAATATCCATAATCCGCCATTTTGAAACTCTTTATTGTCGGATTTCTTCGGTCATTCTCGGTAAACACCATCCTGTTTAAGGGTCTACGTTATTAGTAACGGCAGACCCCAGTACTACGACGCATCACAGTGCGATATATATTTTATGCACTTCATCACAATAGAAACATACATAAAAAATGGATTTAAAGTTTAACTGCCAGGAATTGATTGTGACGTGTAATAAATACAAAACAGGTTCATTTAAAGCCATACTTGCGCTCATTTACACTTAAATTGCGAAAGTTCTAAAATAATTGAAAATGAACTTGAAAGTATTTAAAATTCCCTTTTATAGAGGATTTTGGACTATAACACGTTCATATGGTGTTTTGAAAGAGTGGACTCTATAAGGTTTGTTTACAATAAGCGATAAAACAAGATCAGCTGAGAAACGTTGGGAACCAATAAAACCAAAGAAATTCTACGTTTTGAATGTTCACGTTGTTAATACTAGATAAATAACAGTGTTTGACATGATTTTTCTTACCAGGTGATCGTAACTCATTAATTTGAGCGCTTCTAGCTATTTTAGATGCTACTCGAATGTAAGTAATGAAGTTAAATTGGTGGGCACCAAATTCATGGAAATAGCACTTCGAAAAAAAAAAAGACAATAAAAAGTGGAGACCTTATATTGTCATGATCCTGTGGTTTTTCGCTATGTTTAAGTATATTCTATGGTAAATTTATAACTCATGTACCCATTTTTGCAGTTTTTCTGAGCGCTTACTAATATGCTTTTGACGTTTGAATCAATATCCAGCTAGCAAATGGAAAAATGAACAGGGTTTTTTCGTAGAATAACAAAATCTGTTCAAACGTGCACCTGTTGGTTTGAGCACTTGCTTGTGACAACACGCCACAACAACAGCAACAAT
This sequence comes from Cerastoderma edule, assembly GCA_947846245.1. Taxonomy (NCBI): domain Eukaryota; kingdom Metazoa; phylum Mollusca; class Bivalvia; order Cardiida; family Cardiidae; genus Cerastoderma; species Cerastoderma edule. The sequence continues at coordinate 14,753,461 of OX401418.1, read as the reverse complement.
GCATCTATTTATAGATTGGTTTACCCACAATTCTTTACGCGATAGTACACAGATAAGTGCAAAGCATACCTGTCGAACACAATGGGTAAACACTGGTTGGGGCCTTACTCGAATGATACAAGCTGTAACTGCGTGACAGTAGAATGAAATATCTACGTCTGAACCATTCGGACTATTTGGGGCCTAAACTATTGGTCAGAGACCACTGAAGAATTACTTCCGGAGGTTATTGTACAATAAAAAGTAATTGATGAAAATTTAGAATGTTACTTTGAGTATTTTATGCCTATATGATACACGAATGGGCCTTTTTGACTGTTTTTAAACTTTTGTGGGTGTTTGCCATGTTTTAAACCTCTGGTTTGTTGTTTTGTCCAGAACTACTTCTCGCGTAAGGCGACGCGCTGAGGAAAACCACCTGCGCTGACCCCAGCATTTTTGTACGTGATTTTAGAGGTAGGTAAAAAAGGGGTCGGTAGCGAAAAAAGGAGCTGATCTTCGGTATGTTTGTTCGTGAAATTCTGATTTGGAAGGGAGTGTAGAATAGTGAAACAAGAAAGATTAACTATGAATCTTTTCATGGAAGGTACTATGAAGGGTCCAAAATAAAGAAGGGCCAAAACATGGCGGATTCTGACCTTTTTGGATAATGTTAATGTTCCCATCGATGCGAACCAAGAGCGACCGAAGTAAACCGACGAAAGAATACATTTCAAAATGGAGAAATATGAATATCATACCTTAACAGGGTGTGTTTGATTTTTGAAAAAAAAACAGTTCATACCTGCGTCCCATTAGACACCTTTCCCGCTGCTTTACCATCTTCCGATCTCCAGCTCTCGGGTAAAAAGCAGGATACTACAAGCATGAGATGAACATGGTGTCTGTTAAACTATACGACAAGACCCCTTCCCCATCGGAGTGAATAAGTAAAGGCTTGTTAGCTTAAACTACGGACAATTTTCTAAAAATAAATTTTTGTGTCGTCTGCTTTCCAAAACCATAACTACATGCTTAATTTTGATGAGGAAAGATACTCAGAGTAGCAAACAGGTTAGATCACAGACCAGCCGCCAATTTACTTGGCGACTGGCCTGGATCTAACCTGTTTGCATAAGCATGAAGTCGGTTCCAGCACTGTAAGGGTTAAGCGAATCTCTTTAACAGTTTTACATAGTTTAAACATATTTTTATTCAGCTAACTTATGAATAAGGGTTGGACCACAACTTCTACAACTTAGATTCGCTACTTCCCCTTTTATATGATAAGCTATATAATTCAGATTGGCGAGGATTTACACAGTTTTAATGAAAGAATACATCTCATAATTCTCACTGAGTTAAAAATAGATATGTGTCTAGTGATGCCATTGATTAACTATTATTGCAAAATGTTTTAATGCATAAAATTACATTGGATATCTACAATTGCAAATTGATATAATGTATATAATCACATTAGGTATCTATCATTACAAACTGATATCGTGTATTTGATCACATTGGATACCTATAATTGAAAAAATGTTGTAATTTATATTTTCACATTGGATATCATTTATTGCAAAATTTTGTAATTTGTTTGATTTCATCGGATACCTATGATTGCAAAGTGATTTAATGCATTGTAAGGACATCATTATTTACCTTTCTTTATTAAACTTGTGGACTTTATTCTAACTATGTGTTTACCCTGCATCATATTTTAAGGACATTTTATCTACATCTAGCTTTATGAACATTATTACCTACAAAGTCAGATGAACAACTTAACTGCTGCCATATCTTTCTTCTGAAGAAGTGACACGACAACTAATAACAAACGATCTAGTATTGTAACTCATACAGACTATGGATTAACTACACTTACCTGACGAATTGTCTACGTATAGCCTATTATCAACCAATCCCTATTTGTGCCATTATTCACGGATATAGTCCTTTTATTGTGCAAATCTGAACTGTCAACTCGTTTTCGGACATTCGAAGAGGAACAACAAAAAAGAAGTAACTCTGCCTGACTGAAGTTGTTGTTCCAGGGAAATCAGCCTATTTCACATCATATGTTTCATTGTTAATATTATTCTTTGTGAGAAAGTGATGTAGTGTGTATGAGCACTGTATATATGATATTTTTATCTTTAATCATATAGTCGTATTGAATGTTAGCGGCATTTTAACTTTGGAACTATTTTCAATGTTTATATTCTCAGCTTTTCGTTTCTAGAACGAATATCAATTCCAAAGTTTCCATGTAAATTAGATATGTAATTTAATAAATAAGCAGAACTTAAGCTGAAGTCAGCGTGCTTTGCTTCATTTCAATCGTAATTGTGCTACTTCCTGTCAAGTTTCTCCAAGTTTCTTCAATTTTTATGTATTCTTACGCTTTGTATTTGAGCGTTCTGCTATTTTTACAAACAATGATTCTACTCCAGCTTGTCTGTTTTATGATCTGCTTATGTAAAAAGCTGAATATTTTTGGTTTAAGCTGTGTCGATAAGTTTGTTATTTTGATTCTGAGCGCTTTTGTATCTTTGGTCTGATCACGGCGTTAACAGTTCTTCTGATCGTGGATTGGCTAATCCCGATCACGTGATCAGACGAAAGAATCTATATAAAGCGCGCAACTACAACTAAAAGGTAGTTAGAATGTTACATTCAACCTCAAATCTCTTTGATCAATAGGAAATTCCAACATTATCCAGTTACGGAATCATTGATACATTCATCTACCTTGGTGATTATTAATTATACCTTTTACGCAATGATGATATCAACGTACCTGATGTCATGTAAGCTTACCATGCAAAACAACTACTTTACGAGAAAGATCCCGTCACATAGACTAGTCCCTGTTAGCTATTTGTTATCTTACCAATGGAATGAAAGAGAGAGAAAGAAAGAGGTGCGTGAGGCAGATGAAGGACATCAAACCCTGTATATATTGAATACCAAAGGCCATTGTGTTAAACATGTATATGAATTAAGCTGTTGACGGTAACTTCGGTTACTATTTAAAACTCGTGAACCATGCACGCTCTTGTGTCTAGTTATTTCACTCCTTTCAAAGTATGCGGAGAGCAGGTCCCTTTCCAGATGACGGCAGAATCCTTACAGCATACTGACATGACGCTTAAACTCTATATAGTTCAGAAAGAAAACTGCAAACTGGGTAATATGAGTTATATATTATGATGGATTATGTTGAAACAAAGCGAAAAACCACATGATCATGACGATATAAAGCCTGCACTTTTTACTATCAAATTTTCAAAGTGCTAATTTCACGAATTTAGTGCCCACCAATTTAACTTCGTTGTTTACATTTGAGTAACATCTAAAATAGCAAGGAGTGCTCAATTAATAAGTGGCGATCACCTGGTAAAGAAAATCATACGAAACACATAAAAACAATGTCATTTGTCTGATATTAACAACGTGAACATTCAAATTAGTGCATTTCTTGGGTTTTATTGGTTCCCATAGTTTTGTCAGTTGACCTTGTTTTATCACTAATTGTAAACATACCTTATAGTATTCACTTTTTTAAAAGCATCATGTGAACGTGTTACAGTCTCAAATCCTCTGTAAAGGGAAAATTTACGTTAATTTTCGATTATTATAGAGCTTTCGCAATTCTAGTGTAAATGAGTGCAAGTACGGCTTTAACCCCTTCCCAAACAATCACGACATTTGACCACTTTGTTTCGGACGACTTTAGAGAATAATGTGGGAAAAGGAAGAATTGTTCGTAACGAGCAATTTTTCCTTTTCCCACAACGTTTTCTGCCCTATCAGAAGATTTCTTTTCCATTTACACCACATTTTGAAATGTCGTCTGCAAACTTTTTCACTTTGGGACAGTCGAAAATTTGTTTTTTGGGAAAGGTTTAGGTAAATAAAGATTCTTGAATCTTGTAACATACCACAGTCACGCGCTGAAAGAGTATCAAGTCCGTCCCATGACCCGTTATTGCAGGTCAATTTTTTGCACTCGCTATCAGAGTGAAAGACACGCAATATCGTCCCGTTGTGGAACTCCTTGTCTAGGTTTTCGACAAGCGAAACGGCATGTTCATCGTAGACATCAAACACCGTCTGATCGATGGCAGGTTTTATGCAAATATCTTGAAAAAGAAAGACAAATAAAGAGGTAAAAACGCAATCGCAACTAGTCGGGTATTTCCGTGACCCTGGAAGTACACCTCGTAAATAAGTGCAGGGTTACACATTTTGTGTTATGAAAGTTTGAACGCTTTTGAAAGTTTTATTTACATGATTCCATAAGGCTTATAAGCTTACTAGGTACATTATTGACATAATATAGTGAACATAAATACGAGAATGAAATACATGAAATTAGATATTGCCAACATGACGATCTACAATAAGAATAAAATAAGGATGTAAATATAACAAGAAAATTCAACTCATACAACATAGACAAACAAACGTCTTTAGATGTTCCTACAAACACATTTATATGCAATGTAGACAGTGGTGACAGCTCCACAAATACAAACATTGACATACGAAAGCCGATAAAGGTTCATACAAACACATTCATATAAATAATGAACAAAAAGTAGATATGGTCGGAGCAAGGTTTGATATTTTGTACATAATACGTGCGTCTTGATAAATAAACAAAAGCCTATAATTTTGATAAGAAATGCAATAAAAACATTGCAACATCAACAATACATGATGCTATTTCTCTCTTCAATAGTATGGAAAACAAATAATCCCAATAGTAGATGACTTTTTTATGTATCCCCGGCTACTGGTGTGTACATCGAATCCATTTTACACATGTAATGTCGGAGTTGATTGGAGTAGCGTCCCCTGTTTTCAGTCGGCGTGGTTTAATGCTCGTTATCGTAAGGCCAGATACACGTTTCCTTTGACCGTCCAGGTTGAGTAGTGCAAGGATTGTGGAAGTAATCAGTATCATCTAAATGATCATCATCATTTAAAACCATATGTTTTGGTCGGTAATTCATACACAATAGTAGATTGAGAAGTTGTGTCTTGTTTTTGTTTCAAAAAGGTTGGCTGTTTGGATATTGAATTTGACATTTTTATTTGAAACGAAAGTTTAACGAAACTAGTCTTGCAAGAAGCAATATGGCGGCTTCCATATTATGTCAGAGGTATCGTCATTGATGAGCTAAGATCGATAATTGATAGTGACTATCCTGGGTAAACTACGTATTTTTCGCACGGATTAAGTCACACACATTTGATTAAAGAATTATATGTTACCATGCGAGTAAAAGAAATAAATTAAGGTAGAATACCAATAAGCCGCCATTTTGAAACTAATTCTTTCGTCGGATTTCTTCGGACGTTCTCGGTAAACATCGGTCATGGCCGGAGCTATTCCGTGTTAGGCGAATAGATGTTTATTCAATAAGCCCCCCTGGTCTGGTAATGACGAACCAAAAGAAAGCCGTTATACAACTTGTATATTGTTGACATGGTGTTAAATCCCGAAAACAAGCAAACAAGCAAAAAACAAACAAAAACATACAAAAACAAACAACATACCCTGTTTTTCACACAGAATGATGGGTGTATTTTCATCGGTCCCTGGACAGTAGCATTTACAATCCATTCCAAGAAATCCCCCATCTGGACAAGGTATGTCATTGCATCCCCCTGTGAATATAACATAACAAAATAACAACACAACACAATAATAATTTATTGAATTATAGACATAACATGTTTTACAGCAATTTCACAAACATTTTAAAAAAAAACATAGAATAACAGAAGAGCTTTTTGTTAAAAGGTGTTATTAAATGTCTATTTTTTTGAGCTAACATATATACGTTGATAGATTAAAAATGTCTTTTTCTTGAAGTTTTTGATAAATGGTTGATTGAATTGTTGCATATGTGGCCATGCATGAATGTATGTTCCTATATCATATGATCTTAAATTTGAATGTTTTATAATTGTATGACCTGAAACTGTTAAGTTTACGTCTAGACAATTTTATCCTGTCACAAGCGTCATTTTGGGACCGATAACTAGGTGCCGTATAACATTTGTGATATCCGGCACTAACCATATAATTTATGCACGTGACGAATCATGACGTCATAGGAACGGCATGACGTCATATTTACATCATTCTCTACTTATTTTTGTCCTTTTTCTTGTGTTTTATTTTAATCTTTTTTCTTTAAAAGAATACATAAAGGTAACCGGATAAATAGAATAGATAGTTGGTGTCTTTGAATGGAAAATGTTATCCGGCTCGGCTTCGGATTATTATCCGTTTCGACTTCGGCTCACCGGATAATATTCCTAAGCCTTGCCCGATGACATTTCCGATTCACGACACCAACCATCTATTCTCTATTTCTATTTATTGAATGTTCAAATAATTCATCCACAAGCCAGGACAGGACAGGAAGAAGTGAATTAAAACCATAATACAGTGTTGAGTGAATAAGGACATTTATTGCAAAATGTCATAACAAATATTACACTTCTTAAGAGTGTTATCTCAGAATAGAATCATATTTACTTATAAGAGTGTTGTAAAGCCAACTCGCCTATATTTTCACCTCTACTGACTGGGTGGCCAAAAAAACCGCCACCTCAAGTAAACAATGCAAAGATTAATTAACATAAAGATGTTCTAAGAGTTGTACCTATACAGGATTAGCAGCAGACTCAACCTCAATGAAGGAGGATGGAATGGAAGGAGGTGGTATATATTTCGCTACGCAGAACTTTGCTGAATTTATCTACGCAGTTAACCAAAGGACGAAGCTTGTGGTTTGCTTAAAGGCCATAGTCACACGCTTCCTTCTCATTGGTCAGATTATAGTAAACAAGAACGTCATTGGTCAGATTAATAAAAACAAGTTTACTCCATTTAGTAGTAGTAGCTAGTATTTAACCGAACAAGCTTTTCCATTCCATAAATTATTTTATGTATTTATCTGTTACATGGATGTCTACATTTGGAACATGTAATAGGCTAAAGGTTGCAAATCATTATTGGAATTGATTTAAAAGTCACCAGGCAGATTTATGTAAACACTGCGTGACCAACTTTTTTTCAACTTGCTTTTTTTCATTTATACAAATATTTTCATATGTTTAGAAATGTATATGCATATGGAGGAGACTTTAATAACGAATGTTTATATGTACATACGTATTCATAGTAGGCTTGAGTACTTGCTAGGTATTCAAAATAATTTGTAAACTGTTTAACAGAGATCCACAAATTGTTCTTCAAAAACACGGCCTAGCGATATAAGTAACTTAACAAGATGTGAACTTTATAGAAATTCTAAACTACTCCGGTTTATCGAGGTCGTAACCAAGGATACATCTCACGGTAAAGGTGTCCTTGGACGATGTTTCAGACATAACTGCGTTAATCACCAAACTGCATGGCTTCTTGGCTAAAACTAAACAGAACAATACCAAGACATTGGCCTCAAATCTGTACACTATTTTTGAACCCGTTGACCAAGCATCTGAGTCCGTTGAATCAATATATACTGTTTTTTAAGACATCGATATAAAAATTACACGATCACCCGTTTAGTCATGTGTTCATCCTCATCAAAACAAGTTCTGTGCGGCTTGATGTAGAACGATATCTAATTCTGACCTCAGACCTTATTACCAACTTAACATTGGAATTGCTAGACATTTAAACGTTGCTAATAATGATATGGTTTGTCTATATTGTTTTCTCTACAAAGATATTTCGATTGTTGATGACAAATACCATTCATTTTTTATATGTGAAAGGTTTGGAGACATCCGACTTGAATTCATATGATATCATGTGTGTAGTGTCATACTTTATCTTTTTTTTTACATAAGCTCTTATATGAATAATATAAATGGAAGTGGTTTGCACATCTATATATAATCTTAACTGTGTAATATGTAAATGTATTGTCGGCTGGAGGCCTATTTACTGAAATAAATCGCATTGTTTCATATCATGACGCAAAATCTAGAGTGTTAGATATAAGTTGAAATATTATTTTTCCAAAATCGATGGAGACATGATTTGTATAGTACCATAACTTACCCGAACAACTATACATGTTGTTGACAATCTGTGCGTCACGAAAACTTATTGTTTTTACTTTTCCGATCTTGTTTGTGAACGCGGAATCCTTAGGTACAATTGTCTCTAGATTTCTCTCGGCATCCTTAGAAAAGTACTGAAACGGAAATGCATGAAATCACAATAGAGCTTAAGTCAGTGCGATTTTAACCCGCTTTAAGATGGCCAATCAATGTAATATATATACATAATATTTATTGAATTGTGAACATAACAGTGTAATCTTTATTTACATCTCATCATTGTACAATCATAAAACACATTTACATTATAAGATTTCATTTCATAAAAGAAGAAATGCCACTCCACTATGGAGTTATAAGAGATGAGTCTTAATGCGATAAGATTCAAGACAAAGGCATCTTAATTCAAGATATAAAGTAATAAACCAATGAACATTAATATATAGCAATATTTAATAAATATTTTAAACAGACATGGATTGAAAGAAAAGCCATTCATTTAAAAGTACCATACAATTTCTAACTTGTAGAGCACAATACATATAAAATGACATTCAAACAATTGTTTTCATTGAAGGATTTCATAATAGACTATTGAATTCATCCACAGTGGGTTATGTGTGATAGTAATCTCTTATTTTTATGCTAAATATGAATATTTTGAAAAGTATTCTGAAATATGAAATTCGTTTTCTTTTTTTCCAGAATCACATTTACTTTACATGCAATAAATTCGTGGATTATAATAAGGTCTGAGCGTCCCTTTTTTATAACTGATAAACATAGAAATGCATTTTCTGAACTTTCATTCATGTACAATGTCGAGATATCTTTCCAACATGAATGATTAAAAGCATACTAGCGCTCAGAAATACTACAAAACTGGGAAATGTAAGTTATAAATTATGACAGAAAATGTTAAAACATAGCGAAAAACCACAGGATCATGACAATATAACGCCTGCACTTTTTTCATCTGCTTTTTTCACAAATTTGGTGCCAACCAATTTAACTTCATTGTTTACATTCTAAAATAGCAAGGAGTGCTAGGATTAATGGGTGGCGATCACTTGGTTAGAAAAATCACATGAAACACATAAAAATACTGTAATTTATAATATTAACAAGGCGAACATTCAAACTAGAGAATTTCTTGGGTTTTATTGCTTCCCAAGGTTTCTCGGCTGACCTAGTTTCATCGCTAATTGTAAACAAACCTAAGAATATTCACTCTTTTAAAAGCATCACGTGAACGTGTTTCAGTCTAAGTTCCTTTGTAAAATGGAATCCAAATCACTTTAAATTTAACTGTCAATTATTCTAGAACTTTCACGATTTAAGTGTAAATGAGTGCAAGTATGGCTTGAAGAGATTTTCTGACTTTATTTGCATATTTGATTTCGAGATATATTTCAATCATGAATGTACGAATATTTGAATAAACTATAGATATAGGTACAATTTAGATTTGCTATTAATGATGGAAATTAATTGTTAGATAAATAGTTTTATTCCCAAACGTTAACGATCCTTATTTGCCTATGTGTGTTTTCCTCGTACCTTACTTTAGCAGCTAGTTGATCTAAGAATTATAACAACTTGATCAGCCAATGAAATTCATCGATTGTTTACATATTGTTTATTCAAATATTCGTACATTCATGTTAGAAATGTATTGATTTATATTGGCTAAAAATGAATACCAATTGTGTTGGTATATATGTCTTATATGCGTTGTTTTATAGAGCTAGGATTCATTTGCATATTTAATTGGTAATATAAGTGGGTGGGCAGTGGTCCTGCAGTTGATCGTTGGTCTTGACACACAAGGGATCTGAGTTCGATTTCAATTTATGTTGAGGTCCGCTTCGCAATCTTTTATTAATCCACATTCGGTGCGAGTTCTGGTTATGAAATCCATTAAAACGTACAAAATAAGACACTCATATCTATATTTTTGTATTTCTGTACATGTATTATGAAGTATAGTTCCATATAATGGTATCGCATTTCTGTGAATGATATTACACTGAAACCAATATTTCTGTGTATTCCATCAAATAAGTAAAGAATAAGATACTCTTATCGATTTGTCTGTTTATACCATTAAAAATAGTGTAAGTAACCCATATCGATATTTCTGTGTATTCTATTATGAACATGTATTCCATTATAAAGTAAAAAGTAAAGTACTGATATCGATATATCCATTAAACATTTAAAATAAGATACAAACATCGATATTTCTCTTTACTCAATTAAAAAGGTAGAGAATAAGATTCTTATATCGATATTTCTGCGTACTCCGTTCAAAAAGTAGAGAATAAAGTTCTCAGATCGATACTTGAGGGTACTTCGTTAAAAGGTAGAGAATAAGTTTATTATATCGATATTTCTGTGTACTCCATTAAAAAGGTATAAAATAAGATTCTCATATCGATATGTCTGTGTACTCCATTAAAAAGGTAGATAATAAATGTATCATATCGATATTGCTATGTACTCCATTAAAAAAGTATAAAATAAGATTCTCATATCGATATTTATGTGCACTCTGTTAAAAAGATAGAGAATAAGAATATCATGTCGATATTTCTGTGTATTCCTCTACGAAGTGCGGGAGTAGATACTTATGTCGATGTAAAAGAAAAAAATAAGGTACTCAAATTGATTACTCACAGTGCTCCCGTAATGCATGATACTGAGATAGTCATATGGTTTGCCGTAGTTATTGTAAACAGACCAGTTTCCCTTGTCGAAGTTGATGGGGTGTATACCGCTGTCAATGTTTTCGTAGTGAATGGTGACGTAGGCATCTCTGTCGGGGCGTGAATGTTCGTGAAACAAGCCCACTGCATGTCCTATTTCGTGGATGATGATATTTTCCTACAACACATACGGTAAAAATCCTTTACACAAAGCAAAAAAGGTGACTGTCCCTAATTGAAAGAGTTTGCAGACGTCATTGTGATGGAATTGAAAATAATTTTCCGATAGGACAGATCATAATATGGGAAAAGGAAAACTTGCTCGTTAGAAGCAATTTCTCCTTTCCAACAATGTTTTACAGAGGCGTCTGCAACAAACTTGTCAAATGACGTTATTGTTTGGTAATGGGTTAACCGTTAGAATGCTGGGTTATTTTCTAAAAATATATATTTGTGTCTTTTGCTATCCAAAACCTTAAATATATGCTTAATGTTGATGAGAAAAGATATTGAAAGTAGCAAATCGATTACATTACAGGCCAGCCGCCAATCTACTTGGTGGCTGGCCTGGATCAAACCTGTTTGCATAAGCATGAAGTCGGTTCCAGCACTATAAGATTAAAAGGTGCTTGGTAACAGTTTTGAGGAGATTTGGAAGTTATAAAATAGTTTCTTTAAAGATGCACAACAGTTTTACTATACGAGTATATGGGCCGCGTCACGCGAAAAGGGGCACTCGGACATAGCAAACAGTGTAGCCCCAGACCAGCCGCCACGTCACTGACGTGGTGGCTGGTCTGGTGCTACACTGTTTGCCATCTAAGAGGACATCAAGTTATACCTTTAAATAAATACAAATGATAACTTTCGTGACTAGATGCTGGAATAATAGCGCTAAGATAGAGCTGAGTCAGCGCTTTTTTTTATATGTCCGAGTGCCCCTTTTCGCGTGACGCGGCCCATTTTATTTACACACTGAAGGAAAGCCATAGGAAGCAAAATTATAGCCATTTAATTGTTTTTAAGTATGTATAAATTGAACAAAATCGTGATATCGTTTTTGAGATCTATCGCATATGAATTGCACATACTTAGATGGTTCGACGCTTCCTTAATCAAGTATGCTTTCAATGAATACTTATAAATGTCATTCAAACATAAATAGAAAACTGTATTGTTTCATCGACATTCTAATTTGATTTTCAAATTTTCTCGTCCGTGATCAGGTACACAATGTAAAACTGGGCGCATTTTCTTAACAAAATGTTATAAGATGTTACTTTTCCTAAAACTGTTGAAAAGTGCGTTTAACTACGCGACGAAAGAATTTAGGGGCAAACAAAAAGGAAAACGGACTTAACTTACGTGGACGCATGCCTTTTGAAGGGAGATTGGTTGTGGGAGCTTCAAACACCCAACAAAGGAAAAACACCTGTCAATATAAAGTTTCATTGATTGGAATTTAACGTTGTTCTCAACATGTTTTCGGTTACATGTTTATGTAAAATGCTGGGTTATAATATCCAGCCAGCCTTAGACCTTGGAATATATGTTTTATGTCTTGTATGGTGTAGTGTGAACAAATTCACCTGACGTTGATGACCGCTATCGTTATCTTACACTTTGGTGGGTTTCTTTATATATCTTCGGGACTCTCCGTCAATTATTTGAAAAGGACCAAACACGGTCAGACGATGTACGATCTGCTGTTATGTATTCAAGAGAGGGACTCAATATGCTAAATGATTCCGTCCCAATCCACGGGTAAAGATTCATTTTGCTGTAAAATATGCATCAACTAAGTTCTCAAACGTGACAGGTTGATGACCACAAGCTCACAAAAACCAAAACGAGGCTACTGGTTTACGTACCTGTATTCATCGTACTTCGCAAACGTGAGAAATACATGGTCCTTCCACAATGTTAAATCAAGTACATTTGAGGTTTGTTATCAATTTTAGCCTCTTTGCAAGGGAAATTAATCATTCTCTAAGGCTTCTATCTGCTTATGATAAAAACTGTTGAAATTGAATAATATCTGTTTTTTTCTAATTTTCTCTTTTAGTTACAGACCTGTACGCTTTTATCGCAGAAAACCATTCAGTGAGCATGGATAGAGCAAAATTACATTGAGGGTGCTGCCAACTTGAACCAAGAACAGATTAAGACTTAATGACATGCAAAGTGACATTTTAATTCTCCAGTTTAATAACAGGAAATGATTATGAAGACCTTAATTGGCAACTGGTGCAAAAATTAGCGAGATCTACGCACACCAATATTGTGGCTTGAAGAAAGAAAGCATGCTTACTACTCTGAGTGTTTTTCACCATTTAAGATGATGATGATAAGTCTATTTTATTCAAATTTTCATGAAACCTTCCTAATCAATCAAATATGGATTTTACTATCTATGTAAGACACCTTAAACAGAGGGGTTGCATTGTAAATTATTGCTGCGAAAGAATTAATACCATTTGATCACAATGGTAGATAGGTTATTATTCAATTCTGCAGGTACTGCTGATTATGCTTTTAATTTGAACTATGTATGAATCTCTTATCATTGTAAAACTATTTCAAAATTGAATCCTGATATGGTGGAAAAGATTTTATTTGGTTTATTATTTTACATAAACAATAAAAACATAGAACTTTTTCTCAATGAATTTTGTCAAAATAGTCCATGAAAATTAAGCATGAATTACAACGGTATGATTACAAGCAACTATTGTGGGGGTTTTACTTTTTAAATGGTAAGTCTTTACCATAATGCCATGGCACATTTTATCTTGCTCAAGTTTAAAACAATGTTTGAAAACTGAAGTTTGGAACTAGACTTTCTTTTTTTGGTTAATTTCACCTTTTTCAAAGTGATTCCACGAAACGATGATATCCCATTTAATTTTTAGTTTAAATCAAACAAACACAATTACTTAAACAATCGTCTTTGTATCATGGGAGACATTTCTGGTTACTGATCAACCTACCCATCGTCTTCGTTGTTCACAAACTTGATAACTGAATGGTCCTTCTCTAATGCTGGCACAAATTTAAGGCATGTGTGTTGCATCCAGTGTTGAATCGCGTTATTTATCGTTAATTTCTCTTCAGCATCTAAAAAAGGTGACACTTAGTTTACGAATCTTGTTTACGAATGGCGGCCTTTTTAATGGAAGTTCGCTCAGTTTGTCATGTAAAAGTAATATGTAACAAGCAACCAAAGGTAAAGACAAACAGACAAAGATACATACAGACACACAGACGTATACAGACATACTTATAAAACATTCATAGACAGACGAAGACACAGACAGACATACTCACATACAGTTACACAGACAGACACACGGACAGACACGCAAACATACATACACACATAGACTAACACCTATACAGATAGACTTATAAAACATTCATAGACAGACGAAGACACAGACAGGAATACTCACATACAGTTACACAGACAGACACACGGACAGACACGCATACATACATACACACATAGACTAACACGTATACAGACAGACTTATTAAACATTCATAGACAGACGTAGACACAGACAGACATACTCACATACAGTTACACAGACAGACACACGGACAGACACGCATACAATTACACTGACTGTCATTTAGACAGAACACAGATGGATAGGCAGGCAGACATGTACTAATAGAAAGACAGAAAGACAGACAGACAAACACATATATAGACAGACAGATAGACGGATGAATTCATACCAAACGCATCATCGACGGAGTATGGAATATGTCCATTCGGCCATAATCTTCCCTTGTCGCGGATAGCACTTCGCTTCTCACGACTTGTAAAGTATCTACCCCTGTAATGATGAAATGAAATCTTAAAATTGTCTTCATTAATTGTTTAGATGGCGTTGGTATAGCATAAGGTATTGCTATAATGTATTTTATCCTGTCACGAATTTTATTTTGGGACCGATAACAAGGTGGCGTATAGCATTTGAGCTATACAGCACCAACCGCAGTCATGTGACGAACCGTGCCGTCGTTACGACATCGGGGCATATGACGTCATGTATATAACATACTCTACTTGTTTAATATCTTTATTACACTTTTCCTTATGTTTATATCGTTTTGTCTCTTTATAAGAATACATAATTGTAACATTATATATGTAGGCAGAATACATGGTTGGTCTCTTTGAATTAGAAAGGTTATCGGACTCAGCTTCGGATTATTATGCGGCACATCGGATAACATCCATACGCCTTGCCTGATAACATTTCCGAATCACAACACATCGGATAATAGCCCTACGCCTTGCCCGACAACATTTTCGAATCACGATACATCGGATAACATCCCTTCGCCTTGCCCAATAACATTTCCGAATCACGATACATTGGATAATATCCCTACGCCTTGCCCGACAACATTTCCGAATCACGATACTTTGGATAAAATCCCTTCGCCTTGCCCAATAACATTTCCGCATCACGATACATCGGATAATATCCTTACGCCTTGCCCAATAACATTTCCGAATCCCTACACATCGGATGATATCCCTACGCCTTGCCAAATTACAATTCCAAATCACCACACCAAACATACATTCTCTATAAGAGTAGCAAGTACTCGATACCACTCTGTCTTTCAGTCCATGTAAGTTCGTAGCTGCGCTATCGTTCCAAATATTCTAAAAAACGAATCACCGGACTAAATCCAACTTCCGTAAAATAACCGGATAGTCCTTCTCAAAGAGTGACACTTAAAAAACGGATTACGTAAACAATTCTTATGATTAAGTCCGAATGATAGACAAAAGCACTTTTAAAAATGACATATTGTCTGCCAGTTGTTTACAAGGGCACTAGTTAAGAATGATGTTCATTGGCCGGCTGGTACCTAGAGGCTCTTCCATTCGTTGGATAGCCATTGACAACCCATTCAAGTAACATCTAGAACCGCTTATAACGGAATAGCCTTATCAAGCACTGCGAGGAGAAAGTCGTCGTTTTCAGACAAAACTATTCATTTTCAATAAATTTCATGTGTGTGAAATGCATCGAAATGGATACTAGTTTACCTAACCCAAAACCGAAGACTTAGTAAGTCCATTTCCTAAAAATACAAGCGAGACACTGATATCAAAGGACACAAATCTTTCAAAGAACCAACAAACATTTTTTGCAATTTTTCGGATACACAGACGCTATCAAAGATTGCAGGGATGTCAAATTAAATTTCGGACACCTCTGTCATTTTTCGTTAGCAGCTTTACTTCACAGTTCCCGGGGGAATATATTATCCGGGTTCAACCTAAACCAAGACTGGTTCCAAGACGGGTTCCTTGCTATCAGTAAGGTCGATCTAGTCTTCTGGAGTATTACTCTGGTTCCCTATCGATCTCTTCAAAAGAACTATCTCACAGTATGAGATTTTACTGATTTTATGATTAAATGTCCCATATGTATAAAGTGACATCACAGATTTATTCAATCACAGACAGCCAGATCATTGAAAGACTTTTCAGCTTCTTTTAGAACCGTATAATAGAGATATAGCACATTTATCTTGCAACCCTTTACCATTCATAGACCAAACTTCCATTCAAAGCAATAAATGCCATTATGATAGATTCACAATTACTCAATGGAAACACATGTTTTGATATTTTGAAAAAAAAGTACATAATGAAATTGGTTGTTTGTTTAGTGACAATGACTATTAAAATCCCCTTTTTATATACCTATTTCTCACACAGCGCATTTTATGAGATAGTCGCTTGAACCTTTTCCCAAGCAATAATGACATTTGACCACTTTGTTGCAGACGGCTTTAAAAAACATTGTGGGAAAAGGAGAAATTGTTCGTTACGAGCAATTTCTCTTTTTTTCCACAATGTGTTCTGTCCTATCAGAAGATTATTTTCATATTTCATTACATTTTGAAATGTCGCCTGCAAACTCTTTCACTTAGGGACAGTCCAAAATTTGTTGTTTGGGAAAGGGTTAAGGCACTACAAAGCTTTATCACAGTGCTGGCGAATCCGAGATAAATCGTCATATAATATGTATGTGTGTTTGTATGTATATCTATATGATAGAAATTATATGAGCCACGTCACGGGAAAAGGGGCACTTGGACATAGCAAACAGTGTAGCCCCCAGACCAGCCGCCACGTCACTGACGTGGTGGCTGGTCTGGGGTTACACTGTTTGCCATCTTAAAGGTCATCAAGTTCTACCTTTAGATACATACAAATGATAACTGTCGTGGCTAGATGCTGGAATAATAGCGCTAAGAAACAGCTGAGTCAGTGGTTTATATTTATGTCCGAGTGCCCCTTTTCGCTTGACGCGGCCCAATTATATCTATTTCGTTTGCATAGTCTACTGAACTCTTATGGCCAAAAGCATGTTTGTGCTGATTATGCCGAATAAAATTGAATTGAATTGAACTTAAAAGAAATATTAGCATGTCGCATGACACCATTCGAAAACAAAATAAAGAGGAACTTACGAAAAAGCCTTCTCAGCCTCTTCCCTTGGCAGTATCATGTCTATCTGTAGTTTAACATAGGTTCCATCCATACCTGGGATCGTGTAATTCTTCCAGTCTGTGTAAATAAAAATATCAACAGAAAAACGCTATGTCTCCTTGCGATATAGATATATACATTACATCCTCATGTACTTGTTAACCCATTACCAAACAATCACATTTGCCCACTTTGTTGCAGGCGACTCTGGAAAACATTGTGGGAAAAGGAGAAATTGCCCTTGACGAGTAATTTCTCCTTATCCTACAATGTCTTCTGCCCTTTCACAAGATTATGTTTGAATTATATCACATCTTGTAATGTCGTCTGCAAACTTTTTCAATTTTGGGGCGGTCAAATGTTTGACGTTTGGTAAGGGCTAATCAGCGTGAGGAAAATACTTTCGTGAGTTAAAACCGATGTTATATTCGCAATCGTTTTGCCCCATTTATGGAGGTACACAAAGCCCCCCTACAACAACTCCTATTGCGAACACTTGCGAATGTTTGAGAATAGTTTCCAGGGCACTAAAAGTTTCAGTTAGACAAAAGGTTCCCCACAGACGGTTTGCCCTATTGAACGTCTTCGTCGTGAATTTTAACGACAATTAACGAGCTATTTCGAAAAATGAATGAGGGATAAACTTTGAATGATGCAGGGTTTTCCCTGACCTCCAACTTATAATTAAAATAATCCACAAATTCCAAGATTTGAGCCCCAAAGATCGTTATTTTCCATTCACAGTCCCCCAAATAAGCATATACGAGATTAACGGAAAACCCTGAATAATGCTGTTATGAAATAATTGATGAAATTTTAATATCATTGGAGCGAAAAGCGTTTTTATGTTGCCGTCAGTGGGTTTGGACTTGCGAATTTATTATGTCAATGTTGTGATATGATCAATACGTCGTTACACAAACACTCAAAGAAGTCATGAGCACAAGCGTTAGACAGCTGTTTTGGACAAGCTGTTAGTATAGAAACAAAATGGCATACTCTTTCAGAAATCGATCTGAAATTAAAAACAGGAAGTGAGACGAATTTACAATCTGTTTTTTTTTCACGTCGGTTTTGAATTATTGAGAAACGTTGGACGTTGTTTACATTGCTTATGCTGACGCTATGCATGTGCATATATGTGGGAAATTTTATTGACCTCTTATCTTGAATTAACTCACAATCCGTGTTGTATTCAACAAACCCCAAGTATTAGAGATATCCACCTTTTACAAAACGAATACACTCTTCATTTAAATGTTTTAAGGTAGAATACCCACAATCGGCCATTTTGAAACTCATTCTGTCATCGGATTACTTCGGTAGTTCTCGTTTAACCTCGATCGCAGTCCAGAACAAATCGAATGCGAATAGTTAAGACTCAGACCGAGGTTTACCGAGAGGGTGCACTTGTTTTGCCAGTGTCTTTTTTATTTATCATTATGAGTATCATCTTTTTACAAGACTTGTATTTCGAAATGTTGGGGAACAAAAAAACAAACAGAGTTAACATACCTTGTTCTTGTTTCTGTCCGGCTGATACTGAAATGAAACATGGACATGCAACTAGATAAATGATACTCCTCGTATATTACTACCTGCTTCCGTAACCGTGTAGGGGAGAGATATAACACATTTATGTTGCAAATAAAGTCAGCCGCTTAACCCTTTACCAAACACCAAATTTTAGACTGTCCCAAATTTCAAAATGTGATAGAATTGGACAAGAATCTGTTGAAAGGGCCGAAAACATTTTGGGAAAGGAGAAAATGCTCGTTAAGAGCAATTCCTCCTTTTCCAAAATTGTTTTCCTGAGTCGTCTGCAACAAAGTGGTTAATTGTCGTTATTGTTCCGTAAAAGGTTACATGGTCATGTACATGTTCAAATACCACAGTAAAATATCTACTAAAAGCCATGTACAGTTTTAAATGCCACAATGAAATATCTACAAAAAATCATGTACAGCTTCAAATGCCACTGTGAAATATTTACAAGAGGCCACTGATAGTTTCAAATGCCACAGTGAAATATCTACTATAAGTCATGTACATTATCGAACGCCACAGTGAAATATCTACTAGAAGTCATGTACAGTTTCAATACCACAGAGCAATATCTACTTAAAGTCATGTACATTTTTGAACGCCACAGTGAAATATCTACTAGAAGTCATGTACAGTTTTAGTTTCGAACGCCACATTGAAATATTTACGAGAAGTCATGTACAGTTTTGAACGGCACGATGAAATATCTACTAGAAGTCATGTACAGTTCTGAACGCCACAGTGCAATATCTACTCAATGTCATGTACAGTTTTGAACGGCACGATGAAATATCTACTTGAAGTCATGTACAGTTTTTGTTTTGAACGCCACATTGAAATATTTACGAGAAGTCATGTACAGTTTTGAACGGCACGATGAAATATCTACTATAAGTCATGTACATTATCGAACGCCACAGTGAAATATCTACTAGAAGTCATGTACAGTTTTGAACGCCACAGTGAAATATTTACTGGAAGGCATGTACAATTTCAAACGTGACAGTGTAATATCTACGAGAAGTCATGTACAGTTTTGAACGCCACATTGAGATATCTACTATAATTCATATAAAGTCTTGAATGCCATGGTATTCAATGCAATTTAAGGTAAGACCTTGGTAATGAAGAAAAGTCAGAATAACAAAATTTAAGATTAAACAGAGCAGATGCCATTTTAAAATCAAGTTTCATATTATAAGAATCTTTCCTGGATTAGAATTTGTATTTGCCAACTTCATTTATGAAATTTTAATTTCAATGTGAAGATTGAAAAGTAAAGAGAGGTAATTTATATGAAATAAATGACAAAATCGTTGATATTCATTTTGTAAATATAAATTCAAAGTCAGACAAATTTGGAATATTGGCTCGGTGAATGTCTTCCAAGCGATGCATCTTTCATGACTTACATTTAAACTTATCCTTTAACCAAAACAATAACCAGTTTTCCATTACCCAGGTCCTACCTTAAAATAGAATTATATACAAACCTGGCTCTCCCGCCTTTGGAACTAGTTCATCCTCTGTAATTAAAAGAAATCGAAATGGATTCACAGAGCAGTTAATAGCATTTAAACGACTATCAAATAGATTTGAATTTTACTTTTTTTTAAAAATAAAACTGTCTTTAAGGGATGAAACGACAACGTAGATTCTTAAAGTAGCATAACATAAGACTAATTGGAAGCTTTCCAGCCCTCTTCATTACCGTACAGAAAAGATATCGAACATGTATATTGCAGATATTGTACACTCTTTTTCGTTAACAACGATCTAAAGTTAAAATTAGAGACGTTATTTGAGAAACCAACGTGACGTAGGCCTTCGGAAACGTTTAACCACTCTTGTCACGTGACGCTACAATCGGAACTACTCGGGTATTTCCGTGAGTGATTTCATTGGATAAACCCGATATGTTCAGGTTGTTGACGCGTATAAGGCTCTCGAAACAAAATTTCCGCGTTTATTTATAAACAGGCAATCCTATAGAAGCACTGTTAGGCGTTGGAATAAAAATGTATTCGTCCATGGTATGCACATAATGTTAACAAAGTATAATTGATCAACGGAATATCGCTATGGACTTGAAAAACAAAAAGAACGTTTCATACCATGTATTATTGATACGAGTTAGGGTCTGTCCTTCGAAAACTTGCTCATTGAGTTAAAAAAAAGTTGAAACAAGGTCAACAGTAAAGTCCTTACTCTTTTCCATGGCCTTCAATAGCATTCTATCAATGGAGAACTGGACGCATGGCTGGATGATCGCCAGCTGAAAGGATAATGTATTGGGTTAATGACATTGATGATATGTGGTATGCTAGTTCCTCTACTTATTTTATTATTTCATAGAATTAAATAAAAACAAATAAAAGGGTAATGCTACATAACAAATGTCACAGCCTACCACAAGGTGATAATAACCCGGTAAGCACGAATGAATGAAGTGAATAAACAAGTATTTTGGGAACGGCTTTAACCCATTACCAAACAATAACTACATTTGACCATTTTGTTGCAGACGACTCTGGAAAACATTGTGGAAAAGGGAAAACTGCTCTTAACGAACAATTTCTCCTTTTCCTTCAATGTTTTCTGCCCTATCAGAATATTGTTTTTAGATTTAATTGCATTTTGAAATGTCGTCGGCAAACTCTTTCAATTTGGGACGGCCGAAAACTTGGCGTTTGGTAAAGGGTTATAAAGCGAAATTGTTATAATTACGTACTTTTGTGACAACGTGGCGTCTGTGTGATCCATTCAAATTCGGTTTTTATAGTTCAAAAATGAATACATGAAAATACTTATTATAATATTACATGTATTTTATATTACTGATCAGTTGTATTTAAATGTCTGACAAGAGCCTGTACAGTTTACGACTTGAATAAAATATTGTCATTGTGATAGGTAATGGGTTAAACCGAATCTTATTCCAAATAAACCCTATCACAATGGGATGAAAAGCACTGTTGAACTATGTTGCTATATCTTGTACCGAGGGTCCCGTGATCGATCACTTAAAAAGTGGCAAGTTGAAAATACAGTGACTGACCCTCAAATCGGGTCGAATACTGCTCATATATCCAGGAAAACAGTCGTCAAGAATGAATCTTATAAGCCTCCGTCACAGTCGATGTAAAATGATTAAACTTTTTATTATGTACTAAATCTTGGGTATAGTGAGATGATAGCATCATTGTACATACGTTGTTGAAGTTGACAAGTAGTTAAAATAGATTGACAAAATAAAGAGAAAGGATAATACAATATATAGAATGACTATTAAATGAAGTCAACTTACTGCCAATGTAACTGAAACACAATAACCACTAACCACTAACGCCATAAACCATAAAAAATACCCAAATAATCCGAACTCGGTAATTATGGTTCGCTCAGATATCCCAATGGCAGCCAACGGGTTTTAACAAGTACAAATGAAAATTTGGCTTTGTACCATTTTTGTCCTTTTATTTGAGTATTAAATCGGGATTCGTTTTTCAAATGTCGTTTCTACGCGGTGAGAAATAGGGAGCCCTGCAGCAAAAATAAATCACTTACAAAGATTTAAACAAAAATGGCAAAACAACACACTTACCAAAATGGTGACATAAAACACAGCCGACATCTTGAAGTATGAACCACTCTGGCGCGATTAATCGGAAATAAACAAAGAAGTTTCTACATCACAAGTACCACGAAAAAGTTATAACCTCTTAACAGTCCTTAAAGATGTTGACTTCGTCGAATTCATTGTTGTTTTTTTATCAAGTCATCTGAAAATGCGCTCTGTTATTATTCAACATACATTTTTAACTTTAGCCATGTTAGCCAATTAGAAAGGCAAGAACATTGCGTTATTTTACAAACATAGAACGCACTAACTTCGCCCTAAAAATCAAGTTTGTGTTAGCCAATTAGAAATGCAAAAACATCGCGTTATTTTACAAACATAGAACGCACTTACTTCGCCCTAAAAATCAAGTTTGTGTTAGCCAATTAGAAAGGCAAGAACATTGCGTTATTTTACAAACATAGAACGCACTAACTTCGCCCTAAAAATCAAGTTTGTGTTAGCCAATTAGAAAGGCAAGAACATTGCGTTATTTTACAAACATAGAACACACTAACTTCACCCTAAAAATCAAGTTTGTGTATTATGGCAACTAATGCTGTTCTGGTAAGGAAGTGTCAGACAAATAAATGGTGTTGCTGTATATCTGAACCTTTTTTTACCCTCTACCAAATGCGAAATTTTCGACTGTCCCAAATTGAAAGAGTTTGCAGACGACATTTCAAAATGTAATGATGTTGAAAAATAATCTTCTGAGAGGGCAGAAAACATTGTAGGGGAAGGAGGAATTGTCCATTACAGTTTATTTATTCTTTTCCCACACTGTTTTCCAGAGTCGTCTGTAACAAACTGGTCAAATGTCGTTGTTGTTTGGTGATGGGTTAAACGGCTTTTCCATGAAAGCTAAGCATTAAGCATTATCAAGGCACGGGACGTGGCAAATGAAGCTTTAACATATCATAATCAAGACTAACTTTAGTCAATTATCACTGCCTTTAAGCGTCTAAATTATGCTTTTATCACAATAATCTAAGCTTTGCATGCATTTTGTAAAACCATATGATGTGCTTCTATAAGGTACAAGTGAGTACAAGTGAGAAAAACTGACATACTGTTCCACTCTAACACATTTAAGAGACTCAATGTTTGTATAGGGAACAATACAGAACGTGTTTGGATAACACTTCCAATGCTGGGTAATTTTTTTTAAGAATAGGATTTTGTTTTGTCTGCTTTCCAAAACATTTCAAAAGTATCTCCTTAACTTTGATGAAGAAAGATGCCCAGAGTAGCAAACAGGTCAGATCACAGGCCAGCCGCCAATATACTTGGCGGCTGGCCTGTATCCAACCTGTTTGCTTAAGCGGCTAGTCGGTTCCAACGTTATAAAAAGGATTAATACATTTCTATGATCTGACTTACAACGTTCTTTTCATGGAAACGGAGCTTTTTTTTCTTCACGTTGGAGTATCGGGCTTGGAAAACACACAAGTTTTACTTCGCTTTTTTTTTCTTTTTTCTTCTTCTTCTTCATCTTCTTTTTCATTGTCTTCTTCCTTCCTCCCCTTTTTCTTCTTCGCCTACTTCAATCCCTTCTTAGTACTATTTAAGATTCGAGAACAACTTTAATTTTGTCACATTTAGAAAAACA
Source organism: Cerastoderma edule (assembly GCA_947846245.1). Classification (NCBI taxonomy): domain Eukaryota; kingdom Metazoa; phylum Mollusca; class Bivalvia; order Cardiida; family Cardiidae; genus Cerastoderma; species Cerastoderma edule. The sequence continues at coordinate 14,729,363 of OX401418.1, read as the reverse complement.
CTATATGTATATGATGTAAAAGTTATTGTTATCTAGTTTTATTGAATAAATGGGTTGTTGTTTGACAATTAAACAAAAATGTTTTACTCCGTTTTCACCAAGAACTCTATTTAGGGGAAGCAAATAAATGTTTCCTAGTCTGGTACTGTTTAAAAGCAACAACTGTTTCTTCAAGACTTGAACACTCAACTAAAGTAATAAAAAAAGACACAGGTAAGTCGTATCAACATTACTTCGTTGAAGAGTAAAGCGTTTAGAATCGTTTCGTCAACATGCGGCCTCTCTACGTCGGTAAAACGCTTGACCGTTTTCCTGAGCGTCTACGAGATTGAGAGCTTTAAGGAAAACCGGATGAAAGCCCTTAGAGTTTTCAACAAACTAGATCCAAATCGGAAACAGCAATTATTGTCGCTGTTCGGCGAAAGGTCGTTTCGTCTTCATACAATTGAGGGACATACGCTCTTTTTCTTGATCATTAACTTGTAGCGTGTACTTTTCTCTTTGCGTTTGTTTTTCTGTATGTTACTTTCCTTCTCAAGTGGTACAGTGTGTGGTGAAAGTAATGCACGAAGAACAAATTCTGTCTCGGTTATCTGTCTTTAAATTTCAGAGAAACGCAACTGGTTTTAAGATAGCTGTAGTATCATTATTGTAATTAATACGTACATCAACGTTATACTTAGTGATATAGCATGGTTTAAGAGTTTATTTTATTAGTAACGTATTGACGATAGTAGCAATTGTTGTATGGATAGATAGAATGAGTGGGTACAAACATAGCTTAAAGAGAAGATAGGAGAAATCGGCATCGATATTATATGAGGAGAGATCAAAAGTTGGAGGCGATCCGTTTTGAGGATACATGTAGCAGTGTAATGATGGAAATATAGTAGCAACTATGGTATTTAGAGCTTGAGGATGGTTATGCGAGAACAATTGACACAATGCTAGCATTAAGGTAAAAAACCCATAATCCTCCATTTTGAAACTCATTCTTTCGACGGATTAGTTCGGTCGTCCTCGGTGTACCTTGGTTCGGGCCGGAACTATTTGGTTTAAAACGAATAGTTCCGGCCTCGACGGATGTTTACCGAGAACGACCGACGTGATCCGACGAAAGAATAAGTTTCAAAATTGTGGAGTATGGGTATTTTACCTTAAGAAATATTAACAGCATATTTGTTGGACGAAAAAAACAGTAGCGATTGGGAAGACTAAAAAAAATGTTGTTCTTATCGTAAATCGAAATATGGAATATACATTACTCAATTCTTCTCCTGACACCCTAATGTATTTATCTCTCATTGAGTAACTCATCAAAACTTAGAAAAAAAAATTCCTTTCATGGAATTGATTCACAAACCCTTTCTATTAGTAGCTTCAAATTACGACAGCTCTTGGTTTCAATTCCCACAAGAGGAATTCTTCAGGCTTACAAACAGAATGTGGATGACAGCGAGTATACCTGTTTTAACCAGTCCTTATTAATACATGTAGCTAAACGGGATGTTCCTCAATCCATGATGTTGTCTTAATCTATGTATGTACAGAATGAATGTGATAGACTGCTATTTTTTTGTTCAATAAAACGTGATTTCACTTAATTAAAGTAAGCTAAACATGGTGTACCATGTACCAAACAATATCTGAATTGTTTTTACACGCTATGTACAAACTAAATAGAAAAAAGCTAAAGAATAATTCTGTCTGTTGTAACGCCTTTCTAGCGCCTTCCTCTGATACTGTCACGTGGGGGACATCATGAACTTACGACCCGAATTGTCAACAAGTTTGGGATATATTTTGATTAAGCCCTGTATACATTCCTGCACAACATAACCAACCAACATTGTGACGAATGCCCATAACAACACCAGAATGGCGTGGACATTTTGGTTTACAGCATTTGCGACTCTTTTGGTGGTTTTTGATGTATGTGAGACGGCGCGGTACCAAAGGTATAGGACTCGAGGTAATTTTGCATTTTATAACATATTAGGTTGCCTTATATCTGATGTATGTGTGTTTAAAAGCATACTAGCGCTTAGAAAAATCTGGGTAGAATCAGTTATATATTATGATAGAATATGTTGAAACATAGCGAAACACCACTTTAGCACGAGAATATAACGCTTGCACTCGTCATTATGTATCATTGTAACATATACAACTGAAAATTGTTATTGGAAGCATACTTGATTTAGGAACCGCATACTATTCTAAGTATATATACAATTTTTATGTGGAAAATATCAAAACCGTTTAAACGCTTTTGGATCTAAATACATAACAGTTCAGTGTATACAGGCTCTAAACTAACTTTGCTTTCATTGAATATTCCTAAAAGCGTATACATCATACAACAGTATGATTCTTGAACTGTTGTATAGTTTTATAGAAATTAATCTTTAAATTCCAAGTTTCGTTACATCTGTGAACAAGCAGCTTCATAGAGTTTCTCGTGTGTCCTTCTGGTCACTATACAGTATCTCACAATAAAACGTTATGACACGATGCATACATCTAAATATAACAAACATTCCACTTGAGATAGTTTTATTTGTTGCGTCATTAAAATGTCTAAATAATGTTACTGTTATTGCGATGCAAGGTTCTTTAGTAGTGAACGGAGACTACCAACAATTAACTGTTCACCATCAGTTGTCTGTTTTCCAAAACTTGAAATACGTGCTTAATTCTAATGAGGAAAGATACTCAGAGTAGCAAGCAGGTTATATCACAGGCCGGCCGCCAATTAACTTGGCGGCTGGCATGGATCTTACCTGTTTGCATACACATGAAGTCTGTTCCAGCAATATAAGCGTTAAGCAAGTTTCTAGGCAAAACACTTGTTCGTCCGTTTGGCCCGTGATATTTCATTTTTACCATAAATAGGAGTTGGAACTGGACCGAAATGTTGCCAGTGTTTGCTATTTCATTGGTCAAAGCCCTGCTTATGGAGATCCTTTCTATCTACATACCGAAGTTGATAAACAGAAGTACTGAAGAAACACCTTTTTTAAGCGTTTGTGACACAATAAGCAAACAAAATCAAGAATAAACGTAGCCCTCAGCAAGAAAACATAAGGCGGTTTGCACATGGTTAAATTAAACAAATACTATCTAAATTAACTCTGGTTTAAAATAATATCTAAATGACGAATTCCAAAGCAGTTTGATAAACAATATCGCATTTTGCTCTAGTGTCGATATCCTCAGATATAAATCCTGCATTTTCACTACTTATATCTAAATTAACTTTGGTTAAAAGATAAATCTAAATGACGAATCCAATGCAAAATAAAAAACTAAATCGCGTTTTTTTCTATTATCGATATCCTCAAAAGTACTTGATTGGATCCCTCCAAAACGCTACCTAAATTAGGAATCAGATAATCTCATAAGATAAATTCCGTTGTCTTGCAGCGTCACAACATTGCCATATTCCGCGCGGTGACCAGTATGGTCGATCAAGGTACATGCGAGTCTATGGCGCCAATTTTCGCCGCTTGCGCCCGGGGTCCACTCTCCCACAACGCAGTCGAATCATCGTTTACTGCAAAAAGGACGTCCAACATGACGCCATCTTGAGTCGGACCATTAGTCGGTGCTTGCGTAGAAGATGGAGACCAGAGCTGCCTAGCTGTATTGGTAACTGTTTACATCTTTTTATACCGCTGTTGTTTACTCATCCATAAACACATTCATTAATAACATTCTCACACTTTTCTCCTTAAGGAATGATACTGACGTAAAATCTATGTTCAAAAGTAATGCTGTATTTTTTTTAATTTATGGTGATTGTCATTGTTAAATGTTAATATTTAAGCAACAACATGTATATGTAACTTTGGAACTTAACTTTCTAAAATCACTTATATTTCCTGCAATTTTTTGTATTACAGGTAGCGACCTGATTTGTCCTTTGCCAAGATGAGAGATGAACTTATTAGCGCTTCAATTGCCATTTTGTTTGTAATAATTCGTTCATTGATGAATCGATTAATATATTTGTCGAAAACTGAATGACTGAGCCGGTGAAAGACATAACAGAACAGAACATACTTTTAATTAGAATTGTACAAAGTACATTATCTACAACAAATACAGTCGAATATATGTACCTCGACATTCTGATTGTCGAACTCCTCTATTGGTCGAAGTAGTAACGGGGACACAATTCTTTAAAAATTATTTCTATGTCTTTATGTTTCATACATCTATAAGTCTGACTCTCTCCATGTCGAACATTTACATGAGATCCCTTTAACTTCGAGGTATAGAGATTCTACTGTATAATGTACAAAGAGTGAGTCAAATACAACTCTTTATTACGACACCTTGTCGTCATCCAGTCTCATTTCATTGATCAATTGCTGGTTCGTTATTACGACACCATGTCGTCATCCAGTCTCATTTCATTGATCAATTGCTGGTTCGTTATTGCGTCATCATGTCGTCATCAAGTCTCATTTCATTGATCAATTGCTGGTTCGTTATTACGACACCATGTCCTCAACCAGTCTCATTTCATTGATCAATTGCTGGTTCGTAGGTGATTTTTATAAGTTTATTGATTGGATTACTGGTAATGTTTGTATTGTTTAGAAATCATGTTTTATTCACAGACTACAGATGCGGTGATATACCGTATATAGAAAACACAATACCGTCCGAGGAGCACAATGAGTACAAAACATATCCGAATGGATATGTCGTTTCGTACGCATGCCCCCCAGACTTAGTTTTGTTTGGCAGCAACTCTGTCACGTGTATGAATGGGAACTGGACAGCGCATGCGTTTAGTTGTAGAGGTGAGTTGACTTAAACTGTATGCTCATGTACAGATGTAGACTATTTCAGAACTCTCTTTAATAACAATGCAACGGGCAATGTTTGCATTGCATTTGAAAAAGTCGATTCCTTTTTTTTTAATTTTACTGAGGATAGCTAGAAAGAACAAATTTGCAAATAAACATGTTAACTGCCCCTCATGAAAATCCATATGTAAATGTCACGGAGCTTATGTGCTACCAAACGCCTCACGGTGATCTCCCTTCATGGGATTGATCACTGCCAACGCTAATGTCACATGACCATCTGCTGAGAAACGGAAATGGCGTCCAAAGGTGGCAGGAGCACTCAAAAAACAAACAACCAAGAAGACATAATTTCCAAAATAACAACTATATCCGTAAAAAGCTTGAAACCCAACCGATCATTTACATTTCATCCAAGTCTGAATGAAATTATTGTGGTGGCATTGATCGATACAGCGTAACGATAATTAATGTAAGGAGTTTGAAATAATGCTACAAATAGATAAGTTCTCATGTACATGTACTTAAAACAGCACCTGTCGAACCTGAACTGTGTAGAAACCAGTCTGTAGAAAATGCTGACGTCACAGAGATATCCGCGACTCTTTATAAGGTATCGTGTCACCATGGTTACATAACCAAGGGCAACCAGACAGTCTTCAAATGTGTCGAAGGAGAATGGATCACACAGACGCCACGCTGTCATCCAAGTATGTAATAACAACAGTTTGGCTTTATAACTCTTTAACAAACGCCAAATTTAACTGTCCCAAATTGAAAGAGTTTGCAGACGACATTTCAAAATGTGACGAAATTGAAAAATAATCGTCTGATAGGGCAGAAAACATTGTGGAAAAAGAAGAAATAGCTCGATAAGTTATTATTTGGTGATGGGATAAAAAAAAAACGTTAACGTCATGTATAGATACTAACCAAAAAGGAATATTGGAGCAAACAGCATAGATCCAAATTGAAAATGCAATGAAAATAGTTTGCGAGATGTTAGTATATGTATATTTGTTCAATGTCTGTATTATACATGACAGTTGGTGATATAAACGAAAAGGAAAAAGGATGAAATCTGACTAGACCCGATTTGAAAATGTAATGTTATGTACTTCAAAGAAATGGTTTGCAACATGTCAGTACATTTGTTCAGCATGTGCCATATGTAAGACATTCCTTCACATACATGAAAAGGACAAATGATGAAAACTGGATAGACTTAATTTGAACATGTAATGCCCTGAAAAGTAATTGTTTGTTGAATATTAGTACGTTTGTACAATGTCTGTCTAATACATGACACTTGGTGATATAAATGAAACAGATGAAAGATGAAAACGGGAAAGATCGGAATTAAAAATGTAATGTAATATACTACAAAGAAATTGTTCGCAATATGTTCGTACATTTGTTCAATGTCTAATACATGTCATTTCGTGATGACTAAAAAGCATATAAAGGAAAGAGATAAAAGATAAAAACGGGAAAGATCCAAATTGAAATGTAATGTTATGTACTGCAAGAATATTGTTTTTGACATGTTAGTACATTCTTTTCATTGTATGCCTTACATACGAAATTTTGCGATATAAATGAAAAGGATGAATGATGAGGTCCAAATTGAAAATGTAATGCTATGTACTGCAAAGACATTGTTTACAGCATGAAAGTACAGTTGTTCAATGCTCTCATCATTTGAGAAAGATTTGCTGTTTCAAGTAAGAAGACAAAAAAGACAAAAAAGAAGCTGACACACATACAGCTATAGATAGATTCCCCTCATTCGGAACACCTCGGCAATTTCTTAAAATAACATCGGAGGTAATGGGGAGCCATTTTGAAAGTAGGCCGACTACGAAGGGCATGTCCGTTTGCAATCGTATCTACTCGGAAATACCTGGAACAAGCCGGGGATTGCCGAAAAAATACGATTGACAAAATATGAAACAAAATTGTGTTGATATGATAATCTTTAATGAAAAGAGTAAAAAAACAACAACATTCAGTTGTGATATATAACCAATTTGTGTGTATTTAAATAAATATTCAGTGCCTGTGTGCGTGTTGTAACCATGTGCGTTATCCGCCGGAAATAAGGCGAAATACCCCAGGATTTCTGGTGTAGTCATGAACTACCTACGAGGTATATCTACCGACTTGTGACGGAAATTGCCGAGTGGATACGATTGGGCTTCCCCTCTTAATAATACTGATAGAAAGGATTTCACTTCCACGCGAAAAACCATTGGTATTTCCATAAACACCTTTATAATACGAATCAAGGGAAGAATCTGATGTGACTATAACTGAGGGAAGCTGAAAACGATATGTTTAAAACACCTGGCAAGTACAAAGACTAAAAATGGCGTTCGAATATATGATAGTAAATTTATACCTGATGCACACGCTTGTGTAAAATGCCTGTCGGTGCTTTAAGTACAAACGAATACGTAAAACACGCCATATATTTCAATGTTCATCATTTTCCTATGTGTATCAATCATTTACTTTTAAAAATCGTTTAAAACCTGATCAATAAATCTTGCATTGACCTGTTTATGATTCATTGCTGTACATTGTGAGACGGTGGATATGTTTATAAGTCATAACCCCATGGCGTACGTATTGTATTTACATGATTTGTAACACAAAATCATTGGCTTATTTCAAAATAACAGGATATATTTAAAGTAGTTATGATATAAGAAAAAAGGTATGTTCTATTGTGTTCTGCTTAAGTTAAAGTATTTGATTCTCTTTCAGAAATATGTCCAAAGCTATATTTACGATACGAAGTGACGTCAGCACACAATGGTTCCCAGCCTGTATTAGCCGGTGATCTCACTCATGGACAGACAGTAAGAATACAGTGTCAAGCCGGGCAAAAACCATATAATGACGTTACGGAAGTCACGTGTGACAATGGGAGATGGAAACCAAGGCGTCCTATTTGTAAAAGTAAGAATATTCATGTATCTGTATGACTCTCTGTAAACATGGCTCTCTACAGATACAATTACATGTACAGTTTTTTTCTCATCAAAAATATGATATAAACTATAAACTTATAGACTTAACACCTGTTTACATCTTTTGAACTCGGCTATGTGCTGTGTTGGACCTATACCATAGCGGTTCTGATCCGAGTCACCTACCGTTGTATTTAGCCTATGTCATCTGTGTACTTCTTTTGAACTCGGCTATTTACTGTGTTGGACCTATACCATAGTGGTTCTGATCCGAGTTATCTACCGTTGTATTTAGCCTATGTCACCTGTGTACTTCTTTTTAACTTGGCTAAATACTGCGTTACCTATACCAGAGTGGTTCTGATCCGATATACCTACCGTTGTATTTAGCCTATGTCACCTGTTTACATTTTTTAACTCGGCTTTATTCTGCGTTGGACCTATACCATAGTGGTTTTGATCCGAGTTACCTACCGTTGTATTGAGACTATGTCACTTGTTTACCTTTTTGAACTCGGCTATATACTGTGTTGGACCTATCACTAGGGGCGATAGTTTTGTTTGATAGTTATAACATTCGTACAATGACTTAGATTCGGGGTTAGCATCTTAGACAACGCTCTGATTGACGATACATTTGACTTTCTTTATGAACAGAATCAATAAGAGAATATCGAGTTCAATTAGAAAATTTTTGTAAATGAGTTCATAGACTGTAATATAATCTCATTATTTGATGACAACCTTACCCATTCACTTCGTTATGTGATTGGGGTTCAAGTTGTTTTTTAACGCACAGAATGATCCCAATTAATAAACCTGTATAGCTGTATGGTTGTTTGATTTTATTTTATTTAATTTTTTTTTTAAATCTATCTTTAACAACGTCATAACATTGAACACTTCACGGGTTCAGCGCAATACTATAGGTAGTGCTTCACGTTTGTGAAGCACTTGGTATAGTCTTGCGTTGAACCCTCGACTTAGAAGTTTATTGTTACGTGAAAAATGTGTGTTTTTTAATTCCCATTGACGAAATGTAAATAAAGATTACTTCTGCAGTAGAATAACTTTACCTCTACCTTCAGATCGTCGAATTCCTCTATATGTCAAAGTAAATACGAGGTCCTAAATCCTTTGTCTCTGTGTCTTTGAATTCCAAATATTTATATGTCGACATATCTCTATGTCAAACATGTTCCACATGTCCCTTGGACCTTTGGGTAAAGAGGTTTTACTGTACCTCAAACACATTTCAAGCATGTTTAAATTTCGACATGTTGTTATCGCCTCCAGAATACTGCAGAATAAGGAGCTATCTACACCGGTTTTCACGGTTTACTGCCAAGGAGTCTGACGAAAACTTAAGGAACTACATGTCTGTCGCGCATGGACAGGTTATCAACCAGTATTGCCGTGGTGAACAGATTCCTATGGAACGTCGATGTATGAATGGTCGCTGGCTTCCAAGCATCAAGCGTTGTTTTAGCTACGGTTGGTTCGTTTGTTTTATTTGATTTATATCATATTAGTAGTTATTTAGATATATTGCAATTTAAATATACATTAGAGTATAGAAGGTTGGTATATAGAGTACTGATTTCGAGTATGATGAATCAATGACGTTATCTGAGCATATGTTACAGACAGGTGTCTGGTGCAGGGGTAAATTCTGTCTTCTTCCCATTTTATTCCACATTTTCACTTTGTATAAGAGAGAGTAACAATGTCTGGTAGCAAAAGGTTAAATAAACATTGCTGGCATCACGTTCACCATCTGGCGAAAAGCCAATGCAACAGTTGATACTTATAGTTCAACGATGTAGACACGGTACCTACATGTGTTGGATTCTAAGCATAATATCGAATAAAGCATGGTTCAAACAGGGTGCCAATTTACTTTACAGCATTTTTGGAAGACTCATATAAGAAGTTTTCGGAACAAAGGGACGGATGGAACCACCTTTGAAAGCACCATTCACTAAGTTTTCGTGACAACTTAAACTTAGATTTTCAGATTGAAAATGAACCACGTTGACCTATTTGATAATCTTGTTATAGCAATATCTGGTAGTATAAACAGAAATTTATCGATCTCATGTCAAAAACATCAACGAACATTATCAATAATCTAGGCAAATTTATAAATGATTACAACTTGTTAAGAAAATAATTGTGAATCTTTTAGTCTTAAATGAATTTGAATTGCTCTTCTGTAAAAAATGACATGTCTTTTTGTTGAATTGTAATGTTTTGCTATTAGCAATGTATATTTGTTTCATGAAATGAAGAAAATGTATTGTATTGTATTGTATTATATTGTATTTCAGCTCATCACCACATCCACCCAATATCAGCACCTATGTACAGAGCAGCTCCTCCCGGTGACAGGGGATGTCCCCTTATCGAAGGGAAGACCAGGTTCGTATCAATGGCAGATGGATTCATGTTGGATGTTGACAGTGTTATAGAACACGGTGGTGAGATTAGACAGATATGCGAGGAAGGCCGAGGCGATCCGAAACATCTACATATTGCACAGTGTAACCAGGGGAGGTGGGAACCAGATCTTAAAGCCTGTCCAGATAGAGGTATTTATTCAAGTGATGTATATAAAGAGAGAGAGACTAGATTGTTGGTGTGGGATATGTTATCGAGCAAGGTGTAGGAATAGTTATGTGAGAAGACTTTGTTTGTATGTACGGAAGAGGAGAGAAAGAAATTGGAGAGAGAACGAAGAGAGAGAGAGACACACACACACACACACACACAGAGATAGAGAAGTAGAGAGGGAGAGAGCGAGAAAGAGAGGAAGAAAGCAGTGAACGAGAGATGTATCGCTTTGACAATACATTATTTTGTAAATGTATTGTTTAAAATGATGTTGTACTGTATTCATACGAGGGCTGTTCGGAAAGTTCGTAGAATTTTGTTATAACTCTGTGTTGCGTTTTTCGATACTCTTGAAATTTAATGCATGCATGCATTCACCTGTTTTCAACATATACTAAACGTAAAAAGACAAAGACATCATTCCAGCAATATTTATTGGTCACTGTAGCAACGAAGTTATCGGTAGCCGGAGCAGGTCGGAAAATGCTAACATTTCAAACATTATCCACATAATTAAAGCGTGGTTGGTTTCCCTCAACGAGTAAGAAGAGAGACGAAAAAACAGATTGCAATAACATGACATCATGACGCCATTTTGTCGGAATTTCAAAACATTATCAGGATTTTTTATAAAAACTAGAGCTTTTGTCCTGTCTCAAGCTCTACCACTCATGTAATTTGAACAGACGGACTTGGTATGCCTAAAGTAAGTGCATTCTTGGATCCACGGCTCCTTGCAGGTACGGAAATTAGTACCAAGTCTCTCTGTTGTTCACTGATGTTGTTACTCGCAATGATGCAGAAGGAGACGATTTCTTGGACAGGATTATTATAACGGATGAGACCTGGCCCAATCATTTCAAATTATGTCATCAGTATGGACACTTCTTTAACACAAATAAAAATTAGTTTCCTATGTTTTGAGGTACTGGAACACCCATCGTACAACCGTGATCATGACCCAATGGACATCCAAATCAAAGGGTAACTTAGTTTGTTAGCTGAAGCTATCAAACATACTCAGAGTGTTGTGTCATCATTAAGTGAAGACTGGTATGTCGAAACATGTAAAATGGATAAGTAAACAAAGAAAATGTGTCGACATTGCTAGTGACTATGTTGAGAAAATGCAACAATTGTTAGACTTAAGTGACGCTGAAAATTGAATGACGTCATAAAAAACATTACCCTGCTCCGGGTACGTGATATGTACGTTTTTGTATTATGCAAGAACAATTCGATTTTTTGAATATCTCAATGATTTCTTCAGAATAAGTAGCATATATGTTAAAATTTATGATGATCTATTTTGTTTCATTTAAAAACGCTTATACGCATTTTTATAACAAACTTCTACGGACTTTCCGAACAACCCTCGTGTAGGTAAAAAGAAGTTATTCTGATTCTGAATATCATCCGGTGAGCCGAAGGCGACACGGATAATAATCCGAAGCCGAGCCTAATATTCTATTTTTCCTATTACCTTTATGTATCATTTTAAACAAACAAAATGAAAATAAAACACGAGAAAAGGGTAACAAAATCAAAGTAGAGAATGATGTTAACATGACGTCATGTGTCATGGCTTTCTTATGGTTTGTGCCGTATCAATCTGAACACATCGGGTTTATCAGATGAAAACACCTCTGAAATAATAGGGGTGACGCCATATTGGTTCCCAGCGGAATGACGTCACTTCACTTTCGTGTTTAAAAAGAGATCTTATATGTGAAATCGAAAAAGTCGTTAAACTTGATTGAGGAAACAACTATTACATGTCGCAACAACAATTTCGCCATTTGGTATGACTTACTGATAAAAAATGATTAAAAAGGATGTCCAACACTTCCATACATATTGAACTACTTAACTTGCACGCTTAGAAAATGTGGCAATTGCCGGATGCCGATTTACCCGAAAAATTGTAACCCTACACTTATATCCGAGGTGTATTTCACAGCTCACGGAAATACCCGAGTAGTTCCGAATGGTGCCGTATATCACAAATGTAATACGGCACCTAGTTATCGGTCCCAAAATGGCACTAGTGATAAAAACCAATCTGAACAGACTACCCTCATAATCAAGGTGGTCTTGTTTTACAACTGCAGACCAAGGCGTTTTTCCTTATTTAGCAGAAACTGTTTCTAAAAAAGTAATTTATTCCCATTCTTGTATGCTCTTTGGTGCACAAAATAATCTTTATCATAGCAGAAATTGGGGCATATTGCATAGAAGGCATATCTAAAGCATTTGAAAAGAAGACCTGGCCCACTATATGAAGTTACGATGGACTTTATAGAGCATTGATGCATTGCATTAAAAGAAAAGAATTCATGCATTTAGTATGCAAGGCTTCCTTCTGTTCGAAGCGATGCGTCTGTAACTGTCTGTTACTGCATCTGTAAATGTAACAGTGACAGTAACTGTTATTTCCCATAAGCTATGCATCCATGTTGTATGAAGATCTTCGTGAAAAAGAAACAATCAAAATATACATATATAAGTATAAATGATACACTGATCTTTGAACCGACCAATCAGAATTCGTTATGAAAAACAGATTGTTGATAAACATGATTAAAGTGGAAACAACTATATTTCAAGCACAACATAACGTTTGATTAAGGAGATTATTGAACAGGGTCTCACAGTATTCATTAGTTAATTTTCATGACTTTTATGAACATTAAAAAAAATCTCCACATATTGTCTCATTTATTTATTTGTACTCGTTTCGTTTCATGTGCATTGTCTCCACCTGCATTGTTTTCTTGTTTTAGAATGTGACAGATACTTTAACACCCTGGAGATTCCATCGGGAACAATCCACTCCCCAGGCCGAAAGGGGAACTTTCCCATGAATACGATTTGCAGTTATCGCTTCGTTCTCGACGGTGGCGAGAGGCTAAACATCACGTTTGACACCTTCAAACTTTCTGGCAATCAGCCTAAGTTAGTATATAAAGTTGGACATATATTTTATTAATATATTCTTGCAGCAGTAATAATTGAAAATACGAGCCTGTCGCTCGAACCTACAGGACTCATCAGTAGCGGGAAATCTGTAAGACGGCATTGGTGGGAACTATGGTCGAGTGGTTTGGCGTCGACTTCGTGATCGGAGGGTCCTGGGTTTGTATCCCAGCCGAATCATCGGAACATTCGTGAGCAGAAAATGCATCCGACAATGCTCCTCTCCACCAAGGTATATACATGGGTACCAGTGAGGGAATAAACCACTGTGCCTTGTCTGCATTTGCACCATATATAAACGGTCGGTTTATCACAAATTGATCAGGGGAGGGTAATTGTAAGAACCGCCTGAATACACTTAGCATAAATATGAGATTATATACCCTACCTTTACGTTACCGAGCGAGTTAGCACCGAGGTGAAAGCTGCAGGGACTAACCAATACATCGCCGCGATTACTGGTCAAGTTACCAGGAAGAAGTCTTCGAGAGTGTATGAGCCTCTTGATTCCGTCACAATCAATGTAAAATTAATAAGTTTAAATTTAATGTGACTTTGATTTACTTTGCCTTTAAACCAATTTTTTTTCTGCACTTGTCCGTCGAGTGGTTGAAAAGAAAATTTAAGTCAAAGTCTACATGTCCATTTTGGCTTTGGAACCAGCTTTGCCTTAGCCACAATCGATTTTGCCACCACAATATCGTTGAGTAACTCGCCGGTACTTATATAATGCTAACACGAGGAAATTGGTCAGGATATTCAAAACTGTAAACGCTTTGCAATACGCCAATGCCGATAATTCTGCAAAACTATTACACTTATCATTCTTTCTATATTTCCCATTTCAGCTGCATGGAAAGTTATCTTGGTTATCAATCAGGTGAAAATGCAGAATCATACACGAAGCTATGTGGTGACGAAATCCCACCCAGCATTGTACTTCCTGGACCGGAAGCTCTTATTTCATGGAATACATTCAGGGCGGAAGTTGCGCAGTTTAAAGCCAAGTATGAGGTTATCTATGGTAAGACAACGTAGAGAAGCTGCCATCTGGTATAGGTTTCCTTTTTTTTTTCTAGGATTTTCAGGTCATAGATATACCTTTAACCATTATTAATAATGGTTTCACAACCTGCCACTCTACTTAGTCTGGGCGGCTTTTAAGGGCTTTAAGAATTGAAAAAACAGTATCAGGCAAAAACATGTAGTCTTTATTTCTATTCAGGGATAAGTTATTTGAAATGCTGTTTCGATATATATCTTACTGATTTTTTTTCGAAAAGTAAAACTGATCTACACATAGGCTAACTAGATATGCCACTTTCAAATACTATAACTAATGCTTCTGATGTTGTTATTTCATAAATAATCGAATGCAACAAGATAAGAATGTATTAACGCGTTGTCTCAATATTGTTTGCAGCAAAATTATAATAACTCGTTTGGAAATTTGATGAATTGATCTACTTTGCAAAATGAAACTTTTACGTATTTATGAATGTAAATACAAATGTACGCGCATGTGAAAACTTGCTTGGATTTCAAACTTCCTCTATTGATCTTGTTTAATCATAGAATAGAAAATGTACGTTGAAACAACTAAACCAATAGTATGACATAAAGGTTGTTAAGCATGAATAGAAGGAGAAAATGATTTTCTTCGACAATAGGAACAGTTCATTTTATTCAGCAAACATCTCAATATTTCAGACAACCTCAAATGCTTTCCCCCGGATGCTAGTGGTATGTTGTATGCGCCTATTCGAGCAAGATTTAACGTCGGCGACGCTATACAGATTGTTGCTTGCCGTGACAACGCGAGCGTCTATGTTGGAACAGATACCTGGCTCTGTCAGCCTAATGGTACATGGAATGCGACTGGAGAATGTCTTAAATGTAAGGACACACCTATCACTCAAACTTGATTATGCTGCCTGTTCATTAACCCTTTCCCAAACAACATGTTTTCGACTGTCCATAATTGAAAGAGTTTGCAGACCACATTTCAAAATAAGTTGAAATTGGGAAATAATCTTCTGATAGGGCAGAAAACATTGTGGGAAAAGGAAAAAATTGCTCGTTACGAGCAATTTCTTCTTTACCCACAATGTTTTCTAAAGTCGTCAGCAACAAAGTGGTCAAATGTCGTTATTGTTTGGGAAAGGGTTGATCAAAAAAATTGTCCTTGCCGCCTGCCTCAACGGCTGCAAGATAAATACACCATGACACAATTTAGAGAAACCATTAGCCTTTTGCCAAGCGTTAGGAAAATATTACCGGTTTACCAGCGATCGAATGATGTTTTGTGACCAATTTCTAATCAATATCGGTGTTGGTTTATTTTTTCAGTTAAAGGGTGTGTTCTGCCAAAGAAAAATGGAATAACGTACGGAAACGATGTGGAAACGTTTTCCTCTGGAACCGTACCACACGGCTCGAAAGTCAATGTGTTTACGGAATGTGGTGACGTATATGACGTAAATGATGGCAATAAAGACGCGATTTCCTATAATTTGATTGGCTGTGAGAATGGCAAGTTAACAGACGACGTATTTGGCTGTCCAGACATAAGAGAAGGTATTTCAATGTAGAGTATTTGACCAATTCGATACTCTTTTGTTAATCACCTATTATATGTATATGTTGTTTTCAATTGATGTCCTTTATCAGTCATCAAAGAGCAAGCACTGTACGTACTCATGATCCTAGCATTTCATTACAGCTAAATAAGCTTTTCACACCACTGACTAATTTCCAACAAACATGGATGATAATTGGTATGCGAGGAATAATTCATGTTATGTTTATTCCATAGAACGCTGGGAAGAATATAAGCCGAGTTGAATTTGGTCTTGACAGTATCAAATCGTTTACAAAAATGAGGTTTTCTAAAGATTTTCATTTCAGTTATAAAAAAAAGTGATACAGCAGTGAAGGGTTGCGATGCTGCATCGTCTTTCCTTCGTTATCTATTCACCTCATGTGTCTGTCTTTTAGCTATCTATGGGTCGCTCTACGTAATCCATTCTTTTTTGTCCTCTCTATGCTTTCATGTGTCTCAATTTACATAGCCCTGCTTTACTACTAACATAATTGGATGACTACATTAACCGTTAGAATGCTGGGTTAGTAATTTTCTAAAATAGATGTTTGGACCCCTTGCCAAAACCTTACATATCTTATCAAGTTTGTCGAGGAAAGATACTCAGAGTAGTAAATAGGTTGGATCACAGGCCAGCCGCCAATTTACTTGGCGGCTCGCCTGGATCTAACCAATTTGCAAAAGCATGGATTCGGTTATAGCACTATAAGGGTTAAAGAATAGGCCACCATTATTTAACACAGAGACATATTTCACAATACACTTTTCAAGTTTATGTAAGAATATTTTGCCAAACCACACATATATCTGACAGCATGGTAACAACACATATTTTCAGGCCTCTCTCATTGGCCAAAGTACAATGCTAGCCTAGTTCCATGTCTCTCTCATTGGTCAAAGTACAATGCTAGCCTAGTTCCATGTCTCTCTCATTGGCCAAAGTACAATGCTAGCCTAGTTCCAGGTCTCTCTCATTGGCCAAAGTACAATGCTAGCCTAGTTCCAGGTCTCTCTCATTGGCCAAAGTACAATACTAGCCTAGTTCCTGGTCTATATCATTGGCCAAAGTACAATGCTAGGTTAGTTACAGGTCTCTATCATTGGCCAGTGTACAATGCCACTAAATCACACCAAAAAATATATCCTTACTCAATATTTTCTTGTTTTCCATTGACAAAATAAATGCTTATCTTCATTTTTTCACAAGGAAATGTTTTAAGCGGCTAGGTCAAGGATGAAGTTCTTCATTACTTATGACATAATGATTTTGGAAAGAGTAAACAGCTTAGGTAGTTCAATGTAAATTGAAGTGTTGGACATCCTTTCAAATAATATTTTATCGGTTACTCAAACGTAATAGTGACATTACAAGTTGTGATACATACAACTGTTTCCTTCATCAAAATAAATGACTATTTAGATTTCAAATATAAGAACTATATTTGAAAACGAAGGTACAGTGACGTAAGTCTTGCGAGAAACAATATGGCGGCATCGCTTTTATCTCAGAGGTGTTTTCATTTGATAAACCCGATGGGTTCAGATTGCTACAGTTCGTCATTGCTTGAGATTTTGGAAAAAGTAACCCCCATGCACACGGCTTGACCTTGTCGATAACCTTTTTTCAGTTTCAGAGTCGCAATGCGCTCCACCAATCGCCATTGACGTCCATCTTGAGCCCAGGAAACCGATGTATAGGACGAATGAAAGCGTTCACGTGACCGGATGTAGAGATAAAAACCTGCTTCCTGTCGGGGCAAGTGAGCTCGTTTGTATGGAAACAGGCGACTGGTTCGGTTTGGTGCAGTGCCTTACATGTAAGCTTGATTTAACAGTCCTTTGGCCCAAAAATACGCATATTTTATAGTTGATTGTGAACTTAAATCCCTTTTTCGGATTCGTTGTTTGATAAATGTGATATTTTATTAATTGAATTAACCACAAAAGGGAAGTTCAGCTTAACAAAACGTTGAAGTCAAATAATTCCATAATTGCATAACGATGCATGGAAATAAACATATTTTCATTTGTGGTGATTAAACGAAGAATCGAATCTTCAAACGTTTCATAAATGTGCAATATAGAATGACCAATATAATAAAACAAAGTTTGAACATAACCCTTTCTTTTTTTTAATGGTTTTAGATTGCGAGAATGGTGTCGTATACCCAAGTGCAACAGTCTACTCTGCTTTTCGTCGAAGCTCGGGAGTACGGTACCGTCAAATCGGGGGAGTACAGAATAGTTCCGAGTGTTTGGTACATTGTGAACTGAACGAAGAATTCGAGTGTCGGTCTTTCGAGTATCGAGAGAAGAGTGTCACATGCGTTCTTATTGACGAGGAACCGAACCCGGAAAGTTTCCTACTCGCTAGTCAAAGAAGTGTATCGAGGATATACGAACGGGCGTGTGACGGTGGGTATTAATTTGATACGAATGATCGATGTGTCCCTTAGTCAATGTTGCCTTAAAGCTGCATGTTCACAAATGTGAATGGCAATAAATAGAATGTCTTTGAAACGATGCAATCTGTATACTGTTTCCGAATTTATCTTAGTAACTGACTAATGGAATCAAAATGAACTCTTATGTTGTATATATATCTGAATATCAACCAAAGGGATGTCGCGAATCTAATAAGCGTTTGCATGCTTTTTGACAAGATACTTATAAATCTGTAGTAAAGAGAATTTAAATACCAAAACAGGAACTAGCTTTACTTTCAATGGATATTTTCCCGTGAATATTACAGAAATTATATCGTTTTAAGGGAATTTTATTTCGTCATCAATTCCTCAGATCTGTAAACAAGCAGTTGTAACGTATATTTTAGATGACTAAGCCATCAATCAAGCTTATCAGAGAGTCATTTGGAAAAAGGTGGCAGTATGTATTAATCTAAATTTAGTCCTGTAACAACTGTGTGTCAATTACAAAACGAGTCAAGCATTCCTCTCTGTGACAGAGAAGGCCAATCGAAGACGTGAATAAAAAATGGGCACCAATCAGAAACGAGCTTTGTTCGACCAATCAAACTGTCAAGTGTTTAGTGGATAACAAAGTTAATTTGGTGTAATTCTGAGACTACACTTTCTTCAACGAATACTATCTTAATTTCCAAATGAGGTTTGGCAAAGCACCAAAATAACATAAACTCATGGGTACAATGCAATACAAAAGTGAGGGTTTCACATATATGAAGCACTTATTATTGTTTTGCATTGAGACCACGAACTAGTATAAAATCAATCGCCGTCACATAACAACACAGTCGTTTTAAACGACACTGGAGGCTCATTTGAACTCTCTGACCATGTGTGTTGTTTGTTCTTGCAGACAAATGTCATGTTCCCTTCCCGAAACCGATTGGAATGATCTTCAGCGACAACGAGGGTCGGGAGCTCGTTGCTAAGCAGGCAGTGCTAACCGGAAGTACTATCAAGGTCACTTGCGAGAGGTCAACTCGCACTGATGATATAACGTGCATAGGGGGAAAGTGGGACATCCAGTTTGATGGCTCCTTCTGTGAAATGCTTTGAGCACGACTGGATTCATTTAAAAAAGGATTTGATGTCTCTATTTGATACTTTCTTTGTGTTTATGACAGATTCGTACATTCCTTTTGCACAAGAGATAGTATCCGTCAGCAAACAATTTACGTAATGCTTAGAAAACATTTTCGTTACGATCCATACACATTAGAAAAAAGAAATGCATTCAAGTTGTTTTAACACGACTTGTGCCATTAATTAAATATTTTAGTATTTGCACTATATGAACCGGATGCAAGAAACACGGTTTTGCTACGAAAGAGCTTTTCCTCGTTCTTTAATCATTTTCTGTCATCAAAATTTGCATATTCGTCATTTTGGCATATACTGCCGACGGCTTATATTAATCATTTTTTGATTAATGATTTAATGTCGGTTGCTACAGATTACTCGAACAAGGGAAACTGTTGCGAAAGTTGGATTGCACAATACACCCATAATGTATTCTGTGAGACTGTTTAAATAAGTTAGAATATCATTGGACATAATATGGTTGAGCAATGATAAACCCAAATCCGTTTTTATTAACTAATCACAATTTAGAAACATTTCATTTTGATTGCGTTCTTTAAAGTCGTTTATATTTCCTTATGTAATAAGATACTAGTTTTTAGTTTGATGTAGCACAATGAAAATACTGCGACATCCGCATCTATATAGGTTGTGTTATGTATCGTTTTGTGTTTTAGCCTCTATACTTGAACATAGGCCTGCATCAGTTTATGTGTCAACACGAGGCTGCCCCATTCGTTCTGTCGATTTTCAAACCACCTGCCCCTGACGAGTTTATAGTGCAAGTCACAGAGTTCACTTTCCCATTATAAACGAACCACATGACGAAGGACTCGCTTGGTGCCCCTTGAAGTTTCGCAACAATGGTATCATTGGTCCAGGTCAAATCCAGCACACGCTGTGGGGACATCGGTACCCACTTATCTAACTCTCCAAATATGGCGGTCTTCGGCCTGAAACGGGAAGTAATTTGATTGCTTGGTTTAGGGCAAATACATCTAGTTCTAAAAACGTTGTTTCATATTATTCGGCGACAATCCAGTAACTCTTGTCTGTTAGCTTTGTGGAATGTGATGCAAGTCTTTTGATCTTAAGAGTATTAATTGAAAACATGAAATACGTTTTAAGGTGTTAGTTCACATATATGAGACAACCTGAAAGTTAAACTATATTTTATAAAACTGCACACAAATTGTACTGTAAAATGTTTCGAACTGAAGTATATTCATTGGAAGCAAATTTAGACCGTTTTAAATTCTTTGAAGTGTGTATACCGTGAATTCACATGGCTTTCAATCCAAAAGCCTGACATCTACTTTGCGATTCACCACCTATAAACTGTATATACTTGAATGATTGACACTTCTTGATTGTTTATGCTTTCAAAAGCTACTTTAAATTGTAAACCAACGTTTCACAACATTATATTTTGTCTTTCAAATTGTCTCTTCTGTGAACAAGCGCCTTTAAGTTCTGCAATTGTGATCAATCTTACTTGTTTAAGATTCGAGTTTTCAAACAAATACAGATATACTGTCAATTTCTATACCCACCTTGGTCCACCTCGTAGGGATGGACGTAACGGTCTTCCTCCGCCAACTAAAAGCTGGTCAATGCAATAAAGTTAGGGATTTGGCTGACATGATTACAATATACTTACCAGTTAGGTATGAGAGGAGATATGTGGTATAAAGCCGGTCGATTTGGCTTGAACTTGTCGGAATAGGTGATCCCAAACAACCGAGAAAATGTCACCCAACTTTTGGGATCATCGTATGGTACCGCCAGTAAGGACTCCTGAAAGTTAGAAAGGAGAAGTTCGTTTTTTGACTTGTACTTTTAAAGCATACAATATATTTATCGCTTATCTAATGAACATTTCCTTTTCAAATGAAATATGCATTGGCCCATAAGTTCAACAGGAATATGACTTGGGAACAAGTTCAGGTCGTACTGATAAGACAATCATTTTGATCTGAGAGCACCGCTATTCAACTGGAATCATGTGTGAAGTAATACGGCGTCAGACCACAAGACTGTTCGTTTCTAACTCACGAATAGCAAAGGTTATTAATAATGGTGTTTTTTTTTTGTAAAAAAGTGTCCGAAATTAAAGAACGACCACAAAATTCTAGAATTTTAAAAATTGAAACAAAATTCTATCAGAGCAGTTTGATATACTGTGTAATTTCATAACATTGGTACTTAACGTTGCAAAACAAAGCCATGTTCACTTACATTAAACCCATAGATTCCCAGCGCAGACGGAAATAGCGTGTAGTTAGTCCCGTTCTTGAAGTCTACACCAAGAAGGTTGGCGAATCTGAGCCCGTTTAACTCTGTATAGGAAACCCAAACTTCGCCTTCTGGTCCCCCGACATTGCCGAACGTTTCCTGTAATTATACCAACACCGCAGAGAACCAGTAAAGTATTCTGGTTCCCCGATATGACCGAACGTTTCCTACAATTATACCAACAACACAGAGAACCAGTAAAGTATTCTGGTTCCCCGATATGACCTAACGTTTCCTACAATTATACCAACAACACAGAGAACCAGTAAAGTATTCTGGTTCTCCGATATGACCTAACGTTTCCTACAATTATACCAACAACACAGAGAACCAGTAAAGCCTTCTGGTTCCCCGATATGACGTAACGTTTCCTACAATTATACCAACAACACAGAGAACCAGTAAAGTATTCTGGTTCCCCGATATGACCTAACGTTTCCTACAATTATACCAACAACACAGAGAACCAGTAAAGCCTTCTGGTTCCCCGATATGACGTAACGTTTCCTACAATTATACCAACAACACAGAGAACCAGTAAAGTATTCTGGTTCCCCGATATGACCTAACGTTTCCTACAATTATACCATCAACACAGAGAACCAGTAAAGTATTCTGGTTCCCCGATATGACGTAACGTTTCCTACAATTATACCATCAACACAGAGAACCAGTTAAGTATTCTGGTTCCCCGATATGACGTAACGTTTCCTACAATTATACCAACAACACAGAGAACCAGTAAAGCATTCTGGTTCCCCGATATGACCTAACGTTTCCTACAATTATACCAACAACACAGAGAACCAGTAAAGCATTCTGGTTCCCCGATATGACCGAACGTTTACTACACTTAAACCAACAACACAGAGAACCAGTAAAGTATTCTCGTTCCCCGATATGACGTAACGTTTCCTACAATTATACCAACAACACAGAGAACCAGTAAAGTATTCTCGTTCCCCGATATGACCTAACGTTTCCTACAATTATACCATCAACACAGAAAACCAGTAAAGCCTTCTGGTTCCCCGATATGACGTAACGTTTCCTACAATTATACCAACAACACAGAGAACCAGTAAAGTATTCTCGTTCCCCGATATGACCTAACGTTTCCTACAATTATACCATCAACACAGAGAACAAGTCAAGCCTTCTGGTTCCCCGATATGACCTAACGTTTCCTACAATTATACCAACAACACAGAGAACCAGTAAAGCCTTCTGGTTCCCCGATATGACCTAACGTTTCCTACAATTATACCAACAACACAGAGAACCAGTAAAGTATTCTCGTTCCCCGATATGACGTAACGTTTCCTACAATTATACCATCAACACAGAGAACCAGTAAAGCCTTCTCGTTCCCCGATATGACGTTACGTTTCCTACAATTATACCAACAACACAGAGAACCAGTAAAGCATTCTGGTTCCCCGATATGACGTAACGTTTCCTACAATTATACCATCAACACAGAGAACCAGTAAAGTCTTCTGGTTCCCCGATATGACCTAACGTTTCCTACAATTATACCAACAACACAGAGAACCAGTAAAGTCTTCTGGTTCCCCGATATGACCTAATATTTTCTACAATTATACCAACAACACAGAGAACCAGTAAAGTCTTCTGGTTCCCCGATATGACCTAATGTTTTCTACAATTATACCAACAACACAGAGAACCAGTAAAGTCTTCTGGTTCCCCGATATGACGTAACGTTTCCTACAATTATACCAACAACACAGAGAACCAGTAAAGCATTCTGGTTCCCCGATATGACGTAACGTTTCCTACAATTATACCATCAACACAGAGAACCAGTAAAGTATTCTGGTTCCCTGATATGACCTAACGTTTCCTACAATTATACCAACAACACAGAGAACCAGTAAAGTATTCTGGTTCCCCGATATGACCTAACGTTTCCTACAATTATACCAACAACACAGAGAACCAGTAAAGCCTTCTGGTTCCCCGATATGACCTAACGTTTCCTACAATTATACCAACAACACAGAGAACCAGTAAAGCCTTCTGGTTCCCCGATATGACGTAACATTTCCTACAATTATACCAACAACACAGAGAACCAGTAAAGTATTCTGGTTCCCCGATATGACCTAACGTTTCCTACAATTATAACAACAACACAGAGAACCAGTAAAGTATTCTGGTTCCCCGATATGACCTAACGTTTCCTACAATTATACCAACTACAGAGAACCAGTTAAGTCTTCTGGTTCCCCGATATGACGTAACGTTTCCTACAATTATACCAACAACACAGAGAACCAGTAAAGCCTTCTCGTTCCTCGATATGACCTAACGTTTCCTACAATTATACCAACAACACAGAGAACCAGTAAAGCCTTCTGGTTCCCCGATATGACCTAACGTTTCCTAAAATTATACCAACAACACAGAGAACCAGTAAAGCCTTCTGGTTCCCCGATATGATCTAACGTTTCCTAAAATTATACCAACAACACAGAGAACCAGTAAAGCATTCTGGTTCCCCGATATGACGTAACGTTTCCTACAATTATACCAACAACACAGAGAACCAGTAAAGTCTTCTGGTTCCCCGATATGACCTAATGTTTTCTACAATTATACCAACAACACAGAGAACCAGTAAAGCCTTTTGGTTCCCCGATATGACCTAACGTTTCCTACAATTATACCAACAACACAGAGAACCAGTAAAGTATTCTCGTTCCCCGATATGACGTAACGTTTCCTACAATTATACCATCAACACAGAGAACCAGTAAAGCCTTCTCGTTCCCCGATATGACGTAACGTTTCCTACAATTATACCAACAACACAGAGAACCAGTAAAGCATTCTGTTTCCCCGATATGGCGTAACGTTTCCTACAATTATACCATCAACACAGAGAACCAGTAAAGCCTTCTGGTTCCCTGATATGACCTAACGTTTCCTACAATTATACCAACAACACAGAGAACCAGTAAAGTCTTCTGGTTCCCCGATATGACCTAATATTTTCTACAATTATACCAACAACACAGAGAACCAGTAAAGTCTTCTTGTTCCCCGATATGACCTAATGTTTTCTACAATTATACCAACAACACAGAGAACCAGTAAAGTCTTCTGGTTCCCCGATATGACGTAACGTTTCCTACAATTATACCAACAGCACAGAGAACCAGTAAAGCCTTCTGGTTCCCCGATATGACCGAACGTTTCCTACAATTATACCAACAACACAGAGAACCAGTAAAGCCTTCTGGTTCCCCGATATGACGTAACATTTCCTACAATTATACCAACAACACAGAGAACCAGTAAAGTATTCTGGTTCCCCGATATGACCTAACGTTTCCTACAATTATAACAACAACACAGAGAACCAGTAAAGTATTCTGGTTCCCCGATATGACCTAACGTTTCCTACAATTATACCAACTACAGAGAACCAGTTAAGTCTTCTGGTTCCCCGATATGACGTAACGTTTCCTACAATTATACCAACAACACAGAGAACCAGTAAAGCCTTCTCGTTCCTCGATATGACCTAACGTTTCCTACAATTATACCAACAACACAGAGAACCAGTAAAGCCTTCTGGTTCCCCGATATGACCTAACGTTTCCTAAAATTATACCAACAACACAGAGAACCAGTAAAGCCTTCTGGTTCCCCGATATGACCTAACATTTCCTACAATTATACCAACTACAGAGAACCAGTTAAGTCTTCTGGTTCCCCGATATGACGTAACGTTTCCTACAATTATACCAACAACACAGAGAACCAGTAAAGTATTCTGGTTCCCCGATATGACGTAACGTTTCCTACAATTATACCATCAACACAGAGATGCAGTAAAGCCTTCTGGTTCCCCGATATGACGTAACGTTTCCTACAATTATACCAACAACACAGAGAACCAGTAAAGCCTTCTCGTTCCCCGATATGACGGAACGTTTCCTACAATTATACCAACAACACAGAGAACCAGTAAAGCCTTCTGGTTCCCCGAAATGACCTAACGTTTCCTACAATTATAACAACAACACAGAGAACCAGTAAAGTATTCTGGTTCCCCGATATGACCTAACGTTTCCTACAATTATACCAACAACACAGAGAACCAGTAAAGCCTTCTGGTTCCCCGATATGACCGAACGTTTTCTACAATTATACCAACTACAGAAAACCAGTAAAGTATTCTGGTTCCCCGATATGACCGAACGTTTCCTACAATTATACCAACAACACAGAGAACCAGTAAAGTCTTCTGGTTTCCCGATATGACGTAACGTTTCCTACAATTATACCAACAACACAGAGAACCAGTAAAGCATTCTGGTTCCCCGATATGACGTAACATTTCCTACAATTATACCAACAACACAGAGAACCAGTCAAGTATTCTGGTTCCCCGATATGACGTAACGTTTCCTACAATTATACCAACAACACAGAGAACCAGTAAAGCCTTCTGGTTCCCCGATATGACGTAACGTTTCCTACAATTATACCATCAACACAGAGAACCAGTAAAGCATTCTGGTTCCCCGATATGACCTAACGTTTCCTACAATTATACCAACAACACAGAGAACCAGTAAAGCATTCTGGTTCCCCGATATGACCGAACGTTTACTACACTTATACCAACAACACAGAGAACCAGTAAAGCCTTCTGGTTCCCCGATATGACCGAACGTTTCCTACAATTATACCAACAACACAGAGAACCAGTAAAGCCTTCTGGTTCCCCGATATGACCTAACGTTTCCTACAATTATACCATCAACACAGAGAACCAGTAAAGTCTTCTGGTTCCCCGATATGACGTAACGTTTCCTACAATTATACCATCAACACAGAGAACCAGTAAAGTCTTCTGGTTCCCCGATATGACGTACAATTATACCATCAACACAGAGAACCAGTAAAGCCTTCTGGTTCCCCGATATGACGTAACATTTCCTACAATTATACCAACAACACAGAGAACCAGTAAAGCCTTCTGGTTCCCCGATATGACCGAACGTTTACTACACTTATACCAACAACACAGAGAACCAGTAAAGTATTCTCGTTCCCCGATATGACGTAACGTTTCCTACAATTATACCAACAACACAGAGAACCAGTAAAGCCTTCTGGTTCCCCGATATGACCGAACGTTTCCTACAATTATACCAACAACACAGAGAACCAGTAAAGCATTCTGGTTCCCCGATATGACGTAACGTTTCCTACAATTATACCAACAACACAGAGAACCAGTAAAGCATTCTGGTTCCCCGATATGACCGTAACGTTTCCTACAATTATACCAACAACACAGAGAACCAGTAAAGTATTCTGGTTCCCCGATATGACGTAACGTTTCCTACAATTATACCAACAACACAGAGAACCAGTAAAGCCTTCTGGTTCCCCGATATGACCTAACGTTTCCTACAATTATACCATCAACACAGAGAACCAGTAAAGTCTTCTGGTTCCCCGATATGACCGAACGTTTCCTACAATTATACCAACAACACAGAGCACCAGTAGAGTCTTATGGTTCATCGACATTTCCGAAAATTTCCTACAATTAAACCAACATTGCCTTTTGGTTCCCTTTCCCCACCCCCCACCCCCCGACATTACCGAACGTTTCCTGTAATTATTTTAACAATATAGAGAACCAGTAAAGCTTTCTGGTTCCCGACACTACGGAATGTTTTCTACAATTATACCAACAATATAGAGAACCATTAAAGCTTTCTGGTCCAGCCACATAGCCGGACGTGTTCTACATTCTCATCAACGGCACAAACCATCTATATAAGCCAAATATTCTCAATGGTTAGCATTATTAGCCTAGTTCTCCAATAGATAAAACATTCCAAATTTCTGCCTAGAATTATTGCCTGTGATTCGCGGAAGAAAATATCTTTTTAAGAGTGTTCATTATTCCTGTATGTCAAAATAATATGGCATACACTAAAGTATTTAGCATTATGTCATAAAACGGTATTGGTTCCCTGTACTTTCCCGGCCTACCTGTAAAATCTGTGCATCAATCGCTCGAGCTGGGAACAGGGGTTTCAGTATCATCCCAAGTTGGTTACAACACCTGAAGAAATATAAAATGTTCATTTAATTTCGATTCCATCACATCATTGAATGATCTCTTGGTCCAATTATAATAACTATCACAAGTCTATATTATCATATGAATATTCCACAATTGTGTTATTCAAAGAATATATACTGCAACTAGACTACATAATACAAGAAAAAATACTAAATTCATGCCTTTCATATATGGAGGACGCAATTAGAATCAATGCATTGTTAATGCCAAAACCCAACCACACTCGAATAACTCTTGAATCGATTTTTATGGCTTCAACATAGACAGTTTGGCGAAAAATGGCTTCCGGTAAATGCAAATGTAAATAGCTCGTTTAGTTTAGCTTGACCTACTTCATGAGGGTATTGGCATCTGTCCCGCCAACCATATCGCTGGGACCGACAGGCCCTGTACTCAGTGTCGCTACCATTGAGTTAAGTTTCCAGTTGGGTTCCGTCTTTTCTGAAAAGCAACGAAAAAGTCATGTCCCGGGAAATTTCAAATTCCCCACAGTTATTTCCACTTCTTTAACTTTGTTTCAACTTAATAGTTCTGGAATAATAACTTGGCATGTGATTTGCGCCTTAGTTTTAAAAGCCGACACAATACACATCATAATACAATAAAGAACAATTAGGCAACAGGGAACAATAACTTTTCTGTAATAAGAGGGAAAAGTGCTTTGACAAAAAGGATGGCCATCTGGCCATGAACAGGTTTTATATAATCAACAGTGGTATTAGTTCCTTGCAATACGATCCAGAGAGAGCATGTATCATTCACTGCCTATAAAGTTGTAGAGGTCTTATCGTTGAAATATAAAATAATTGTATTCGAAAATTGAATTAATGATAATATTTTCTGAGGAATCCCGTCCAAAATGCGAAGATGAAACATCTATATTACTCTTGACCTGCTTGAAAGGTGAAACAGTTCAGTGTGTCAGCCACGACGTAATTGAATTTACATTTTGTTAAAAGCAACGTTACAGATTATCTATTAAAAATGAGAATGAATGTGTTTTATTTATAGTAAAGGAAGAAAAACAGGCTTCTCCAAAGGATAGTAATTGTTTGATAAAAAGACGGAATTTAGGAGAAACACGGATTTGTATTGTTACGGCATAGCTTTATTGCACTCAGATCCAGCGAGAGCTGCAGTTCTTGTAGCAGCAACCTGTTGCACATATGTGAGGAACCACCTGGCGAAACAGGACCTTTTTCAGTATGTTGAGGTTATATTTCGTAATTAGAATCACGAGTTATAGTATTTAGAGGCTTTAAACAACGAAACAGTTTTCACTTGTAATCATGATTTATTATATTTCTTCTCTAAACCAACTTAACCAAACCTTAAAAAAAATATTTTCAGGAAAAACACAGATGTATGCTGCGATACGTCATTAGCTTCTTGCGTTCAGATCCAGCAAGAGATACATTTCTTGTAGCAGCAACTTGTTGCACATATATGAGGTACCAATTGGCTACAAATGACTGCTCCCAGTATATTAAGGTTAGATTTTGTAATTAAGAAAATAAGTAACAATATTAATAGGTTTTAAACAACAGACCAGTTTTCACTATTTAATCGTGTTTTAGCATATTTCTTCTCTAAACCAACCGAGCATCGTGCTTTATATAACAGAGGATAAGTATGTTTAATTGAACTTTTAACTGACATTTGTTGAATCATAGAAAATCCTTACAGCCGTGAGGATAAAAACATCCTTGATACACGGTGTAGTAAAGCATATCTAAACAAAGAAGCATTTAGGGACGATAATCAAAAATCAGAATAACTGTGTTTTCTTTGTGATAATGCGGGTCTTTTTCATAGAAAAGACATTCTTTGAAAATAGAGACTTTTCAGAGTAAACACAGATGTTTGCGTCGATACGTCATTTGCATCTTGTACCCAGATCCATCGAGAGCTACAGTTCTTGTAGCAGCAATCTGTTGCACATATATGAGTTACTAATTGGCAACACATGACCCCTCCCAGTACATATGAGTTGCCTTTTGTAATTTAAATCATTATCAATAATAGGAAGAGGTTTTATATTTTGTTATATTTCTTCTCTAAACCAACCAAACATCGAGTAATATAAAACAGAGGGAATTTATGAGCAATTGAATTTGAGACTAGGCGTAGAAGGTTTCAAAGAAAGTCCTTCAAAATCGCGAGGATAAAACATCCTTGATATATCGAAAAGTTCTGAGATCAGGCACCACCTTTTATGGCCTTTAGCATATCTGATAAAAGCAGCGTATTTGGACGATAATTAAGAGTTAAAATAACTGAATTATCCTGTAATAAAGAACGAAGCATTTATCTTTTATAGAAAAGAAATTGTTTGAAAATAAAAGATTTTCTTGAAAAACACGGATGTTTGCTGCGATACGTCACAAGCTTCTTGCATTCAGATCCAGAGAGAGCTACAGTTCTTGTAGCAGCAATTTGTTGCACATATATGAGGTAACAATTGGCTACAAATGACTGCTCCCAGTATATTTAGGTTAGATTTTGTAATTAAAAATTGAGTAACAATATTAATAGGTTTTAAACAACAGTTTTCACTATCTAATCGTGTTTTCGTATAGTTCCTCTCTAAGCCAACCGAACATCGAGCAATGTAATACAGGCAAAGTATAAGTAATTTAATTTTAAACTGGACTTTGTAGATTTCAAAGAAAGTCCTTCACAAACATGATGATTAAAACATCCTTGATTCGTGGTATAGTTCTAAGGACAGGCACCACATTTTTTTGCCTTATCTGCATAACTGATAAAAGCAGCGTTTTGGGACGATTACTTAGAATAAAATAACTGCATTTCTCGATTATAAAGTAAGAAGTATTTTCTTTTATAGAAAAATAACTGATTAAAAAAGAATGCGTTTTAGGAAAAACACGGATGTTTGCTGCGATATGTCATTAGCTTCTTGCTCCGATATTCAGCGAGAGTTACAGTTCGTGTAGCAGGTTTTCATTGTACAAACAAAGGACACCCATTGGCCACAATTAAAATCATCGACAAAATTCTGGTTAATCAATGTAATAAAACCAATTGACAGCAATGTAAAAGGGTTTTTCACAACAGCGGTCAAGAAGGGCTTTTGCACTCCTTTGAATTACAGTTTATTTTACTTCTTAACTAACACAGCATTGCCTATTAAAACACAGAGGGCTTGATGTTTCTTCAAGCTTTGTTTAAGTCCATCCAAACAAGTCCGCAATTAAACATGTATCTATTTATTTGTTTGTTTATCTATCTATTTATTTATTCATTTATCTATCTATTTAAACATTTATTCATTTATTTATTTATTCATTCATTTATTTATCTATCTATTTATTTATTTATTTATTTATTTATCTATTTATTTATTTATTTATCTATTTATTCATTTACTTATTTATTTATTTATTTATTCATTTATCTATTTATTTATTTATTTATTTATTCATTTATTCATTTATTCATTTATTCATTTATTCATTTATTCATTTATTCATTTATTCATTTATTCATTTATTCATTTATTCATTAAATCACTTTTTTGTTTTCTTTTTATTTATTCATTCGTTCATCTATTGATCCTTCTTTCAAATGAAAAGAAAAACCATCAACATTACTGTATGGATTTCCGGGCTGTATTTCCGTTGTCCAGAATGTGTCTTTAGAAGGGGCCACACCCATGGCTGCGGCGAATATCGACGATATTCCGATTTTCCACTGGTTACCCCCGGGATGGTAATCGTTTGACACACGGGCCTAGACGAACATAATTGTAAATTTATTGCGACAAATATCAAGGTTAATAAGTTTTATACATGTACCGAATGGTTCCGGCAACGACTGATTTATACCGAGAATGACCGAAGTAACAGGACGAAATTTTAAGTTTCAAAATGATGGATTATTTTGTACTCTACCTTAAACTTAAAAAAAAAACAGTTGGGTGTCGATTAAGATTAAAGGAGATTGACAAATCATACAGCTCTTCTTTATCTTTCTATGGTTAAACACTTCTTTATTTTTATTTTTGACTGCTTATTGGTTATACATCAATAAAGGATCCAAATCGCTTGTACCTTTTTCTGATTTTGAGCTCAATCTACCGCAATAGCGATGTCCAACCTCTTTGATACCACGAATGGATGCAAGTGTTGCCATTCTCAAATGTTGCAATGTTAACGAATGTATGTGGACATATCAACGTCAGGGCAAATTAATGCAAAGCATATAATACGATATTGTTGAAA
Source organism: Cerastoderma edule (assembly GCA_947846245.1). NCBI lineage: Eukaryota > Metazoa > Mollusca > Bivalvia > Cardiida > Cardiidae > Cerastoderma > Cerastoderma edule. The sequence continues at coordinate 14,697,133 of OX401418.1, read as the reverse complement.
TGTTTTAAGCAGTGTTCACTTAAGGATAGTTTTCGTCGACTGAACGCGCTTTTCTTATCAATACCAAGACAGTATCATAGCCTTTAAGCATTTTTTTGATACTTGATACTCTAACGTTATCATTATTAGCATATATATTCAGAAGATGAATGTCTTTGTACAATTTTATGATTCAATCGTGGCGTGAACACTTATCATCGAAAGAATATGTCTACTTGAGAAAAACGAGAATTTGATGACAGACAATTTTTTATTTGTGTTGAATTGTGTCAAGCTATTGAAAGCATTCGTTATAAAACTTAACCAGCTTATCAAACATCACTTTTAGAGATTGAACAAATATAGTACACAGTGACAAATATAAATGCATGTGGTGGCTTAAGAAAATATGTTTATTTTATATTCAAACATCTTTGTCAATCCTAACTACTCTGGTATTTCAGTGGCCTGAGAAAAACACCTCGTACGTAAATGTTGGGTTACAAATCTCGGGTGAATCGATCCCGGCCAATAACACATATCCTATGAGCGTCCACGTTACGCAATTATGTATATATGGCAGTGATGAACATCATTTAAAACCAGTTAGAATCCTTGGACGGTAACACATACATTATAATAAAAGTGTAAGTTGCTATACATTCTTGTTTCCTTAATCAATAAATAAGATGAAGGTTTAGATATTGCCTTTGATAATTTCATTTGGATAACGAAAGTATAACGGAAGTTGCCTTGTAAGAAGCAACATTGCGACTTTCATACTATGTCAGAGGTCTTTTCATTGGATAAACCCGATGAGTTCAGATTGCACCCATGCATTACCTGAGTGACAGCCGAGTATTGTAACGCTTGCATGGCGTGCCTGGGGTTCGCCATACAATACTGGATAAACAGTCCCTTCTCCTTCGCCGCCTCCGCCATATTCGTCAACCAGTCCGCTCCCAGGAACAGGTCGTGTAGCAAGGCCTGGACGCCACTGAATTCGACGTTCAGCCAATCCTAATATATACACGTACAGGGATAAACACATGTTTAACAGATTCACAAAGCATGTATTAGTTCAACGCAGTGTATGGTCGAGTTAAAAAAAATGTAACAAGGTGATATAGGCTAAACGCAACGGTAGGTAACTCTGATCAGAACCTCGCATCTCAGTTATAGTATCGAACGATTGAAACATAAATATCGCACGAGAGCGCGAAACATATGTTTATAAACAAGTGATTTGCGTTCGCGAACATGTGTGCTTGGACTTTTAATATAGAATGATATGGTAAAGTTCAAACTTGTTTATTTCACATCGAGTGTGACGGAAGCTTGAAACTTATTAAGTTCACTCTCTGACTCTCTGATAACTGATATATAGAATGATAGATGAATGTAAGGTCATGCCGTTTGCTGTATTCCTATTAAGCCACTGAAAAATATGTTCACCCATTTTTGAGTGAAGACAGAAAACAGATACATATGATTATTTCAGAAGCAAAACAATTAAATTCAACAATTTTCAATATTATACAAGATGTTTGTTGTTCAAAAACTAACACAACTAGCTTCAGATCACAGTGCGGTTATGAAACAAAAATGATTGATGTTTAACATATGGCGTGGTTATGATATGTTCATATGATCTTGTCTCAAGATTTTTTGTTAAAGATATATTTAGCCATGTTTAAAATGTGGTTTTGCCATTTGATGTCATTAGCGTTTCAAATAGACGAAATGGCTAACATATCGCATACATTATACAATAGAACGCCAACAAAGTCAAATAATGTTCAAAGATCATTTGAACCATCAAACTAAGACAACTCATAATATCAGACAAGTGATGTCCCATTAGCCGGATCATAACCAAGGATGATTTACCTGTTCGTACATGATCAAACCCCATTTCTTAGATTCCGTGAACAAATCCAGCCAAAACCCCTGTAAAATAAAAGTAAATGTAAATGTAGATGTATTTATTCAGAAAGAACACACAACAGAAACAACAACAACAGTCACTTCAGAGCTCTAGCATAGTACTGGTGCATCCAGGAAAACCGTACCAGAACTGAAAAATGTAGATACGGCACTGACGAAGAGGATCCATATGGGACCTGTATCAGTTAATGACTCTTATCTAATCTAAATAATCTAATGTTTATATACAAACTATGTCTATATCATGTAGGCTGTGGTCCTGACCCGTACGTATACCCCACTCTAAAATATATGATAATAGGCCGATACATGTCCTCAGTTAATAGTGACAACATATACTATGTGAGGTACTGTTGGTGGATGGTCCTCCGACCCCAACGTACAATGAACGTGGGGACTGGTTGTCATGCAGCTTAAATAAAACAAATGAAATATGAGTCTTTGTAACAATGGTTTCTTAAGACTCAAATCGCATATATATTTCGTAAATATGAACGTCCATTTCGTGGTCTTTGTTATACATACCTCGGTTAATGGGAGGGCTTTATACTTCTCGACAATGAAATCATATTTCCCGCCATTTTGTTTTGCGTAGGTCGTATCAGCTGACCTACAAATAGAATTATTTGTAAAATAGATAGTTTTATTCCCGAACGTTAACTAACCCCATTATACCAATACTTAATATCCTTGTACATAGAGAATAATAGGTTAGTGACGTTAATGGGTTAAGTTTTTTCCGGTAAGGCGTAAGAATTTATTGGGTAAGCCGAAGGCGAGGACAATAAATACCGAAGCCGAGCCCGAAAAACTTAACCCATTAACGTCACTAACCTATTATTCTGTCTATCCCGTTACATACCTTCGAATACCCAATTTCAACGAAACAACAGAGAAAACAGTTTTTAAAAACGCAAATGAGTATGCGTGAACAAACATGAATAGTAGTCATGAGGCAAATTGTGATGTCACACGATGAAAAATGACGTCACACAGTATTCTCTATCTATGGTAGAGTGGATAAATCTTGATAAAGCCTATAGATAGGGGTGATCAAAAAGGTATGGTGGTATATATAATATATGTTCTGAAAGTGTTAACTGTGGAAGATATGACATGTGTTTATTTTGTGTAAAAAAGTAATGAAACCGGAGATTCGTCTCTGTGACGTATATTTCCCTAACAAATCGAAATATAAAATTGTTCTTAAGTGCAAAGAGGCAGCAAATAGTTCCGAGTAATACCTTCGATTTCTTCAAATTTAGTGATCATCCAATGATGATTTGTAACTTGAAACATTTAATGGACCAAACAGTATGGTTGTACCTCATATATTTCAACTCCGATGTGCCAGTTTTTGCGTCGCCTGACCATATGCAAAAGAAGCAGGTCACGTGTCAACTAATCGTGAATCATGTAGTTTTTACGGCACCCCATTTCACGTCACCTATCGCACCATGTAACGGGATGAATCATTTGAGCAGCTATAGCTATATGCAAGAACTGCGCTTCGTAAAGTCTGACTTTCAGAGTTGATATTTAGTTACTCTTTTCGTTTTGGGGATACATTATCTTTTTCAAATCAATTGTTTATGCGGCAAAAGCCAGCATGTTTATATTACACAGACAAACACAGATATATTACTTAAGCATGCTGAATATACATGTGAAGATTGTATAAGCAATAAATGGATCTTCCAAATGAGTTGAGAGAGAGAGGGGGTTTACTAACGTCATTCTATAAGGTCAATTTTGCGTTTAGAAACCATGGTGCAAATCCTTTGGGTTTTATCACGCATTGTAAAAACACATAGAACGTATACCGTATTCTTACCAATAACGATTGTGTCCAGCGGCAGGAACTGTCAGTTTTAATGTAACGTTTCTGAAAGATAAAGTGAATAACATTGGCTGCATGTCTTCATTGAAAGAAGTACATTGACTGTTGTTGTCTTTTTCGTATGTTTTTTTGTATTTTTAAGAACAATGATCTTGAATGCTTAGTTTCTAGTAAACCGTGTTCTAATCTGTTCTATTGAACCTTAACCATACATTTATTGGACCTTGACAAGCGACTTTTGAAACAGTATGTCAAACTGGGATTATTAATTGTTAAATGTCGTTTCTCTTCTCCCAACAAGTTGTTCCATTTCATTAAACGGATATATTCTTCATTCAAATACTGTATCTATAATTCATTTTTAAACCAACAGGGAGGGCAACATCAAATCTATATTTCAACGGTATTACAAGATTCGCATATATCAAATGATTATAACATTTCTATAGTTTAACCTTCATAAAGGTCCAGAACCTTTCATGGTCCCGTGTAAAAGCAATCAATATTAACTTACGCAAAGCCTTCTGGGAAGACATCCGGTCTGGACGTCCATGTCTTCACGCCGTTCCCAATACCTTTATAGTACCACCATGAGTCGTACTGGTAATACCTGCAATACACAGACTGACATACTTGCCATGTTTTAACGAGAGGGAATCCTACGGGAAAGGCTGGCTGAGGGGGGCATTTTTACCGGAAAAGTTGTGTCCATGTTAATAAATGGAAATTCAAAACAAAGATGTTTCAAAACAACAGGATCTCCAATATCAGGGACTTAAAAACAAAGGGCTTACAAAACAAAGGATTAACAAAATAAAGGACTTACTTAACAAACGACTTACTTAACAAAGGACTTACTTAACAAAGGACTTACTTAACAAACGACTTACTTAACAAACGACTTACTTAACAAACGACTTACTTAACAAACGACTTACAACATAAGCGAATTACAAAACAAGCAAATTACAAATAACGAGAATTACAAAACTATCAAATTACAGAACAAGAAAATTACAAAAATTATAAAACAAGAGAAATACAAATAAAGATAATTACTGGTTTGGATCAAACAAACGGGAAAATATAACTGAATACGTAATGAAGAAGGCGGTACAGTTGTATCAGCAATTGGTCGTTCTCGTTCTTATGCGAGGTAAAAAGACGAAATTAATTGATAAATAGACAAATGCAGTAGATGGTAGATTGATATACAGGTTAAATAATTGAATATAGTTTCAAAATCGTCGTTGAGAGGAGAAAAAACTATGAAGATTGAATGGTCTAACTGATGGATAAACGGGTCAGGTATACCGGCCTGTGCATCTAAGCGAAGTATTTCTCGAAGAAAATATTCTAGAAATAAGAGTAAACCAACGTTCGCCTACTTGTATGGAATTGACATATTTTCCGCATAAGTTTTGACGTCGAATAGAGTGACATCATAGGTTTTGTTTTCTTCCGTGTGGTAGTAGTAATACGCTCCTGTGGAGAAAGAGAAAGGGATTATATCAAATGTTTCCTCCACATTACATTTGTTCAAACACATATTTTAAACGAATTAACCCACTGTGGCAAGATAAAGAGAATAGTCGTTATTTCTTGAAACAGACCATGCTGATATTAAATACGCTTGCAACCATTGGTTATTTAAAAAACACAACAAACAGGCGTGTTTAGATTTAACATACTCCAAATTCGATCTTTATAGACCAGGTTCTAGCTTAAGTCTACGAAAGAAATTCGGTCCATTGCCTGCTAAATATAACACACCAATTATGATATCTATTTACTATTTAGATATCAATCTTCAAATGCAATCCCATTGCAACAGTTCTGTATTCACGATGGATTAACCAACTACTGTCTGTGATATCACATATTTTGATTCAATTTTTTTGTTTTGCTTTATATAACTCTCTGTTTCATGATAGCCATATGAACCATTGTCCGCCAGATCATGAAAACCAATCAACGTATTTATCATGTCTTTAATCTTTATCTTGTAAGAATAAGTTTTACATTTAATTCTATTTCATACTAGAGTCACAAACCATTAGCAACATTGCTGTTTCACACTAGAATCGTCAACCATTTTCTGTCAGATTAAAGAAACCGACCGACATATTAATCTAGATATCATCTGATGAAATCGAACCTTTTGACCAATCTCTAGTGCATTTTTCCCTGGATTTACGAACCACGGTTGTGGCAGATCAAAGAAGCTCGCCAACATATGTATCTTGATACCATCCGTTCAAATTAAATCATGATTCATATATTTGAGACTATTTGAGACTAGAGTCACAACCAATTGTCCACCAGATATTAGCCCTTAACCGACGTTATGCTTATGCAAACAGGTTAGATCCAGGCTAGCCACCAAGTAAATTGGCGGATGGCCTGTGATCTAATCTGTTTGCAACCCTGCGTACATTTGCTCAACAAAATTAAACAGATATTTAAGGTTTTGGAAGGCAGACGACACACAAATCTATTCTTAGAAAATTACCCAGCATTCTACGGGTTATAAAGCAACAAGCTGATGTGTGAAGATAGTGTCTGTTCAAACTTCATAGTTTAAGAACACGTTCTAGTTGTATTTTAAACGAAAGTTACGTGTATCTAGATATAGTCTGTTCAGATCCTATCCTGCTGTTTAACACTAGCTTTACTAACCGTTATCTGTCCAATATCCAAGATACTTGAGCGTAAAGTCGTCCTGTTGGACTCGGGTGTCCTTTCCGTAATAGGTCCGCATTAAAGATCCCCAACCTTCAAACGCCTCATGAAACAAAGACAAAAATTAATAGACTTATCAGAACAGGACACGATACTGCTTTTATTCTCTTTGTACAATGTGTACAGCATGAGGTATAAATGGTTCAAATTTTTGAGCCAAAGTTACTCGTCAAGTAGTAGGAAAAAGTATTTAGATATGTGTCTTTTGAGTATTTTTCCTTGGAAATTTTAAAACATCAAAATGGGACAACTTTTGTTGTAGAAGATATATTCACATATCTACTTACTTATTTCCCAGTTTCTATATTACCGGCATGTAGGTCTATTATTAACATGGATGTGTCTACAGACATTCAGGTGATCACAAATTATTGTTTTATAATTGGGACTTTTAACATTACTCTATATGTTGCATATAGAGTACACATACATCAATATCCGTGTGGTAGGCATACTTCATGAAGAAAAGCAGAGATACATCATCATATCCTTTGTAGTGTTTTGAGGAGCTTTTAATAAGAAGCAATCTATGATTAAGAAGCAGCAAACTAACATGCTACATTTTTTACTCAATTGTGTCCAATAGTGTGTTGCAACTATACTGTAATTATATTGTAAGTGCTTTTGGTATATGAAATACGGAGGGAATTACCGATTCGCATCAATCTATTGTTAATTCCTTTTTAATATCAAGCAATGACAAACACTTACCTTGTTTATACCCGGTGCATAGTACAAGATGAAACTCTGTTTGTATCCCGCTGGTATAGCTGAAACGCCTGTGATAGAAACAACATCATTGTAAACTCGAGTCTTTGTCAACAAAATTCACATATTATACACTCGTTGGTTTCATAAATCTGTATCTACCCTTGCTACCCAAAGATAGTTTACCATATTGATTATAATTAGTATGAGCCATACCAAGGTTTCGAGCCCGGTACTACTTTTTCTAAATAGCAGACACTGCTCGGAAAGGTAAGTTACTATAAGTAAAATTTGACAGACTTTACTATGACGTGTAGTCCACAAATAATGTCGAAGCTGAGATTTTGTAATTTATTAACCAAGCCTCCTTTAAACATCTATTGACTTAGCTAGTTTGATCTGCCAATAGTCCGATGAGTCACTGGTATTTTGTAGGAAACGCTGTCTATGAAACAAGCGTAATATTACATTGTCACTTTTAACCCAGTACGAATCAATTACGAGATTTTACCAGTTTGTTGTTTACGATTCTGGAAAACATTATGTCAAAAGGATGAATTTCTCTTAACGAGCAATTCCCCCTTTGTACACAAGGTTTTACGCCAGAAGATTACTTTCCAATTTTATCACACTTCGAAAAGTCGTCTGCAAACTCTTTCAATTTGGGACAGTCGACGTTTGGGACGTTTGGTAAAGGGTTAAACTGCTTCATTGTGCCATTATCGATCGTTTGACAACACCTGTGCTATACATAGATCTGTACTAGAGTAACTGTTCCTTATTACCTACATTAAGGATCTTCAGCGATATCTAGAAATGCGCTATGGAGAGCGTAATGAACGATAACTCTGCAATAGAATAACCACACTTCCATTCGGAACACCTCGGCTATTTCTTGAAATAACTACCGACTTGTGACGGGGATTGCCGAGTTGATACGATTGCCACACTTCATGACTTACCTCCCATGATACCACCATAGTAGTTTCCGCCCACAGGTTTGTCGTGTAGGAACGAGGCTGACATGAAGTTGTTAAAGGGAGATAATATGATCGTGTTTCCGCTCGGATCGTATATAGCGAGCGGTCCGCCCGTTATACCATCGTTGATGTTTGACGTCTGACCGTCCCAACTAAAGATAAAGAACTAACATGATAGTGTTTTAAAGGTGCTAGTTCACGGATGAGACATTTTAAAAGTCAGGATGAAATGTCATTGAAGCAAAACAGTCTCTGTTTTATGTATTGAATATAATTAAAACTAGCTATTGGAAGCGTTATCAATTTAGGTATCGGCAATATATCTAGGTATAAACAGTCTGTATGTAGATCTTAGATCCGTTGCAACGTTTTTGCTCTAAATGCATAGCAATTCACCATATTCAGGCTCTAAACACTTTAATATGAACTGATTTTACATCCCAAAGCTATTATCCAGCGCGTATCATACACCAGACCACTGTTGTACAGTTTAAAGCAATTAAAATCAACCTTCGAATTTTCTCGAAATTGTGAACATACAGCTTTAAATACGTTTGAAAAGTTCGTTCAGTTACATCGCGACATTAGATGATCTTTAAAGGCACATAAAAGGAGATGAATACAAATAAATTACTTAAACAATATATGGAGATCTTTTATCATGTTCATAAAAGTCATGGGAATTAATTTACGAATGCATTGAGATCCTATTAAATAAACTCCTTAAACATAAGTTATTTTGTGCTTGGAATATAGTTGTCTTCAATTCAATCATGTTTATCAACGACCTGTTTGTTTACATACTCAACATAACGAACCCTGATTGGTCGGTTCAAACATTTGTGTATCAACTGTCAAGGTCAGGGGGTGAAAAATCACACAATCTGAATTATTAAACTGGTTAATCTGGGTTATTTCTTTTTGGCTTTCATGTTTAAATTGTGCTGGTGGAGTTTTTTAGTGATAACTATTTGAATCTGACCAAAGGTTTATCAAATAATATAGTTTGATATAGCATTAATCTCCTTTCATGTGCCTTTAAAGGTACATTTATTTTTTGGGGGAGGGGGAGTAAGTGGAGGCTTGTGCATGGAATTTCAAACTGTTACACTATTTCCATTTTCAGATCAAAAACGAGGAAGCGAATTCAAGCGAAGACGGCTTTATGTTTTGCATTACACGTTGTCGGTGACGATCTCGCAATCACCCTCGCACACATTCAAGTTTCTTTTTCTATTCAGAACTAATCTATACCATTCTTACACAATACTCAAACTGTTTCTCTGCGTAGTTTCGTTTCACACATGAGCTGATCTTATAGAAAGAAAAGAAATAGGACACGGATAATAGAAATTTCAATAACTACGTTTAAAACGTTTAGTTTCGTGATACAAACGTTGTCCCGGCTTGCGACCTATTAATCATGGTATTCTTCCATTGGGAGAAACTTAACACTTAGAAATCTACGCACTTTTCACAAAAGTTGAAAGTTGTAGTTTTATCCAGCTTTATAAGAGAAAGGCAAGGATGGTGTGTTTGTATACTCACAATCCCATCCGTTTGCTGGTGTCCCCGAACATAAGACCCCCGTATGAGAGGTAGCCGAGTGTGCTACATGTCCCTTGCATCGCAAAGCCCGGGAACCCGCCACAAAGTCCCTCATAACTTGCCGCCTGGGTGCCTTCTAATGCGTCAACAAACTCCTACAATGTAATGGTAAACTTGATTTATTAAAGGACATGCTTAAATGGTTGATTTGTTTTATCTATTACTCTTATCTGTCGCAAGTGTAAAGATTTAAGGCAAACATATGTAAAACATTACTATTGCACATAGTCAACTAAACAGAAATGTATCGTTTTAATGTCAAATACATCAACGAATATTATTAAGTATTAAGACAAATTTATATATTACGCCCACATGTTAAGAAATAAATTGTAAATCTTCTATTCATACACGACTTTGAATTAATCTTCTGTAAAAAGGTGAAATGTCTTTTTGTTGAATTGCACTGTTTTGCTATGAACAATATGTATTTGTGTAAAGCAATAAAGATATTCTATATGTACTCGTATATATCTATTTATATATATATTGTTTTGTATCTATTGGTATGAAGATAGACGAAATAATTTCGTTGGAATATTCAATGATGGTAGATTCATTGGTTGAAAGATTGACGAAATGATTGGTTGGAATATGGAAAGATAAATCGATTGAACGTAATAAGAGTTATCCACCGATTGGATATCCTTGAATTTATAATATACTCAAAAACCTTCATCGATGGCTTTTTCTGTCTGATTTCAAAAACAGATCTTCAAGTTGCAATGCTCAACTTTCCATTGGTTCGAATCCCACTTCAGGTCAATTCGGATCTTCATCAAATCGAATCTATTGGCTATTTTAAGGAACGGCAATAGTTCTAGGTAGCCTGAAAAAGCTTTCATTGTAGGTATAACCCGGTGGGCAACTACCCAAACGAGAGTTTTGCATCGAATTAAAGGTACTATTGAAACAGTATTATGAGACACAATTAAAAAAGGCAACACTACCTGTTCGAAGATTATCACGGGTAATTCGGTGTACACCTTAATTCGCGCAGTAATTCGCCGAACTCGGTCGTTCTGTATCTGGTACCGGAACTCCGTTGCCTGGTAACTACCGATGTCATCTGACCCCGAGGTGGCGTCCGTCTCCGTCAGGTTTAGAGAACCATCAGAGCTGTTGTACGTTGTGTTGTAGGCGTTGACGTACGTTTGAGCGCTCGCCACGTATACCTCGCCCTTGACGGATATAGTATATGTACCGTCAGTGGAAATCAGAATAGAGAGACCATCACCCGCTTTGTGTAGCGTGGATGGCTTGTCTGAAAAAGAGTTTTCTTCGGTGTGACATAGTTTATTTAATATATAAGCACCATTATATACGTTACAAACAATTTAGTGAAACGAATTGGAACGAAAGCTAAAAACCTTTTTGAAACATTCCTTCAGTAACAACATAGCTATCCCCGGTACTTATACAATATAACCCTTAGAATGCTGGGTAATGTTCTAGAAAATATATTTTTGTGTCGTCTGCTTTCCAAAGCCTTAGATGTCTGTTTAATTTTGATGAGGAAAGAGTGGCAAACAGGTTAGATCACAGGCCAGTCTCAAAGGTACTTGTTTGCATAAGCATGAAGGCGGGTTTCAGCACTATAAGGGTTAAGTACTATACTTTATCGACACGCACCACACTTTGCAATTGATCTTATGAACCCTAAGTACCCAGACTGTCCAATTCCTACCAATGTCGGGAACGATGATATCAGATGTATTGAAAAGTAAAGGTAAAATAATGCATTTATCCGTCCAGTCGAATATATCATCAAAGGACAATATCTTAATAAGTAGCCAAAATAGGAAATTCGGAAAAGATATGAAAACTTGAAAACAGATATATTCTTGATTACTATTGTATTTCTTGGTACATATGAGTACGAATAGATGTCTATTTAACGGCTATAATTGAACAAATCATAGAGAGAGACAAGGCTGATAATGACGCAATTTCAAAGTGCATATTAATAACATGTACATGAAAGGGGACATATCGAAACTATAACAAAACAGCGAGACCGAATCAAAAGAAAAAAAATCATGATACTTTCAAATAAGTGATAACATATCAAAATCTACCTTTATTTGGATTAATTGCGCATCCTTCAAGACGCACGGTCGTAAAAATACAACTCACTAACAAAATCCACGTTATACGGGCCATTGTTAGACATAAATGCAATCTGGGGTCTATACTGCTGTCGTATATATCATCATAATCCAGGTAGGTTACAACCCTTTCTAATTGTTCGTGTAATCATTATCTGGGTAGATTACAACCCTTTCTAACTGTTCGTGTAATCTTTGAATGTTATCATATAGTACAACCCATCACAATAATCTCTGTAATGTTTAAGCCAAATTGAAATCTTTAACGCTTGACAGTATAAACGCAGTTTCTTTGTAACTACATCTTTATTTTATACACTGAAATTTGTGCGAACCTGCAACGAACTGTGCATTGGAAAATCCCATGATTTATGCATTGCCGATACTTTCAACCGTCCAAATTCAAAGATTGTTTATGCAAAAGTTTGAAATGAAAGGCTCTGATTTGGATGAAAAAGGGTGTGTTTAGATAATAATTTAGGACAAGATTGTTAAAATTAGTATCTTAATCAACTAGAAGTTTTACGGGGATATGAAAGCCGCTCTTAAAGAAAATGACTTGCTTTCATATCAGCATAAAATTTCGAACCATGTCAGTGTGTAGCGAATGATTAAACATGCAAAGACTATTGCCTCATGTAAGTTGAGATGAATAGCTGAGGACCACAATCAGCAAAGGTCTATCTTTGATATCCGAAAAGAACTATTGTGACGAAGGATGAATTGCATATACGGAGCAACGTTTCCCTCTGTCATTATTATCTAAAAACTGTTTTGCATCAGACGCGGCAACGTGTTGTATTATGCTGTGACCCATTACCAAACACCAATGACATTTTACCACTGTGTTGCAGACGACTCTGGAAAACACTGTGGGAAATGAAGAAATTGCTTAATGTCTTCAACCCTATCAGGAGATTATCTTCTGATTTCATCACATTTTGAAATGTCGTCTGCAAACTCTTTCAATTTGGAACAGTCGATAATTGGGCGTTTGGGAAAGTGGTAATACATTAACAGTAAAGGAACACTCCGTTTGGCTATAAATCGTCTGTCATTAAACAAATTTCGGACAACTACATTCTTCAATGGATCGGTTTCATCACGTGATATCAGCGTATTTGAGTCACATGAGTATCTAAAACTCACATGAGTGTTTCAGACGACATGACACAATTGGAACCCCACGCTGATGTTTGCAGGCCACACTGCCGGAATTTGCCGAAGATTTCCGATTGTACAATACAATGTTGTCTTACTAAAACCACGGATGTAGAATACTCCGGATGATCCAGGCGTAGATATTCCATTCTACGTTACTCATTTATAACTTAGATCATCCGCGTGCAACATAGAAAGGTATTCGCTGACTTCACAAACTTGTGTGTCTAAGGATATGGATTTGTTGGCAAAAATGAAATAAAGGCATGATATCGACCGACCGACTTGCTTTATTTGCTTTTTCGTTCTGAGGATGTATTTCGATCCATAAATACGTCCATTACAAATATATTTACTCATTTAACCCTTTACCCAAACGCCAACATTTCGACTGACCCTAATTGAAAGAGTTTACAGGCCACATTTTGATATGTGATGAAATTGTAAAAAGTAATCACCCTGTAGGGCAGAAAACATTGTAGATTGTTAGAATATGTTTCTTTGACTATTGAAATGATTTTGTATTATCCTGAATAGTTAACGAATCTTGTCATTATCTATCTAGTCAATATTATTCATTCTTCTTTGTCTCTGATTGTGATAATACTTTAGTATTATTGTGATAAATCAGTGTTTTGTGAATTAATGGTTTATTTGTAACACAGTCATTGAAAGATTGTATAGCTGATTGTGTATTACATTTAGTCCTTTACTGATGGTAGTATTTGTATTTTATTATACCTTCAATCATTTAAACGAACGGTCACATGTCGTGCCTTGCCCGCGAAACGGTTCTAACTAACATTTTTTCACAAAATCACTTTTTGATGGAATTATGTTCTTAAACCTCTGACACATATACTGACAAAAATTCAAGGTGATATCTTGATAAATAAAAAAGTTATTAATGATTTGTCCTTTAGTTCTATCTCCAAATGGCAATAATATTTCCTACGAAACGGTTCTAACTCTAGTTATTTACTTAGATTCCTCTATGGTTAGGGATCATATTACTTCCTTTCCAGTGCATTTGTATCAAATTATTGCAGGAAAGGGTAAAGAATATTAAGAACCTGGTTTAAGTGTAACTAAGATGTATTTTTTATACTGTGAGAATTGTGACAAAAACATTTTAGCAAAAGTATCAGTAAAATATTTACAGAAATACTTTCAAAACGGAATTAAATATTGGATTTCATCAGCTGAGGAAAGATTATAGTGTTATTCCTGTTGTAAATTAGTATTGCATGAGAAGAAGATAAACAAGTTTGTTACCTGAATACAATTAAGATTTGCAAAGCAAAAAATGCTTTCAGAAATCGAAAGAACTGGATAAAGCATTAGCCAAAAGCCATGAAGACATTATATTAGCTTGTTTTAAGTTGAAGAGATATTACTTACACCTAAGTCATTTTGGTCTTCTTTGTATTATAAAAGATGACTAACCACATACAACTTTACCATTTTCAACCGGGGTAATTCTATGATGAGAGATATAGAATATATATATCTGAATTAAAAAGTTTTTGCATACACTCTTATGATCCATATAATAAGTATTGCTTTAAATATGACCATTGCGGTGACGCTACGGCAAATTGAATCTCCTCATTTGTGTAAGATAATCTTGGGATTCAATTCCAAGTCCAAACAGTATAAAACTTGTTCAGCTTTGAAAAGATCTTATTCTGATTAATGCTGACAAATACAATGACCTGATGTTTCTTTGTGTGTCAGGAATTATACCAAAGGCACATCATATTTTCTATATCATACATATATTTTTTATCAGGGGTGCGGAATTACTTTGCCCGGCTTGTCCGACCCGGGACTTTTTTTGCCACTGGACAAGAAGGTTTTCCAGCTCCACTTGTCCCAGGACAATTGGATTTTGCTGAAACATAAAGCCGATTTTCAATTCTTATTTCAAAGTTGATCTTTCATGTCTTTGAAATAAAATATAACCCATGTTCCTACCACTAAAAGTCCCTTGATTCACAAACTACTTACCAAGAGTGATGTCTCTCAGTGGAAGCAGTTAAATTGCTATTGGAAAGAACAAGTAAACATTCTGCATAGTAGGAGAGCCGAAACAAGTTCTTTGATAAGTGAAAAGAATCGATGCAACCTCCTGACATTCTAGTAAACATTGTATTTCATCTAAAAATGAACAAAGTTGTTATTCGATCAGGTAGTTCAATGAATCAGGAAAGCGCAAAACAAAGTTACAGCGGGATCTGGCTGCATAAAGGTGACCAATCTGAACTATTCTGTTGTATTTATCCAAAGTACCCTAAGCTCCGATACGACATTACGGCATTATTCGTAGCAAAGGCAAATTGATGCATCACAAAGGAAAGACACTCTCACTTCTTAGAATTGTCTGTATGGGATCCTCTAAACATGCACTAGTCCAGCTACTGATAATAACAGGTTCAATAAAACAATAATTAAACATTATACGGTATTCACACTCTTTTCATTGGACAAGTGAACCTTAGATTCGGACAAGTAGAAAATTGGGTCTAACTTGTCCATGGACAAGTTGAAAAATTCTATAATTCCACACCCCTGTTTATTACTACATGAAAACTAGATGTAAACATAACTGCATAACATTATGTTACTTAATATAATTACCTTTTGAAAGTTATTTCATGTAATAATACTAATTAAAACTATTAAGATTTTAATAATAAAGTGTGACTGACTGAAGCGCCCTTTTGTCTGATATTAACCAACATGTTCTTTAACAAACATGACATAGCTTTCATCAATATCTTTATCTCTCACAGAATAGTAGTTTTCCCTTTTATCAACTTTGGACTCCTTCAAAATGACTCATGGTCATAATGGGATATTTACATGAATACTAAAGATCAAACTGCACAGAAAGCATAGTCTGATTTTTGGTTCAAATTATCTGCTGCTCATTCAAAAACAACATAAAGTGCTGACATAATTAGAATTGCTATGATGTAATAGTATTCTATATGGAGGACCCCGTTTCTTATTTCTGTGCAATAGGGAAGTCCTGCTGCTTAGTTTGCTTTATCACCTCTATAACTTACTGCAACTTTTAATTTGTGTATATAAATATTTAAGTTAATCTGTAGATACTAGATAATTTACCTTTGATCATTTTCTGACCCCTTAAAGGGGTTTTCTGTGAGGGAATGGGTTAACAAGTATCCCATTTTTCATTAGTTACCTGTGTATGCACCACATGAATCTTCCTGCTACATGTATTTTGTTCTGTATGTTATATAACAGAATTATATAAGTATATATACTGTCACCGTGGTCTAGTGGTTAAGGTGTCTGCCACAGAACGGGAAGGTTGAAGGTTCATGCCCCACGGGAGGCGTTGGTCCGGACAATGTTTCTCATGGGACTTGTTCCAAAATAGCAGGCTCATTAGCCACAGACTAGTTAAATTTAATGATTACCTATCCACTTGGCCCCTGCCATAGTGATAGAAGTTGGGAGGTACTTGGTATAATCAGTGAAAAGTGTCTCATAAGCCAAAATTGGCTGGCCCTTTCAATAGGGGTGACATTATAATAAAAAACCTTTACCATTATAATTGAGACAGAAAATATGTTCAGAACTATAAGACTAGCCTCTGCATCTGTTGAGTTCTTCCCAATACATTTTAGACTTTTGTTATAAAGATGCATGAAGATTTAATAACAATTTGCTCGAACAAGCCTGTTTGTTGACATGTCTGCTGTCAAATTCAATTAAAAGTACTTAAACAAAAGGAGAAATTGCTATTAAAAATGTATTAGCAATTTCTTTTACCCAACAAGTTTCTGTTGTACCAAAATTGAACATTGAACATGTTTTTGAATTGTGTCTGAAGATACTTTGAACCCTGTACAAAAAATGAAAATCTAAAGAGACAAGCATGCTTTAAATCTTTATGAAAATATTCATGTTTGATTGATTTTAGTTGAAAACCACTCGGCCACAGAGGTCCCCTGGCACTTTTAGTGCAAATTGAAATACACTATAAAACAAATATTGTGAATCATCTGTATTAGTCTTAAATAGGAAGGTTGGCTGCTTAATAGAGTGGTTGTTTAAAACAATATTGGCTGTAGATCATACTGAAAAGCCCAAAGGTGTATTTATGTGCTGAATTTGACTTGCTTTCCTAAATAAAATACACAGTCCTGACAAATGTAACAAGGACAGAAAAACTACCAATATTTGCCAAACAATTTGATGATTATATGCCTGAAAAGGATGCTTTTGGGGTATTTGAAATAGTTCAGTTTCCCCACAATGCAGATAGGGAATTACAATAATGTTTCTGAGAAGTTACAAGCAATATTTCAAATTGGTTTTATCAGATGGAACTGTTTCGCGGTAAATAAATTTTGTGATTTAGAAAAAAGTTTACTGCGAAACAGTTCTAAGTAACATAATTCAACAAATCCATCTTTTTCAAAATGAATGCTAAAATCTAATATGATTTGCTTTATCAAAGTTTTGTTTAACACATATTTACAAAATTTAAAAGAAAATCGAGCAATATAAAGTAAATGAGAAGGTTTTTTAGCTCTCCTGTAAAATTTAGAAAAAAACAGATAGAACCGTTTCGCGGGCAAGGCACGATGTAACATTTGATTTCATCTTAGTGTACTATTTGTGTTTACTTTATAACCTATTATGTTTTTAGTCATTTAATAATGATTTCAACTTAAAAGAGATATCTCATTGTTGTTTACATGTAATGGTATACTCTGGGTTTGTAGCAATCTCAATGTTATTGTATTTGGCGTTGATTAAGCTGCAAATTCTGAGTATCATTCATTTGGTTTATGGTTTAATTAATGCAGTTTACTTTGTCATGAACGATTTAGTAAGACAATGTTATTTTGTATTTTCAGTTTTACGGCTCTGGCGATTTATTACGAATCAACGAAATAAAAGAAACGAAATCATTGGGATCAGTTATTCTCTCCTTATAATCCAAGCGGCCCACTTACAGTAAAACTCGAACCTGTCACAAGAAGGGACAGTAAAACTCGACGATCTCACAAGAGGAGATAGCAGAACTCGAGCATCTGATAGAAAACAAGTAGACTGTCCTGACGAGACGAAGGTACGGAATCAACCCGATATCTTGACGTTCATTGACGATAACGATGTCTATCGCAAGTGACGAGATGTACACAAACGAAACGGTTTTGGAACGAGAACAAAAAGTTGGTGCTGTGCGACGTTCCGAACGTATACCTAAACCAACAGATAAAATGGTTGGTTTCCAGGAACAGATCGATGATGATAACAAGGAACACTGGACTCGATCGTACACATCCTGGAAGAAGGCGACAAGATCACTTCGAGATCTTCTGAAGACTGACTGCGACCTGAACATGCTCAACAACCTAAAAAAGGACGTTGAACAACAGGAAAAGCATCTTCTGGCAGAATCCGAAGAACTAAGACGAAGGGTCCAATTCGACCAGAAAAGTGTACGAAGGATGGACACCAGTATAGCTGTCACTGGCGAATTGATGAAAATTACCAATGAACGATTAAGCGAGTTAGATACATTCAATGGTGATACTGAATTGAAAAAACTTGAACAATTGAAGCATGCCTTTATAACTCAATCCATTTTTTTTCGGAACCTGTTTCTCATAATTCTCTTTCTTCCAGGCATTCTAATATTTCAGAGAAAGCTGCAGATGCTGCAGCAGAGTTGGCAGTAAAGGAAACAGAACTGCGGTTACTGCAAAGAACAGAGGAAGAGAGATCAAGGAGGGGCATGCTTGAAGAAGCAGAGCATGAACATAAACGGTTCATTGCAGAGCAACAAAAAGAAATTCAGAAGATGAAATTGGAGAGGGAAATAGAGATAGCCAGTGCCAGACTGACGGCTTATCAATCTCCTCAAGATTACACAAAATTTATGACTGGTATAATCGAAAGAGATGAGGCAGAACTGGTTACAGATGAAGGCTGTGATTGGAACATTTGGTATATACCACACCATGGTGTTTATCATGCCAAGAAACCAGAAAAGATACGTGTTGTGTTCGATTGCTCAGCACGATACAGGAACACCTCTCTAAATCAACACCTTCTTACTGGACCTGACCTGACAAATGGATTGGTGGGAGTCCTCTGTAGATTTCGAGAGAATCCTGTCGCCATCATGTGTGACATAGAGGGAATGTTCCATCAATTCCATGTTCCAGAAGAGGACCGAAACTTCCTGCGCTTCCTATGGTGGGAGAATGGGGAATTTCAAGGAAACTACAAGAATACAGGATGAAAGTGCACCTGTTTGGTGCAGCATCTTCCCCTGGTTGTGCAAACTATGGTCTGAAATACCTCGCAAGCTCTGTTGAAAGGAAGTTTCCTGCTGCTTCGAAGTTTGTAAAAAGGAACTTCTATGTTGACGATGGTCTGACAAGTGTTGAGACAACAGAAGAGGCCATTAGTTTGATTAATGAAGCAAGAACTCTATGTGAAGAGGGAGGACTTCACTTACATAAGTTCATGTCCAACCAGACAGATGTCTTGAACTCCATACCAGCAGATGAGAGAGCCAAAGAAGTCAGGGATGTTAGCCTGTCTTTGGAAAGATTACCAGTGGAGAGAGCACTTGGAGTAAAATAGTGTGTAGATACCGACACATTAAAATTCGAAGTGACAGTAAACGATCAGCCAGCAACAAGAAGAAGTATGCTGTCAACTGTAGCATCATTATTTGACCCTATAGGACTACTGTCACCATTTACTCTCAAAGGAAAAATGATTTTACAAGAGATGTGACAAAAAGGAATTGACTGGGATGAGCCTATTTCAGAAAGCCTCAAACCTGAATGGGAGAACTGGATTCAAGACCTCCACAATCTGCAATTAATAGAAGTCCCAGGAGCGTTAAAACCAAAGGACTATGGCAAACCAGAGAGAATAGAACTGCATCACTTTTCAGATGCAAGCAGCAGTGGGTATGGACAATGCTCATATGTTAGATACCTAACTCAAGGAAAAAGGCATTGTACCTTAGTGATGGCCAAATCTCGAGTAGCCCCTAGAAACATTGTTTCTAGATTCCTAGATTGGAATTGACGGCTGCTGTTCTGTCGGTGAAAATGAGTCTGTTTCTTCGTGAGGAACTTGACTTGCAAATCGACCAAGAGTACTTCTGGACCGACTCGCGTGTTGTTTTGGGTTATATCAACAACGACGCCCGGAGGTTCCATGTTTTTGTTGCAAATCGTGTTCAGGCAATTAGAAACTCCACAGATCCTAACCAGTGGAACTATGTGAGTTCTGAAGAAAACCCAGCAGACCTTGCTTCCAGAGGTCTACCTGCAAGGGTAATTATGAATTCAAAATGGATTAATGGACCCATGTTTCTTTGGGAAAAGGAGCTCAAACCTACAGAAGGAGTTGAACCTAGTATTCAGCTTGGAGATCCTGAGGTGAGAGGTGTGACAACCTTAAGAACAACAAGAGAAGAAATAACCACCAAAGCAAATTTATTGGAAACCCTGACAGAACGATTCTCCTCCTGGGATACAGTTGTTTCTGTTGTTGCAAGATTAAAAAGATTGGCAGAAGGGGTTAAAGGAACACAACCCCTGTTTGTTGACGAAAGACAAGGAGCTGGAAGGAAGATCCTCAAACTTGTACAAGCAGATGCCTTTGATGATGGTCTATCTTCCCTCAAGGCCAGGACACTTCCGAAATCAAGTAACCTGTTTACATTGAACCCGACAGTCATTGATGGTCTGCTCTGTGTTGGAGGAAGACTAAGAAAGGCAGATTTATCTGAACCGTTCAAGCATCCAGTTATTTTACCCAAGAACAGTCATGTGACAAAGCTTATTCTGCGACATGTGCATGAAAAGGCAAAACATCAAGGTCGTGGCATGACACTAAACTTCTTACGGAGTAACGGGTACTGGATCATTGGAGCAAGCAAGGCTGTTGCTCAATATATACGGAATTGTGTTGTGTGTCGCAAGCTTAGAAGACCAGCTGAAACTCAGCAAATGGCTGACTTACCAAATGACAGAGTCTACCCATCTCCGCCCTTCCTGTACTGTGGAATGGACTGCTTCGGACCATTCATTGTCAAAAATGGACGCAAGGAAGTCAAACGATATGGACTTCTGTTCACTTGTATGTGTACACGTGTTATACACATTGAGATGATTGAAGACATGTCAACAGATGCCTTCATTAATGGCCTGCGATGCTTTATTGCAATACGAGGTGCAGTGAGGCAATTGCGTTCCGACCAAGGGACTAATTTCGTGGGAGCAAGAAATGAGTTCAAAAAGGCTATCGACATCGTTAAGATGACTTCCTTTCTTGGGACAAAACAGTGTGACTTTGTATTTAATGCACCAAGTTCAAGTCATTTGTCCTGGACGACTGGATGATTCATCACTGCGAACGTTGTTTTACGAGGTTATGTCGATTGTAAACTGTAGACCTCTCACTGTTAACGAAGTGGATAGTCATACAGAGCCTCTTACACCGAATCACATCTTAACAGCCAAGTCAGAGATTCCCTTACCGCCTCCTGGAGATTTCACGAAAGAAGATTTATGTCTCCGAAAACGTTGGAGACGTGTTCAATATTTACTTGAACAATTTTGGGCAAGATGGAAGAAGGAATATCTTGCTCAGTTATGTGTACTACGCCAAAAATGGCACGCGCCAAAACGAAATATCAAGATTAATGATATAGTTCTTGTTAAAGATATTGATTTACCAAGAAATCAATGGCCTTTGGCAAGGGTCACCGGAGTTACGCTGGACGATGATGGTCTTGTCCGTAGAGCCAAGGTGTCACTTGCCAAAGGAGATACAGCACATTGCTCAGTACTTGAACGCAGTGTACACAAACTTGTTTTATTGTTGGAGAATTAAAGCAACACATTGTATGATAGTGTGATAAAATCTTTCTAAATGTTGTAATTTGCATTTGACTATGTAATCATTTGTTTAATGCACACTTTGAAAGATTTATTGAAAAGATTTTTACGCTTGACAACTTAATAAGTTACTTGACAAGGGAGACTAGACATGTTTAATGAAAGAAAGATAAAGCTCCTATATTGCAGGAATACTTGTGTTAATATAAAATGATAGCAATAATTCTTAGAGTCAAGAAAAATCTTTGCTTGAAATTATCATTTTATAGTTTTGACGTACACTCTATATTGATGTGCCATTTATCTTTTTGATAGTTTAGAGTAGTTTAATGTACCATATATTTTTTTTTTTCGGTTAGCTATGTTTCATGTGCAAGCTATGTATTTTTCATCTTATTTTTTCTTTGTGCCAAAGAATTTTTTCCTTTGTTAAGATATGCTCCAAAGAACTTTTGTTCATTTAGAGTCTTTTAAGGAGACGAAAGATTGTTAAATATCGAGATATGTTTGTTGTGTCGAAGGCCTTTTAATACATATGATATATTCATTGCGGAAAGGAATTGCGTGATTTTTAGAAATATTCATAACGTGCCAAAGAACTTCGTTAATTCAAAATCATGTGATTTTTGGTGGGAGTGTAAATTTCTCTATGACACAACCGATAT
The DNA here is from genome assembly GCA_947846245.1 of Cerastoderma edule. Taxonomy (NCBI): domain Eukaryota; kingdom Metazoa; phylum Mollusca; class Bivalvia; order Cardiida; family Cardiidae; genus Cerastoderma; species Cerastoderma edule. Next base: position 14,674,480 of record OX401418.1, on the reverse strand, counting down.
TTCGGTGAAGTATTCGCGTTACTAATTACGGAATTTCCTGTGTGTTAGCCCGAACTTAAAATTTAGTGTAGTTTAGCCTTATTAGTATTCGATTTCCGCACATGTGCATTGACACTCATAATTGTAAATTAAGAAACTAAACAATATCGAAACGAACGAAGCAACGAAACGAAAATAATAAACTAACGAATTTCAACGATCTAACGCAATTTAAGTAGCAGCTTGGTAGAGGAATCGAGGTAATAATGTAATATTTTACTTATAGAAATGCTGTTATTGTGTTATTTACTCTTTAGATGTTTTTATGATCGATTTTGTAGAACTTTCTTTGTTTCTCTTCAGGGCTTTGTCCTTTGTCTTCGATGCCTTTGTTTTTGTTAATGAGAGATTCATTACGATCGTTACTCATAATTTGTTGGTGTTAAACATGAAATATTCAACGATTGTAAGACGTTGTAATTTACTTGATGGTTCAAATTATTTACGATGTTTTGGTTTTATTGTCATTCATAGCAGACGACATAATAACTAGGGTTATCTATCCTGATCCTTTGTACATTGTTAGAATATGTTTCTTTGTCTATTGAAATGATTTTGTATTATCCTGAATAACGAATCTTGTCATTATCTATCTAGTCAATATTATTCATTCTTCTTTGTCTCTGATTGTGATAATACTTTAGTATTATTGTGATAAATCAGTGTTTTGTGAATTAATGGTTTATTTGTAACACAGTCATTGAAAGATTGTATAGCTGATTGTGTATTGCATTTAGTCCTTTACTGATTGTAGTATTTGTATTTTATTATACCTTCAAGCATTTAAATGAACGGTCACATGTAACATTTGTTTTCATCTTAGTGTACTATTTGTGTTAACTTTATAACCTATTATGTTTTTAGTCATTTAATAATGATTTCAACTTAAAAGAGATATCTCACTGTTGTTTACATGTAATGGTATACTCTTGGTTTGTAGCAGTCTCAATGTTGTTGTATTTGGCGTTGATTAAGCTGCAAATTCTGAGTATCATTCATTTGGTTTATGGTTTAATTAATGCAGTTTACTTTGTCATGAACGATTTAGTAAGACAATGTTATTTTGTATTTTCAGTTTTACGGTTCTGATGATTTATAACGAATCAACGAAATAAAAGAATCGAAATCATTGGGATCAGTTATTCTCTCCTTATAATCCAAGCGGCCCACTTACATGTTGCTCGTGACGACAATTTTTCCCTTTCCCACACTATTTTCTACCCTATCAGAAGATTGTTTTTCAATTTCATCACATTTTGAATTGTCGTCTGCAAACTCTTTCATTTAAGGATAGTCAAAAATTTGTCGTTTTGATAAAGGGTTAAATAGGTCATTGATAAAACCAAAACAAAAACTTCGTTTGAAAACAAGCTATTGTATGGTTGTGTAAATGTAAAACTTTGTGTTTTGGTTTGTTGGTTTCTTTTCATGTTAATTATTTATGCTTCTGCAATTACTGCACACGTGCAGGGTCGTTAACTTAGGATTTTAAGGTGGTCGTCATCAACAAAGATGAATGAAATGTCGATCAGAAGAACATTGGCCCTACTATACGCTGCCGTCTGTTTATATTCTTCGCTGCAGGTAAACGGCGACCCGATCCAAGGTAAGTCAAATTAACCCTTAAAATGGAGGGTAATTTTCTAAATATAGAGTTCTGTGTCGTCTGCTTTATAAATCTTTAAATATATGCTTAGTTTTGATGAGAAAAGATACTCAGAGTAGCAAATAGGTTAGATCACAGGCCAGCCGCCAATTTACTTGGCGGGTGGCCTGGATCTAAGCTTTTTGCATGATGAGCATTAAGTCGGTTCCATCACTATAAAGGTTAAGCAAGACATGTACATGGTACAGACAATTTCTTAAAACGGGTTAAAACGCAATTAAATATGCCATTAAAATGTTTGCTTACAGATGGATCACTTAAGAGACAGAAACTACATGTATCTAAAACAATCTAACACGAGTCCGTCTCCAATGAAAATTTGTTAATCCAGTTTTCAAAAGACAATTTTGTTGTTTTCATTGTCGCATGTTTCAGAAAGAGATATTCTGTATTACAGCAGATGTAACGTATACTCGGATACTCCAAGCTGCAATTCCATTATACGTATATAGTGAAACAATCTACGTCCGGTTCATCCGAACGTAGGTAATTAACTTAATGGTTATCACTTCGTATCGGTAGGTGGAGATGCGATGATCCTTCCCTAACAGTATGATCACATGGCGAGAACAAGGTCAGCGGTAAAACAGTGTGTCTTCAGATCGCATATGACCTATTTGACGCCCACAAACATATCTGGCAGTAAAGCTACAAAAGAACTGTAACAAAATCACTGTGACAAACGTAAACATTTCGAAGCTTAAGCACTTTTTTGAGTCTCAATAGTTTGTACATGATAACAAGTTACAGCCACTTGTACATAAGCATTCTTGTTCGTCATTGCTTTCAAAATGGACATTTCCAAAAAGTCCATAGGTGGATGTCGTTGAAGCAGAGGAGAAACTAATCAAGACGATACACTTCCTGTATATGCAAGCATAAGCTTCCAGTTTTGGCGGAGCCGTAGTCTGGATGATCGAGATGTAGCAAATACAGCTTGGATTATCCGAGTTAGGGTAGTTGTATAAAGGTAGAGAAAGAGATGTAGACATAGAGATGTAGACATAAAGAGGTAGAGATAATGGGGTAGACATATAGAGGTAGATATAGAGAGGTAGACATATAAAGGTAGAGATAGAGAGGTAGATATATAGAGGTTGAGATAGAGAGGTAGACATATAGAGGTAGAGATAGAGAGGTAGAAATAGAAAGGTAGACATAGAAAGGTAGACATAGAGAGAATGACATAGAAAGGTAGAAATAGAGATGTAGACTTGGAGAGGTAGAGAGAGAGGTAGAGATAAAGATGTAGAGATAGAGAGGTATTGATTGAGAGGAAGAGATAGAGAGGTAGATATAGAGAGGTAAAGATAGAGGGGTAGACAAAGAGAGGTAGAGATAGAGATGTAGACATAGAAAGGTAGAGATAGAGAGGTAGATATAGGGGGTAGACATAGAGAGGTAGAGATAGAGAGGAAGACATAGAAAGGTAGATATAGGGGGTAGACATAGAGAGGTAGAGATAGAGAGGTAAAGATAAAGAGGTAAAGATAGAGAGGTATGGAATGAGAGGTAGGTATAGAGAGGAAGAGATAAAGAGTTAAAGATAGAGGTGTTAAGATAGAGAGGATTACATAAAGAGGTAGAGATCGAAAGGTAGACATAAAGAGGTAGAGATAGAGAGGTAGAGATAAATAGGTAGAGATAGAGAGGGTGGGGTATGAGAACTAGAGATTAAGAGGTAGAGATAGACAGGTAGAGATAAAGAGTTAGAGATAGAGATAGAGAGGTAGACATTGATATGCAGAGATAGAGAGGTAGGGTAGAGCAGTAGGGATTGAGAGGTAGAGAGAGGGAGGTAGAGATATAGAGGGAGAGATGGTGAAGTGGGTATAGAGATGTAGAGATAAATTGATGGATATAGAGAGATATAGATAAAGACGTAGATATAGAGAGGTAGATATAGAGAGGTAGATATGGAGAGGTAGAGATCAGTGAGTGTTACAAAACAGACGCCTCGTTTACGTTATGTTTCATAGTCTTTTTTCCTTATGTCTTCTGTAAAAGGAATTATGTGAAATAAAGATTTTGTATTGTATTGTATTGTATCACGTCGTTTTAATTTCAGAACCGACGTTTCTAACAGAAACTGCAGGCGGTGGCGATCTAAACGTATTCATATCTCCCAATGGCGAATACAGGATCACTGCAAAGGGGGTATGGCTTCAGAGCGCTCCCGCCTATTTTCACGCCAACAACCGGAAGTACAGTCAATTAGACGGAAGTCTACGTCTGGTTGGCTCGGACGTGACGGAAGCTACGGATAACCTCGGCCGTTATCGCGATACTAGCTTCCGGTACGAGCTGGGCAATACGAATTTAACGGTGTTTACGGATATCGTCGTTTATAAAGATTTGCCAATCATAATGTTTTACCAGGTATGTGTTTGTATTTGTGTTAATCATGATGCTTTTCTAGAACTTCTGAAAATTGAAAATTTCAGTCTTTACCCATACTACTATGGATGTATTTCCAATTCTAACATAAGAGTGAAAAAAAGGTAAAACATTCCCTTACTCCGCAATTTTAAAACTCATATCTTCGTCGGATTACATCGGTCATTCTTGATATCCATCGGGGTGGGCCGGAACTATTCGCGAAAAACGGAGAGTGTCTATCCGACCCTATAAAAACCGAGAACGACCGAAGTAATCCGACGAGGGAATGAGTTACAAAATGGCGAGACCATTATTATTGTATTTTACATGTACCACTTACCTGCGTTATGCTCCGTAGTCAATTTATTGAGTAAATGTCAAAAGGTTAGCAATATATTAAACATACTTTTTTGAAATAAAATCTATCTTTTTTTTTTTACAATCTGTTTTATAGATAAGATGACCCTTTTGGTAAATTACATATCTATTTATATTAACTATAGTATCAGTCTCATGCTATTTGCTGTAAAGATCTCTCACAGTAATCTCCTTTTATGGGATTGACCACTGCCACCACATATGACACATAACTTTCTGCTTTGAAACGTTAATGGTGCTTAAAGATGGCGGCGGCAAAGAAAACACATCCATCTGTGCTTTATTTGTTAAGAAAAATAAAGATCTTTTTTACAATTTAACTGATCAGAAATCAACATAATGCATTATAAATAAATCAATCATCATATCCGGTAAAAACTTAAAAACAGCATTTAAATTTCATTCAAATCTGATTGAAACTCTCATGGTGGCATTGATCGATGAAGCGTATAGCAACGGGAGATTACTGTGAGGAGATTATTTGCTCATTGCAAGTAACATCAACTCAAGGCAAGGATGATACTATGTGACAATCTGATTGCTTTTTCGGTTATTTTCTGCTTCGAGTCCTCTAGGGTTCTGAGTCATTCGGAATTCCTATGTAAGATATTCGTACCATCTGTACATGTAACATATTGGCGTATAACCTGTATTATTGAAATGATGACAACTCTCATGGTATTTGCTCATTGCAAGTAACATCAACTCGAGGCAAGGATGATACTATGTGATAGTCTGGTTTTTCGATTTCTTGCCTTCCATCCAGTATTTCTTGCAAGACGTGACTGGTACCCAGGCGGAGTCGGTTGATGGACTGTGCGGCGGATTTCCAGGGTTCCAGCTGGAGGGCCCACCAAATCTCCTTGGTTACCTTTCCTACGGAGGTACCATGTTCGGGGATACAAACAAGAGGATGGGCACGTAAGTGGACAACTCAAACAAGGAAGATGCTTGTTTGTTGAGTATGTAGTTGAGATTTACAAACGATGCTTGAGTGCCTCGATTTGGTAAAGGAAGTGAAGAATACCCGTTAGTTTGATCTTATTATTTGCACATCGATTGTGAAACAAGTTCTTTCAACTTACACTAATCACTCTCGATTCTGCTTCCTGGATCATAACCAGTACTCGCGCCGAATGTGCGTGAATGAACTTTTGCAAGGAAGATCCCTCTCCTCACGGGGTTCGAACCCACGACCATCGTGTCGAGAAACCGACCCTCTACCTCAGGACAACTGTCCCCCACATAAAGGTACCCGTTCGTCCAGGAAGAATCGATAGTGATTGATCTAAGTTGTAAGAACTTGTTTCACAATCGATGTAAAATCAACTGACCTGTTTAAGACCCAAGTACATCATTATGCAAATCAATGAAACAATTGATAAACCCAACACTGTATAAAAAGAAAAATGTCCGACAATGTCGATTGGCGGTTAATTTCAATGAAGAAACTCGTCAAGGATGTAACATGTATTTGTTCATCATATCGTTCGCGTGCAGGTGCAAACTGATCACTGGCGTTGTCCTATGCATCTGATTGCTTATTTTGCGTTTCTTCCCTCCTTGGTTTGTTTTTACCCGTACGCCACGGTGTAGATTCAGTAAAATGATGCTGTTGAAGTATATATAATCTGTCTCAAGGCAATTTGTTAAGTAACATTCTGTGTTACAAGGCTATATCTAGCAGGTGCTAGAGATCGTTCCGTGAACGATTTTATTCTAATGTCAATAGAACATGTGTCGTTACCTTACGGAGAGCAATTTAAAATGATTAACCAGCAGCACTGCTTCTTTGCGGAAAACTTTATTTTCTATTGTGCTGGACCCTGATGTATCATTAACATATTGTGTCTAGCGTTGCGCTTGAGAGGTCGCATCATACTTAAGGCAAGCAAGGATGTAGTGTTGTGTACATATCGTCTCTTGGTTATTAGTGCTTCATCACAACTGTAAAGCCGGTTTCATGTCAAAAAGAATAGCACAAGGCTAACTTCAATAGACCGTGGTAATGTTAACTGTCTCTATAATATAAATTAGAATTCGTGGAAACAGAATAAAAAAAGCCAAAAAGAAGTAGACTATCTGAACAACCATTAAAATGAGCTGTCTCTGTAATCTCTTAGACAGAAGTTGTAGTTCTGTTTGAATGTGCTGTCTCTGTAATCTCTTAGACAGAAGTTGTAGTTCTGTTTGAATGTGCTGTCTCTGTAATTTCTTAGACAGAAGTTGTAGTTCTGTTTGAATGTGTCGCTGGTTTGGATATGGGAAACGTTGTAATTTAACGTAACTCTAAATTTGTCGAATATGGAGTTAAACCATATACATATCAAACGATCTAATTAAACAGATGGTATTACCAGGCAACCGATCTGAATGACGGAATAACGGGAGGTCCTCTGGCTATATTCGATCGTCAAGGAAACACTGTTGTACTGTCGCCATTTAACAACTTCATGTCAGCCTCGTTTTTCCACGACCGCAGTTATGGCGGGAACTTTTATGCCGGGGTCATGGGAGGTAAGCTTTAATTTGGCATCGGATAGTGCACTGGCAACTACAGTGCTATTTACATAAATGGGGAAACTAATGGATCGATGCAAAGCTGTAACGGTTCGCCCATGTATGCATTAGGTCCTAGAACGTGAGCTGGTTTCTTGAGGCAATATGACGTCATCGTATCGTTGTGTGAGACAGTTTCTAGCAGTGACAGAGCGGTTCTGCAGCGAATCTCTTTACATGTCAAGTAGGACAGATGTAATTCCACCGCTGTAGTAGTTAAGAAAATTCTGTAAAACATTATACGATCTTAAATTGTCCAATAGATGGTGCTACATCAACTCATAAACGATGAAAGAACACTCATCACCTAACTGCCCATATGTAGAACCAGCATCGTTCTGTAAGCCGATAGGAGGTATAAGGTATATATACACTTTCAAAGAAGGTAACTAGTGGAAATGAAATAAAAACATGCAGTCTATGTTTTCTCTTATTACTACGGTCGAATCCTGATTATTCAAATCTTATGGACCATATAACTTTTTTGTATTAGGTATGATTTCGAATAACGCGAAATCGACAAAGTTATAGCAACAGGCGACTTGTTTCTTGAGGGCAACCGTTCCTCACGCCACCCATCATGGTTATATTCCCATTCGGTAACTTGTGATATTGAAGACTGTTTTAAAGAATAAGTGGTCAAAACGAACAGAAACACAAAATTGATATCAACATTATATATTTGTCAGGCGTTTCGAATATACCAAGCGGTCATATACAGAAGTTCATCATGTACTACGCTCCCGGAATAAACAAGGTGTGTTTTATCATAGAGTCATCATTTATATAAATTTTCATGCACAGAATCGGGGTTGAAGACTTTTTCAGCAGTATTTCATTAAACTTTCGACAATGTTTCATTTAGCAATATTTCATAATTTGAAAAAAAAGAACTTATTTGAACTGAACTTAACTGAGTTATTTCCAAGTGAACTTGCGATAGCAAGCCTATCCGAATATACCAGGCGTATGTCTTGTTGTTTGGCTATTCTAATGAGCCCCATACAGGACAACGTGTTGCCGTATTTGTTGGGGGTTTTAAGCCGGTTCGACACTCTCTCATTTATACCCAGATGAAACGCATTTGTCCGAAACTCCAAGCTACAATATGAATACTAAACTAGGTATTCCTCTCTTGTCAAAGGACATTAACAATGAAATAAATCGCTCATTACAGTATCGTGGGTCGGACCTATTTACTGTATTGTATAGGATTGTTTTTTTATGTATTTTTATCTTATATGGGTGTTGTCGTGATTGGGTTTTGACATCACGCCAATATTACGCTTATTATAAAAGATGGATTTTCTCTAAGGATTTATGAAAGTAAAAGTTTTTGATACAAGAAAATATTGCTCATGGTGAGCATAATGGTTTCTGAAATGTTGTGCTATAAATGCATTGAAACTATTCTACATGGATGATTGCGCACAAAGATATCTAACATGTAAACAAATAATATGGCTCATCATTACATACATACTTTCCATTTAAGGCGTTTGAGGGATGGGGTAACCTGCTGCGGAAGTATTATCGGAAGGACACGAGCGCTCAGCGAAAGGATCGAACCTTGACCCATCTCGGATATTGGACAGATAACGGTCCGTGCGTATAACCTTTTATAGTTCAAGCGACCACATTATACAACCATTCTTGTTTAAAACGACCATATGAAATAAGGCATTGTCGTGATGAATAAGAACAGAACATAACATCCATTTTATTTGACGGACACATGGTACATTGTCATGTTCATATATAAAGAGAATCTTGATTTAAGGCCGCGATCAATCTCTAACATCTCATCCCCTCTTCTCTCACCCTGCTTTATTTCATACACCGTCACAAGATATAAGCATATGTATATGATTACCTATCGCTTAATATGGGGAAGTAGTTATTTAGGAAAAAGCTTTCTAGTAAATGACTTGTGGTTTGTTTGATTCAATACTCAAATTATTTTGACACTTTGTGAACAAATTTCATCACGGATTGTTTATCATACGGTTCAAAACTTGTTTGCCTACTTCAGGTGCCTACTACTACTATCATACGGAACCAAACAAGAAATACGATGTTACGTTGTTTGACGTAAAACGGTATGCTGATAAAGAGAAGATACCATATTGGTAAGTGGTTACAACTGCAGATGGATTGATATGACATTCACATTGGTAATGAGACATTTGATTTAAGGTTGTTTGCAAAATATACATTAAATAGCAAACGATTGGTATGCATGTCATTGTAAATGGAGTTTTAACTATGAGTATATGTGCTTAAATTCTATGAAAAAAATGTTATTTCATGTTATGGTAAAGACAAGGGTCGGTGAACTCCCGATGGAGCTCTGGCTAAGATAATTGAATAGATATGCTATAGATACTTTTCCTTTATGTCATGTAAGATAAGGAGACGATTTCAAATATATAGCAGCCCTATTACGACATTTTATAAGAGCGATCCACTTAATGTGTATAATATCGGGTAGAAACATTTGTAACAAATGATATATTGCAAGGGAAGAGAATTTTGCTCTTGTGTCAAAATTAATTGTAAAATATATTGTTGCGCATAAACGAGGATAACCGAAGCGATATCTTAAAGAACAATGATGTGGATGGCTAATTTGGTGTTTACGTAAATTCAAAACCATATTAGATGTTTCGCAAAGCATGCAGAAGAGTAGTCTTTACCAAGCAATCGATTAATGGTGAACTTGGCATCGGTATAGACCCGTGAATATTCGAAGTTGCTTGTTAAGAAAGATAACTCTTCTGGCTAAGTTTGGAAACCTTGAGCATGGAATAAAATGTTACCTCCCTTTATTCGATGACCATGTCATATTTGACTTAAGCTCGTTTGCAAAATAAAAACAAAGGCCTCAAAACATGGCTTTTACAATTTTGATGATAAAGGGAAAAGGACTTGACTCCAACTGAATTCTACGAGTTAAGAAGTAACATGCAAATATGTATTCATCGTTTGTTTGTTTCTTTTTTCTATACAGTTATTTCCAATACGACTCATGGTGGTACTATAAAGGTGTGGGTGGAGGAGCTAAAACATGGGCGTCTAGACCAGATGTGTTCCCAGAGGGCTTTGCGTAAGTATAGACTAATAGTAAAAAATAGACTCAATCAATCACGAAACTTAGAGACGAGCATGCATCCAATTGAAAAAAAACAGAAAGTCTAAAGAGGTTTACAGTTCGATACTGGTGAGTCCATATGTGGTGCAAGCCAGCAAGCATATTCGAACCTACATCGCGATATATAGCCGAATATACATTGTATTTAAGTTTCAAGTTTAAAGTTAGTTCATCTGTAGATAACGGTCATTGGCCCACAATACAACAAATATACATAACACAGTTTAACCAAAGTGTCCCAGACAGAGGATACATCCAAACAACTCCATCATAATTTAACTAATGTTAAAAAGGTCAAAGAATATCGAATAACAGCAAATATAAACTTTAATGTGTACATAATCGAATACATTCAATATGATGCGTTTATCACATAAGAACATTGTTAAAGACTAGAAAAAATGCCCACGATAAGAAGTCACCATAACACAATTTCACTAATTTCAGAAATATCAGCTAATTTAGGAAGACTGTCATCACATCATGGTTTCAATTGTAGTAACAACGAACATGCTGGCATATATATATGAAATACACCCCCATAGTTAACAAACACATAATTCCTTTATTATATTTGAAATAGCTAACATAATACTTCAATATGCTTTTACATCATTTCAGAAACGTGACAGAGGAACTCGGCCTCCCTGCTGCAGCCCATAACCGTTACTGGTAGGTACAAGCCAAGTTCTAACCACTGATCACGGTCTTATGACAAATTGCTTACGGGTCGCTCAGGCATTGAAACAACTTGATGATTCGATATGAAACTTAAGACAATCTGAAAATATTTCAGCGAATGGAAACATTTGAACAACTTGATGACTTGCCATAAAACTTAAGAAGTAATCTGAAAATATTCTAGTGAATGGAAACATTTGAACAACATCATGATTCGGCATAAAACTTAAGACGTAATCTGAAAATATTCTAGTAAATGAAAAGATTGGACCAACTTCATAATTCTGCATATAACTTAAGACGTAATCTTATAATATTCTAGTGAATGGAAACATTTGAACAACTTGATAATTTGCCATAAAACTTAAGACGTAATCTGAACATATTCTAGTAAATGAAAAGATTGGACCAACTTCATGATTCGGCATATAACTTAAGAAATAATCTGAAAATATTCTAGTGAATGGAAACATTTGAACAACTTAATAATTTGCCATAAAACTTAAGAAGTAATATGAACATATTCTAGTAAATGAAAAGATTGGACCAACTTCATGATTCTGCATATAACTTAAGACGTAATCTTATAATATTCTAGTGAATGAAAATATTGGGACAACTTGATGATTCGGCATATCAGTATAAAACTTAAGACGTAATCTGAAATTATCCAAGTGAATGGAAACATTGGAATAATTTGATGATTCTTCATAAAATGTTCTAGAGAATAGACACATTTAGAGAACTTCATGATTCGTCATGAAACCTGAAAAAGGAAAGCCTTATTCTTCATAAAGTAGAGCGTATAAATCCGTGTTAAACATCGGACCCAATGTGAATTTGAGATCACATAAGGCACAGGGTCGTTTACTATTACATAGATTGTCGTTTAACCTTAATATTGTCTCTTCAGGTCGTCCGATACCATCTACGCCAAGCAAAATGGCGGGAAATACGACTTTATTGTCGAGAAAACAAAAGCACTGCCACGTACTAAGGTATATTCTTATTTGTTCATGCATGTACTTGTTTATTTGCTTATTTACTATATTGGATATATAGTGATCCATACTCGCATTCACTTCTTTATCTATTGAAGCATTCATTCAATAATTGGTATACTAATTGATTCGATCTTCTATTCATCTACTCATTTAAGAAGAATAAAATTATCTGTATAAATGTTCATTTACCTATTCACCTACGCGTTCACTTTCGAGGTTTAAACAGCATTTTCAATTGTACTTTAGTCACAATCGCTCAAATCTTATAACGTTACAGTCAATCGCGATTTCGCGAATAGTGTTTACACGACTTCTTTATCGAACATTCATAAACACATGGCAACAATATCATCTTCTCCAGGAATTCTGGATGGACCTATTTACCAAAGCCAAGGAATGGGGGCTAATTCTGTACGAGCAGGTATTATTTCTTTTTTAAATGCAACATCTTGATACCAAAGCTTTAACTGCATGGTAACTAGCCATTTCACAAACGTAGTCTAATAACAGAAGACATCACCTGAAATTATTCAAGTGGATGGAAACTTTGTTCATCGTGAGTAATTTTATATGATAAACCCAAATAGAACAATAGGTAGGCAAAGAGAGAGCTTACAACCGTACTAGCTAGGGATTGCCTGTACTCTTAACTAAAATCAAAACTACGAAATTTCTTAGCACGTTTCTTATTATTACAATAAAATTACACAAAATATTGTTTAGCACTGTAAGCGTGCTGTTTATTTTGCTGAATATAAATAAGCGATGTTGTTCAGTCCAATAGTGGCATTCATCTATTTGTCTATTATCACACTCTCGCTCGCTCTCTCTCTCTCTCTCCTCTCTCTCTCTCTCTCTCTCTCTCTCTCTCTCTCTCTCTCTCTCTCTCTCTCTCTCTCTCTTTCTCTCTCTCTCTCTCTCTCTGACCCTTTTCCAAGTAACACATTTTCGACTGTCCAAAATTGAAAGAAATTGTGATGAAATTCGAAAAAAAAATCTTCTATAGGGCAGAAAACATTGTGGGAAAGGGATGAATTGCTCGTCACGAACAATTTCTCCGTTTCCCACCATGTCTTCTCAAGCCATCTGCAACAAAGGGGTCAAATGTCGTTATTGTTTGGGAAATGGTTAGTTTAAGAATCCATTTGTATGTAAACACGACTATGCACCATACACTCGTCAAATAAAATACATGTTCTGTTCCGTTTCTCAGGATTGGTTGGACATACAATTTTCCGGTCTCGAAGCCCTACTGACTAACCTTACACTGGGCAATGACTGGCTGGAGGGTATGTCCCAAGCGGCAGAAGCCCATGACCTGTTTATACAATACTGTAGTTCAAACCCACGACATGCCATGTCTGCATTGAACATGTCGGCGGTCACGCAGGTTTGTCTGATTTAAAGGAGATTAAGATTTCCAAAATCGTATATATAAGAACGCACCAGTCACCTCGCTTTTTCTGCTTTCCCATTTTCTCCTTTTCAATAATTGATAAATACGACCGTAAGCTTTTATGGTCCATGATGGTCAAGCATGATAATCTAAACCATAACTGTTATTAAACATAGTGTAAAGTCATTGGCCAGGGGACCAGGTTTATTTTTATGTATTGCGTTTTATCAAGGATTTATAGTTTTGATGAAAATAAAAAATGAATCCCATTATTTTCACTGAGAAGAACTAAGTGTATGTAGCTTATTTTCCAATGCGTGCTGCATCATTAAACTGGTCAATGTATTGTGATTGCTTTGCGATGGTACATATACACAAACTACGTTTTAATGGTATGTTTTGTTTTTTTGACAGTATATGTAATATATAATTTAATCAAAATTTTCTTTTGTCTATGGGAAATATTTGCCTCATTAACATTACGTATAACATGTAACGCACTCGTTTGTAATGTTTCACTCGGGGAATTATTTCCCATAAACAAAACAAACTGTTGATAAAACTCTATGTACTCTCCAGGCACGAGTGTCCGCAGATTACCAACCCGGTAAGGACCAATGGAAGATCGGAATCTCATCGATATTTGCCGCAGCCATGGGCGTGGCACCTTTCAAAGACACTTTCTGGACAACTGAGACACAGCCGGGCAACACATACAGTGAGCCCATTCATTGGTTAATTGTATTTTGATTAGATGTTGTTTGAGATGTCTACCATTATCAAAGGTGCATCATTCATATTGAAGCGGACGTTGTACCTAACCATCGGTCTATCGTTTCCTTCAGACACTTATTTTATAAGACCAACCATTGCGTCTCCAGAGTCTTACACTGGCTTGTTGATGGCTATGGGGCCCAGGTACATGAATTTCAAAATGAGCATTCCCACAGCGCCTTAATTGATTCGACTGTGCTAAGGCATGCAGACAGTCTGCTTCTTTCTGACGTTGTTTGATACTTTTTATATGATTTAAAACAGATATCTTTGTATTATTCAAAAATTGTACCTAAAGACTTCTTATTTCGAGATGCATACATAAAATAATTGAAGGGGAAGCCCGTACCCGGTATTATGCCGACCATCTCTTTCCCAAAATCAAGTACCCCACCGCCTAAGAACAATCCTTGGGAATCCTTGTCTCCAGTCCATATAAGTTATTGTTCAGTGTTGAGCGTGAAAAGAAAAAGATCATACTGCCGTATGGACTAATTGCATGTCAAAAACAATATTGGCTAAACATCTCCAATCAAGGTTCCCCATCCTTCTTGTCGGGGTGGTTGGCCTTTTCTTGGTTTTAAAACAAATTGGATGTAATATAGTAAAAATATTAATCCTAAACATATGAACGATTTTCGTTTTTCTTATAGGATTAAAGGTGTGGTTATATTGGTTATTGCAAAGCATACATAACAGTTACTAAATATCTTCCCAATGACAACCCATTTCTTTTGCCAACCTAAATACGTTTTCCCCTAAAGACGTCAACGAACGATTGCGAGACGCGAATTATGTACATTTATAACAATGAAGATGATGTTCTATGGTAAAATCTAAATATTAACCGGTTTCTAATAAGAAGGGATCTTTTTTTATATCTTCCTGGAAAACGTCACGTCTGTTTGATGCATTGATTGATTGTTTTTATGATTTAGATATACACAAACGGTTTCATAAATAACAGATATGACGGAGCCCTCCTGGAAACTGAACTGCCTGGTCGCAACCCTGAGTACCGGACCAGTAGGGCCGGGCGACATGATTGGGGGAACCAACAAGGACATATTGATGAAGTAAGTGTTAGCGATACGATCCTTGTTAAAAGGGTTTTTGGATACGCATGTTAGGTGTCTAGAATATAAATACAATTAAAAATAAATGATTCAGAAAACCGTATTTTTATTCTAGGCCGGAGGCCTTTTTTACAATAAGATTTATGTTATGCTATGTTATGTTATGTTATGTTATGATTTTATTTGCAGGTGTTGTAACCCCTCTGGACTGATCCTTAAACCGCAGTTTCCAGCTAAAGCCATAGACGCTCAAATCATGCAGGTATGAACAAATATCAAGTATTGTTGATTGTTTTAATTGACAGGCAGACTATAATTAAAGCAGTGAAATACGATGAAATATACGAACGTTTAATGTGAACATACATTACAAATTCCAAATACATTAAAAATGATTTATTTTCAGAGAACATTATTTCGATTGTAGCTCGGTTCATTCGCCTTTGCTTGAACAAATTACTTATTACTTTGCCTTTACTCCATTCAATTTGAACCTTTAACAAATAAAGCCAAATGATGCCACAGATTCAGAGAGTTTTGTGCAATGAACAAACATTATCAAAATGGACACTGTTTGAAAGTGTAAGATAGAATCGCTAAGTATGGTTCGCTATCTATGTCACTCAAATTCCAAATAAAACTCATGTTTGAGATAAAGATGTTTTCGAATTACGCATGAATTTTAAATACGGACATAGGTCCCCGGCTTGACAGTGTATTCGTCATAATCTACCAATTTGAATGCATCGATTCTTTAATTTTAAAGCCGGTTTCCCTTACGTACTTGATGCATTTAGTTAACTGGTTTCCTTGATTGCTCATACACAAACAAAAGGGTTAACTAATTTCGGGGATAATACTATTTTAAACCACAAATTATGATGCTGGGGACCATATTGATTCTTTGGTTCCCTGCACCATTTATATAATTACAGGCTGCGTTCGGTAATGTCGGGGGACCAGAAGGCGAAGTTTGGGTTTCCTATACAGAAATTAATGGACTCCGATTCGCCAACCTTCTGGGTGTGGACTTCAATAACGGAACCGATTACACTGTCCATCCCTCCGATTTGGGAATCTATGAAGATAACGTAAAGGCTTTGCATCTATGTGTTGAATTCAGATTTTTAAAAGTATCAGAACTGACATGTTGTTTTGTCGATATGGTGGTGTTGTACTAAAAATAAGAGTAAAGGTTACTACAAATTTATGTTTAAATAGATGAAGACTATATACAGTGAACCCTCGTTTATCCGGACCCCGATTATCCGGATGTCTCGCAATCCGAACAAAATTGTAAGGGAACGGAATTATTGGACCAGTTTATTGCAGACGACTTTTGAAAAAATTGTGGGTAAAGAAGAAATTGCTCGTGACGAGCAATTTTCCCCTTTTCCCACAATGTTTTCTGCCATATCATAAGATCATCTTTGAATTTCATCACGTTTTGATATGTCCTCTGCAAACTCTTTTAATTTGGGACGGTCGACAATTTGGCGTTTGCTAAAGGGTTATAATTATACATCGCTCATACAGACCGTTTATGTCTTAATGTGAATAAGAACATGCTCTGCTTCATTAGTCCGGATTATTCGGTAAACCGGACATTTTGTTGGGAACGGAAGTGTTCGGATAAACGAGGGTTCACTGTAAACTTAAACACATATGTCTCTAGAACCATTGAATCTACTTCATGATGCAAACCGGAAGACTTGTCATCATGGTAATGCAGTATATGCGACAGATACTGCAAAAAAGGCAAATGGAGCAAATATGGCAGTATTTTTGAGAGAGAGAAACCACAAAAAGACGTCAAATAAACATAACATACAGAGCAATGTTATATAGTATGTCACACAGTATGCAGTAATGGTGCGGAAATGTAAGGTTTCTTTTTTCTTTTTTATATATATAGACTAGACATATGAATTTAATGGATGTATGTTGTGTATATATAGATCTTCCATTATCAAAAGTCCCATAAGCCAAAAGTAGCCATTATCTGTTGTAGAATACGTTATATACGGTCCCGTATGATGAACCATATGGTTGGGGAGAATTTTCCTCGCTATATGGAGTGACCTTCACCGACAAGTTCAAACCAGACAGACCGGCTTTATACCATATCTCACCGAATATTCCAGGTTGGTAAGTGTTAACGTATGATTATTTCTGAAGAGTTCTTGTCTTGTAATTGAGCGTCGGCCTGGTCTAGTACTGGTGGCTCAATAAAAGCCCTAACATAACTAAATGATTATTGATACGGCGTTAAACACCATAAACAAATCAGAAATGATAGTCGTTCTGGGACACGAGTGTCGAGGGTTCGAATCACATGAGTAGCGAGGTTAACTTTGCGACCTTTCATATCAATTTATGTTGTGAGCAATATTGAATACATCCCTATGTAAACTGTTCAATACAAGATTTTCATTTTTTATTTTGTTACATTGTTTTGTTAACAATGCCACTATTTTTCATTTCATCCCATGAAATGTTTATCAGAATGTGAAATAAATAATATTTAGTTAGAAAGTTGCATGTTGAGAAATGGTCTTAGGTTTGCACCATATATTAGTTCTCTTATGTTTGCGCAAAGATCCGAATAACAAATTTCAGATTATTCCACTTACCGTTTTGACCTGTTCCTTTGGGCAGACAAATGTAACGAATCGAGCAAATTGACATTTTTTGAAGTCACAACCACATCTGACTAGTGGAAAACATTGTCGTCCACTTAATAGTTGACACACAGGTATGTCTCCATCTCCATCCGTGATTAGCCAGGCATCGCAATATGACTAGGACATGTGTTTCTAGAAAATTGTTGAAAACACACACATACTTGCTTTGTTGGTTCCAGGTTCATGACCACCATATTCGGTGAGTTAGACAAATGGGTACCAATGTCTCCACAGCGAGTTACCGGACTTTCCTGGACGAATGAGTCGGTTATAGCAGACCTAGAGGGGGTACCAGGAGAGATTTTAACAATGTGGTACTTGTTGAGAAGTAAGGGTGGCAGCGTTCGGTGTACGATCGGCGCTCACGGAAACGCAACACTCGTCATTGATGGACATCTTGGAGATGTGACGTGTTAAACATAGTGGATATCTTATATAAAAATTGACATCATATGTTATGTACTATCGTTAGGATGAAAAATATGAGTTTTATGTCGTTCAGAATACTTCAATTCTGTTTGTTTTAGTACTAACTATATTCAGAACTCATTTAATTCGAATTAAACGTCAACTTCCTATATAAGTCTTGTTAAATTCGTGGGAACGTGCGTCCATTTCCAGTATAAAGTAAACAAGAAGATAATTTCCTTGTTTTAAATTTTTACGATTTATACCCTACAAAAGCAGAATCATTTACACAGAAAATAATTGAGATGCGTAAAGAAGCTATACTTATGCGTTATTTCTTTTGTTACCACAACGTTTTGTCCACTTACCCTTATTTGGATTTCGAAATCTAGTTTCTCTTAAAGAACAATAAGAAGACATTTGATGACTTAGAAATGCAAGGTTTCGGATCCCATGAGAGTTCGGATCCCATGTGTACGATCTTCAAGCTAGTAAAGTAAGCCATTAAAGTCAAAAATACAAACGATATTGATAATGAATTCCATAGCTGTCAAAGCGGTCGTTGTATTAACCTATTACCAAATAATGACGATTTTTAATTACTTTGTTAAAGACGTCTCTGGAAAACATTGTGGGAAAAGGAGAAATTGTTTGCTAAGAGCAAGTTCTCCTTTAACCACAACGTTTTGTGCTCTATCTGATGAATACTTTTTAATTTCATCACAATTTGAAATATTGTCTGCAAACTATTTCTATTTGGGACGGTCCAAAATTTGTCGTTTGGGAAAGGCTTACTGGATTTAAAAAACAATTCCTTCCCCATCATGAATATATGATTTTCAGATCATGTCAAAGGGGGCCATTCTCACCATTATGACTAAAAGACGAAAGAATATTGAAAGGATAGACTTTTTCTTTTCATTTTTTTGTCAGTATAGTAGCATACTATATTCCTTCTTTGTCGAGCAATGCACCATATATCTTATTTCAAATAACACAAGAATACAAAACTTACTTTTATGTTATATATGAAATAGAAAATCCATAAGTCCATGTCATTGTTAAAATGATGTAGAATATGTGTTATTTGTACTTATCAAGTGAAATAAATATGACTCTTGTTGGATCTGGAAAAAATGAAAAACGAAATTAATGAATAACAAAAAAATATAAGCCATCTATAAAGATATTACTTAAAGCTTGTTGATCATACGACAAAGTTCAAACATTGCATCGATATTTTGATCGTTTTAATTAAAAAAAACTATGGTTACCACCTATTCATTATTTTCTTAAAAACATAATGTAAATATAACATAAAACTGTTTCATATGAAAGTTACATAAAACGACTAAAACAAATGAAGGCTTTTGTATTTTTCTTTGTTTTTTGCATCCCCTTTTTTAAGAGTGGGAAGGGCGAGTTTCACGTTTGCAATATATTTCATATCACTTTCCAAAGAGTGTGAAGGGGCTAACACATATGAATGAGTTTATAATTACGGAGTTTTGTTGAACGTAACCCAAATGTCGTCTGCAAACATTGGACATTCCAGTATCGCCTAGGACCTTGGGAAAATTTCGGCCGGCTCGGGGGCGTTAACAAATACGTCATTTAAGGTGTACCCTGTTCCTAAAACAGACGAGAGCTAACTGTTTAGTATGAAAAACTACGAAAATAAAACATTGCGACAAAATGAGGAATTGCTCATCTGAGCTATTCCTCATTTTATCGCAATGTTTTCTGTTATGTCTCAAACATCATTTTAGACGTGGATAAGGAATGTCGAACATTTTCTTGATTAAGCTTACTATTTATTTTCTTTTTACCTTTATGAGGTTCTTCTTGTAGGATTCTCAAACAATGCTTAAACGAAGGAAAGAAAAATATTACCCGTCGTTCCGGGTGCCTTATCGAAATTTTCCATGGCTTCGTTTACCCTACGTCACTTCCCAATTCAAACAATTCAGCTAAACATAACGTCTGCAGATGGCTAGAAACATGTTACTATCAAAAGTTGAAGAGGAAACAATAATAAGTTATATTGTTTTGACGACAACCCTCCAGTTCAACTCGTCCGAAAATAATTCAGGTAAACAGAACGAAACCAGACGGCTAAGAGACGCGGTACTATCCGATAGTTCATGAGAAAACAATACCAAGTGATATTTTTCTTACAACAACCCTCCAATTAAGGTCGTTCGAAAATAATTCATCTCAACAGAAGAAAAGCAGACGTCTTAAAGATACAGCAGTATCCAAAAGTTAAAAAGAAAACAGTATCAAGCGAACTGTTTTGACAACTGTTTAAAGACAAAGAAATATCCAAATATGGGGAGAAAACAATATCAAGTATTCTATTTATTGGTAAATAGAAAATTTCAACTACAGACAACTAAAACAACTCTCGCTTGCAATGATATTTATGACTGGCTTAAAGACACAGCACGAACCAAAAGTTGGAGATAAAACAATATCAAGTAATATTGTTTTGACGACAACCCTCTTATTCAACTCACCCGAAAATTATTTATCTAACTGTAGTGACAACAGATACCTTAAAACACAGCAGTATATAGAATATGGTGGAAAAAAACAACATATAGAAAAGGCAATACTTCCTTTAACGACATTCTTCAAATGTAATCCCCAAAACAAAAATGCAATTTCTCAGGATTAAGAAATATCACTGATTTATGTTTTCAAGTTGAACTCAACCACAAAAGAAAGTGAATGACGTCATAGGTCACTGTTCCAATTTTGATTAAATTTCCATTCAACAAAGATCTTATACAGCGTACGAAAGGATTTCGTTCTAGAAAAGTATTTTGTGTGGAAAGTAAATGAAAACTCACGCATTACCCTTTGACGTTGCACATAACTTTAATTGTTGATTCGATTTAGAATGGCTGGCAGTGTTTCGTATTGCAGAGCGCCAACCACTATATAGCGCTTTGGTTAACATTTTATCATAATAACATACTTAGGGGGAAAAAATCCGCCTCATTCCAATAACAAGGAAAGCAATATTGCAAAGTAACCCGTCATTGGAAGCGTCTCTTCGAGACGCTTCAAATGAGGTGTTACATTACAATTTTGCATTTCTGTCCAAGATATTATCCATTTGTATCGTTGTCTTATTACGCAAATGTTTTCCTCAGATCGTTTAATAAAACGTTACGCTGGTAAGGAAAATGCTCTGGCACGACCAAGAGCATTGAACTTTGTGATATAACTAAATTACTCTTGAAATCAATGTTAAACTTCATTATCTTCAACGAAGTCATTTAGAATTTCATTTTCCATTTGTAAGATTCCCATTAAAGAGACTATATATGCAATTTTCCGAATATTGTACGTTGTAGATTAAATGGCAAACGTGTTTATATACATAAAATAAATGTCCTTAAACAATAAAACAATACAATACGATAATTCAATTTTCAAACATAATACAAAGAGCTTTGAGTATTACAAGATAACAAAATGTATTTCAGATTGTTTTAATCTATGAGACGTTATGATAGGACATGGTATCAGTGGTGAGTAACATTTACAATGACTTCTCCATTAAACAAAGGTTGTATCCCCCAATGAATACTCTAGACTCGGCAACTTTCGAAGTCTTTTCTTTCTGTATATATTTAAAGGCACATAATTAACAGAAATGGGCCATTAATACATTAGAAACGCATTGTCTCAATGGACATACGGCACCGAGTAGGTTTGACCCTTAATAACAAGGTGGGTGTTAACAATAAACAACCTCTGATCAGGATTTTGGTACATCCTTCCCTGAAAGAACGCACCTTGACACATTGGTTAGACTTGAAATAATTGTGACATGATTTTCTTACAATTTTTTAAATGTATAATTATCGATTGCATATTTTGATGTGGACAGGCATTATGCTAGTAGCTGGTCTGAATATCTGTTATTTCGTTCGAATCAATCAAAAAAGGAGAAGCGAACAAAACAACTTAAAATTAAATCGGTCACCCATACTCATTCATGAGATGTCCATTGAAAGAAGACCTAGATAAGAAAAGAAAATCAATTATGTTTGCGAAAGAGCGAGTTTCGCTCTTATCTCCTCTTTTCAATTTAAATTGCATACATGAATAATGTACCAGGATGAAAATCTCAACTAACTCATTTAATCGTAACCACTCGGGTATTTCCGTGATCTGAGAAATGCACCTCGTACATAATGTTTAGGGTTTCGCATTTGGGGTGAATCGTCCCAGGCTAATAGCATGTTACCTTGAGTAATTCAGTGTATATGAAGGTTTTGAACATCATTTTAAATCATTATTTTGTTTTATCACTTATTCATACATATTAGTGAAATTATATGTTGTGATATATTTCTGTTTCCTTAATCAAATCAAATGACTATTTAGATATAACAATTAAGATCTATTTTGAAAACGAAAGTACAATCAAATAAGTCTCGCGGCATCCCTATTTTTTTCAGAAGTGTTTTCATTGGATAAACCTGATGAGTTCAGGTTGTAACTCTTTCTTGGCCTTAAACCTTTTCACTTTCGAATCGTTTGATATATTTAGGGGTAGACACTATTTTGGACAATGCTCAAATACTATTGAATGTACGTGAGCCTGTCTCACAGCCATTCGTAACTTTACTACTACTCTTGCAAGACTGTCATTAACATTGAGTCTAAAACGTAACATTCTTTTTATGAATAAAAAAATTAGACTTGCGTTCAAAAGTACGCTATCACAATTAGGACCCATGTTCCGTTCATGCCTAAGGTAGAGCTTCTCTTTGGATATTCCCATTAATATTTACGTTTGCAAGGAGTTAATTGTACAAACCTTTGTGAGACACGAACAAGATCCTATTGAAACTCATTCTTTCGTCGGATTTCTTCGGTCGTTCTCGGTATACATAGGTCGGGGCCGGAACTATTCGTCTTAAACCAAATCGTTCGCAACCATGAATGACTGCATATATGGTCGTTCTAAAGTGACCAGTTTGTTTATGATAGAATAAAAGGACATTGGCATTTCGAGTACTTTAATTGGATCTATTTATTGAAAGGTAAACAATCTGAACAACGCATGGACAGTATACCATTATTGACCATAAACGCTTAACCCTTTCCCAAACAATAATGACATTTGACGACTTTGTTGCAGATGACTTTAGAAAACCTTGTGGGAAAAGGAAAAGTTGCTCGTTACGAGCAATTTTTCCTTTTCCCACAAGGTTTTCTGTTCTTTCTGAAGAATATTGTTCAATTTCATCACATTTTGAAATGTCGTTCGCAAACTCTTTCAATTTGGGACTGTCGAAAATGTGTTGTTTGGGAAAGGGCTAAACAGTTTAATAAGTAATAGGTGTGGGGGCGATTATTACCCTTGAGGCTGCTTGTTAACAGATTTGTAAATTTGGAAGTTGCTGATTAATATATCTAAAACTGTGCAACGTCTGTACTGTTGTATAACACGCACTGTGGATATAGTCATTAAAAGCAAAATTAATTTGTATCTTAGTGTTTAGAGCCTTTATACAGTGGTTTGATATGTATCCGAGGCCAAAAACGTTGCAACAGTTTTTTAGGTATTCTGCATATCGACTGTGATGCATTTAACCCTTTTAGATTAATTTTTACTTATACGCCTTTTTGAAATACATTTCATACAGCGATACAAGAACTGTGTTTTTTTTACCACCGCATTTAATTATGAATTCCAAATCTTAGGATATGTTAACAAGCACCTTTAGAAGATTATTTTTACAAATGAAGTATTTTATCTTTTTTTTTAAATCGAATGTTTCTATAGACAAAATGAAAACATAGATCTACAAAGCTACATTATTCTAGATCTCTATTCTCTTTTCAATCTACTTCATAATTATTCTGGAAAGATATAGACCTTTTATCTTGCAGATATGATAACTTGTTTGGGTGCTTCAATATGGGTAACAATGGCCTATTATTTCCATCCTGAGAAAGCATCCACATTGTAAAGAGCGTCTTGGAGACAGAATGCGAAATAGATCAACAATATAATCACGTGACTCTAGTTAAACGCATAAGAGAGACTATCCTTTGCATTAGGCCTTTTGATAAATATTTGACATCGATTGGTGCACTGCGGTGCTATTTACATAAATGGGCGAATCAATGGATCGATGCAAAGCTGTCACAATTCACCCATGTATGTACATGTATTAGTGAAAAAAAGAATAAAGAATAGACAAAAAACATGTTCTGAGTGTTGATGCTTCTACTGGTTCCAAAGACCTCTGTTAATGCTTCCTTTAATTAAGGAGAAGGTTAACTATTACTAAAAAAGAGAAGACCACCTCGTATGTGTCAAATTTGCTATGAACTTTGCCACTCTATCAGAAGTAACGATTATACCAGCTCATCTTGGCGCTGGTCAGGGTTTTAAAATATTCTCCATTGTTAAGCAAGACATAAGAATCGGCGAAAGCCTGATTGTCAGTTTAATGAATGAAAAACTCAAATAGGCATATCTAGTCTCGCCTAGTCTGAAATCAGCGGTTTTGAGCTCTTTCTTGTCAAAATACAAATTTCAGTTGACCTTTATAACTGCTTATCGCAACAGACACTCTACAAACATGACTAAGCTGATGCTGCTGCTATTTTCGTGTTATTTGCATTTAAAAAAGATCATTGGTATTCTAATTCGTGAGAAATAAGCGGATTTAGATAACGATTATTAAATTATTCATCTATCAATTTAACCGATCGTCAACGCATTCGCAACCGATAACATTTCAAATGATAAAGACAACAAATAGGTGTTCAAATTTCTCTCTTATTACGATGGTTCTAGCCCTAGAGGAAAAAGCGTTTCGGTAATATGTCGCTTTATTTCTCACTCAGAAAGCAAGTTTGAATGAAGTATGTCGGTTATTCGTCGACATTTGAAAAATACGGGTACACTTTTAAATGTAATCACCGTTCCATACAGGTTTTTGAAATCGCTGGCATCTTGTCGCACTTAAAGAATCGTAGGAAATTTACAGAATAATCGCGCATGCGCAAATGGGGGTCACTTATTGGGTCAATGTGATAAGAAGTCGCCCTTCCTTCATTTCAACATGGTTTATTTATCTCAGTTCGTTTAAAGCCTTGTATACGTCTATAACTGGTTATTATTAAAAATTAAATAACTCTTACAACAGGTATTTTGTGATTATCTAGCCAAGCCTTGAAAAAATAATTATTTGAAGTACTAAAGGACTGTGCTGAACTCA
The DNA here is from genome assembly GCA_947846245.1 of Cerastoderma edule. Lineage (NCBI taxonomy): Eukaryota > Metazoa > Mollusca > Bivalvia > Cardiida > Cardiidae > Cerastoderma > Cerastoderma edule. The sequence goes on along the minus strand of OX401418.1, from coordinate 14,649,026 downwards.
CAAACATGGGGGTATGTACAGTCGAATTTGTTTACGATTTTACTAAGATACTGTGTCATTAGCTTTAACTTGTGTTGCTCAACCTCTATAGCTAGGGTTACACTGAAGATTTATATACAAAGTCGTCTAATAAGTATGAATAATTGATATTCAATCATACTTCTTCCCCTCTTTTTGCCCCCCCCCCCCTTTTACCATCATGGTCCTCCGCCCATTTCTATCACCATCAACATCGTCGACAACAACATAGAGAACACCGTGATTCTAGCCATCAGCATTTTGGGATGCTTCTTACATCTTATAGGGACAAATAAATATGTTCAGTATTTGATGCTCTAAAAACACACATACAAATGAATAAAAAGGGAAGGTAATGGACATTTAGTTCTAAATTACGTTTTATTGAGAAAGCTAAGAGGCAAAGCGAGTGGAACGCAAATGATAAAGAAGGATTGGCATATTTTAGTTAACGAAATTTGAAATAACAAAAGCATGACGAGTGGGTGTGTATCTTAAGAACGGGTTATAGATATTTCAAATATGTTATACATTTGTTTATTGTAATTGCTATGATATTCATCACTGTAGAATTACGTAAATTAGACAGAAAACGTGTCTACTATCATTAAAAGAATATGTTTTATAAGTAGATATATCTGGTAAATGATAGGTTATAGACGACGTCTTTTCAAAGACTTATGTTATGCTGGAAGTTTGGTAGAACACCGTTTACAGGCAAGCAAAATGTCGCCATTGTCGTCGGTGAAAAAAGAGAAAACTAGACAGAACGATAAACCAGATTGATAAGACAACACGAAACCGATGTGGTTCAATTCGAGTATTTGAGGCCGCACAACCCCTGTTCGATCCTCGTGACAGCTAATTATTAATCTCAGATCGTCCTTTGGCGAGATTCTATATCATAGCTTAGAACTGTTAGATGTCCCCGAGTGAGCCTAATACATTGCTGCAAGATGCAGAACTACTGGTGGAACTGAAGAGAATAGAACAGAAGTTTATTTCATGAGTTAAATATTCAAAGCCCATTGTCATTACGGGTATAAACATATATGAATAATTAATATGTTAGTTTGCTTACATTCTAATATATAAGTCGATATGCAGAGAGGGGCGAGACGAAAACCCGAGACCTTTTACAAATAGTCTTGGTGCTAGGGTCTCCTTTACAACCAACGTGGTTAACTCTATATGCTGTGAGAACGTACGTTGTATATCGGGTGATCATTATCTAATCATTGAGCAACTTTGCATTTACTCATGTACAAACTTATCTAACACACTATTAACTTGATCCCTTTCCTTCATACATACGTTCTCACATATATCGCATAGTGAATAGAAGGTTAGATACACCATATATTAGCAAAGTAGAAATTCTTTCGGTTAGAGCAATTTCTCGGTCTCTCACGATGGTTTCTTAGTAATACAAACGAATCATAGTCGTTGTTCAAACCGTTCAAAATGTTGTTGCCACCACTGTTACGAAACGAGAATCTGCCCGTTAAGTGTGGCTTTATTTTTTCGTTACGTTGGTTTCTTGATAGTTACGAACGAATTACAGCAACTGTTGAAACCGTTCAAGATTTAGCTGCCACTACTGTTAACAACGAAGATTCGGTCCGTTAAGTGTGGCCTAGACTTTCGTTACGTTAGCTTCTTAGTCATTCAAACGAATCGTTGTTCAAACCATGTAAAGCGTTGGTGCCACCACTGTTACCAAAGGAGGAACTTTCAATTAAGTTTGGTTTCTCCGTCAATCATGTTGGTTTCTTGGTAATACAAACTAGTCGCAGTCGTTGTTAAAACCATGCAAAGTGTTGCTGCCATCACTGTGTAAAGAGAACTTGTTGGTTAAGTTAGGTTTTACCTTTCATGACGCTGTATTTAGTAATACAAAATTCAAGGTACAAGGACTTGAACCCATGCAGAGAGGGGCCGTTGGTTATAACGTTATCATCTCAAACCAGTAGGCCATGGAGGCCCTCATAACCGGATGTTAATCACCAGCGATAGTGTTATAGGTTTGAACACTGGAATTGAAGTGATACTACTTTCCGGGGTCTCTCCAGGTGTCCGTACTGTATTTATGTGGACTATCATATGAGGTTATTTACTGACTGACTAATGGCCTCTGTTACTCTGCCAACTCTTCCAAGGTATTATGAGTACTATAGTTTTATGTCCCACCTCCATCACATTAAAATTAAAGATATTTTGGCGCAATGTAAAACAAACAATTAAAGGTACTATCTCACAGATTGTGTCCTGTGAGTAACATACATTAAAAGATGGCCAGAGCTATGGTCATTTTCAGTCTGACTGTTTTAAAGATTCTGAAAACCTATATTATCATAACAAAGTTGTGGTGTGAACATTCGCATCCTTCTTTGCTAGGATGAAAAATCGGTTTTTCAATAGTCGTGTTTTTCTCTCTGCTAGTGCAAAAGTGTTTTTAAGTCTTGGCCATTTCAGTAGTCTGGTTCCAAGATGCTCTTATCAATTTCAATAGTTCGACAAGAAGGCAACAATGAATCATTGTTTACAAAACTATTTTTACAGTTGACTACATTTGCCAGAAAAGTGTTATATGTAGTAATTAAACGGTTGAGAAAGCGATTGAGAAGCATATCTATAATGTAGTTTTATGCTTATAAATGAATCTCTTCCGTCATTTTATCTGTCGAATGCATGCTGTTTTATGCATTGGGGTTCTTAACATCTCGGCGAATTTGAATAGGCCAAAACATCATTCGAAGCGGTCATTTTTGCGCACTGCCTGTTCTTTTTAAAAATACTGAATAATATGTCCAGAATGCTTCGGAGAGTGTACTCGGATCACCCTATTCATATCACAAAACATTGGAATAGGGGGAGGGGGGCGAACTTTGAGTACACTTGTGTAACAACATACCCTGGTAACTAGTCAGTAAGCAGCAGAGACCGAATTCCCTTTCCGCCATGGTGCCTCACATGACGGCACCTAATGCAGAAGTCTTTTTCAGACGACTCTTATTAACAGAAAATATCATGTATAATTGCTCATGTTGAAATTTCGTCTGCAAACTCTCTTTCAATTTGGGACGGACGAAAATTTGACGTTTGGTAAAGGGTTAAATCATTTCCAAACTCCACATGGGTATGACCTATCTGTCGTCGACCTGTAACTTAGTTCGGATTGTAAACAAAGTCAACAAAGTTCCCCTCAGTCATTCGAGGGCATATGAGTCACATTCCTGCGTAGATAACACTATGTGGTTTGGTCACCAAAATGTCCTAACTCTTTCATTACGCCGAACAAACATACGACATGTTGGTGTAACTAACAACTTGGTAGACTCTATTATCTGAAAAGTGTCCCTTAGTCAAGCGGTGTATTTCGTACATATCGCCTTTAATGGGTTATACTGAAAGATGAATATGGTTTAATGCAAAAGAACGCAAATACAATAATCTTTACAATAAGTTTTTGTTCGTTATATAGGGTAATTGTCGAATAGGCATTGACTTTCTAAAATAAACCACAGAGCAACAACTGTTTCTTTTTTTCTTTTTTATTTGAGCAATGTTTTCAAACATTTTATGTTGCAAATACATCTAAAAGTTGGAGTTTAACCTAGTAGATTGAATTATTAAGTACTAAATAAATAAATTGTCTTGCTTGAGCCGGTCTAAAATGGTCTTGAAACTCGGAGGTCCAAGATTCGATCGTCACCGGTACCTCTTAGTACGTGGTATTGCCCTTTAGCAAGGTACCTCAGAGCCGTAGCTTAGAACGTGTTATCAGGGAAAGTCACAACTTTACTTAAAGAATGTTGTTACGGCGTTATACTCATATAAACATTAAGGTAGTTTACCAATAATCTGCAGTTTGAAACTAATTCGTGCGTTGGATTACTTCGGTCATTCTCGGTAAACATTGGTCGGGGCCGGCACTATTCGGTTAACCGACAATAGTTCTGACCCAGACCGATGTATACCGAGAATGACCGAAGTGTTCCGACGAACGAATGAGTTTCAAAATGGCGGATGATGGGTATTGTACCTTAAACTAATCTGACTCATAATGGGGACGTAATTAATTGAAAAAAACGCCAATTTCCTAAATTATGATGAGCATCCTCATTCACTGCTGACTTCTATCTTAACCTGTGTATTCGCCCAACGATTCTTTTCCCAAACAGCGACGCAACTATTATCAATAAACAAATAACGACAGGGACTGACGACTTGTTATCTCATTATTTAATGTCTTGTTTATTTGTTCATTGAAGACTCGATGATTTTACGAACAAACATAGGGGTAGCCAGAGTTTCATTTCGATGTCTCATTATTTAATACTGTGTGTATTTCTTCATTCAACAACCGAAGATGTTGTATTAATAGACTGGGATGCTGTCGCACTGGGGTAGTTATTACTGCATGTTGCCTTGTTTTGGAACTAATAAAGGCTAAACAACTAGAAGGAAATAGTTGCGTAAGTCAAAACTGATAAAGATGGATAAATAAAGATTAAATTACGTGTTTCTATGCAATATTGCCCATCTCAAAAATGAAATTAGAGAGAACGTTGCTTTGAACAAACGCAATATCTATACATGATATGCTAGCTAGAACGATATTGGATTCCTTAACCGTTATATATGAGAAATGATTATCAATGCAAATGAAATACTATTTAAGCGATGTAAAACAAACAGAAACTAAACAAACACAGACCAATCTAGCCAATAACGCAAGAAATCAGGTTGTGTCTACATATAACTGTTGAAAAGTTTTCGAATTGGATGATAAATAAGAAAAAAACTCGTACGAGGAAATGGGTTAATTTCGGACGCCTTTTTAGAATGTATCTTTCTGACTTTACCCTTACAGTGTTGGAACTGACTTCATGCTTATGCAAACAGGTTAGATTCAGGCCAACAGCCAAGTCACTTGGCGGCTGGCCTGTGATCTAACCTGTTTGCTACTCTGAGTATCTTTCCTCGTCATAATTAAGCAGATATTTAAGGTTCGGGAAAGCAGCCGACACAGAAACCTTTTTAGAAAAGAACCCAGCATTCTAAGGGTTGAACATCGCCTGGTTAAGTGCTCGAATACTGATTAAACACGAGACATTAATTAGAGACAGCAGCCTCAGCAAAAGTCAGTCGGTATGTGTCTGCATAAATTAAGTTTACATCAATCAGATGAACGATCGAAGTGCGAATAGGCGACATCGTCATCTAATTATAAGTGCCATTTTTATTCAAATTAATGTGTCAGGATGAATCGAGGGGAAGATTTTTCAAGAAAGTAAGAACATTTCTAAAAGGTTGTCAAATACACATAAGGATAGTTTGGTATTGCTTAAGTTCATGTGGAACTTCTATGGTCAAGAGGTTAGATATATCACAAAGCATGTCTCTTTGTGGGTAAAAACAAAGCCGCATTCGATTTTATGAGAGCTATTCGCTCGGCTCTTCAACAGAAAACCGATGGTTCTACCCAGCTTTTATGGCCAGTTAGAATTGCGGTCTTCTTTCACACATAATCAGCTGGCATTGCAATATAGCCAAAAGTTGTTATGGCGATGTAGAACCCTAAACAATACCAATCATCCGCCAACAATGATTTTGTGGGAGTGTAATCTCACACCTAACTTTGGAGATTCAAGCACTTATGGGTTCGGCGTCAAGCCAATTGAATATGACAAAACCTATCATTACCTATTTATGCTGATAGGCACAATATAAATACGATTTATTTTGTAAGGGCTATAAAAGGCGTACAAAATTTCCGTCACATCTACAAGTAATGCTTCAACAATGACCCAAACATTCGTGTTTCACCTAGGTAGTTTGGTACCCAAAAAAAGACATGTCGGTGATTTTGTTCCCCTTTGCAAACACCCGGGATATACAAGCTTAACCTCTCAACTATTTAGGTCAACTCGTGTTAAAAGGGCAGATAGGAAGGCCGGTCCCTTTACCCAGGTCTCAGTAGTTTGCGGCAGACATCTTTCACTCTTATAGTGCTGGAACCGTCTTCATGCATATGCAAACAGGTTAGATCAAGGCCGGCCGCCAAGTGAATTGGTGGCTGGCCTGTGATCTAACCTGTTTGCTACTGTGAGTTTCTTTCCTCGTCAAAATTAAGCAGATATCAAAGGTTTTGGAAAGCAGACGAAACAAAAATCTATTTCAAGGAAATTACGCTGCATTCTAAAGGGGAACCAATAAAACCCAAGAAATTCTCCATTTTGAATGTTCACGTTGTTAATATTGGATAAATGACAGTAGCTTTATGTGTTTCATTTGATTTTTTAACCAGATGATCGCAGCTCATTAATCCGAGCGCTCCTTGTTATTTTAGAGGTTACTCGAATGTAAGCAATGAAGTTAATTGGTGGGCACCAAATTTGTGAAAATAGCACTTTGAAAAATCGAAAATAAATATAGCCGGCGTTATATTATCATGATCCTGTGGTTTTTCGCTATGTTTCAACATATTCTATCATGGTTTAAAACTAATATTACCCAGTTTACAGTTTTTCCAAGCGCTAGTATGTTTTTAATAAAAGCTGCGTTTAAATTCAGACCATGTGAAAGGCTTGGGCCGCACGTTTTTACAACTCATGTTATTGGCAACTTTTCCTCTTCAAAAATAATATCAAAAGTCTACACGACTGGTCCGTAAAATAACACATTTGATCTATCAAGGATATTGCTGATATATGATTTAGCACTTGCGTTGCTACAGGGGTAGACTCCCCGTCATGTGTGTGGAGTTTAACAGGTTCGATACACCGTCTTAACTACATCAAATAGCCAAAGCCGTTATATTCTGAGCAGTGGGGAAAAGCGCTTTGACGTCTCACGCCTTTTCCATGGCATATAAAGACAGTGCTAGTTTATATCAAGTGAACACAGCATTGTTACGGGCATATCAACAATGATGAAACCAAAGGCATGGGCGACAGCGGTGCAGTGGTAGGGTGTTGGTCTCTTGCACCTATTGTCCCTAGTCCCGGATTCTATTCACCGTAGCAAGGTGAAATATGTCGGTAATAACCTACCAATCGCCGCTAGTACTGGCTAATTTTCCAAGATGCAATCATCGAGAGTGAATTGAATAAGCTTCCGTCACAATTGATGTGAAATAGATATTTCTAAATTATACATCTGTTTTCTCTGTACAGGCCACCGAAGAGCCGGCGAAGACTAACCGAGGAGCATGGGGCAGTCAGCTGGAGTTTATCCTGACCATGATCGGGTTCGCTGTCGGACTGGGCAATGTGTGGAGATTCCCGTACCTCTGTTACAAAAATGGCGGCGGTAGGTATAGTTTTTACCTTGAATAAATAATTGATAAGCATGGTGTTGCATGTAAATACTATTCGAATTTCTTCGTTATTGTCGTCATCCGATAGAATTGATGTTTTCCAGTTTCCTGTATCCCGGTTATAAAAATGGCGACGGTAGGTATAGTATTTACTTATAATGATAAAACAAACCAAATGCTAGCTGTATATACTATGTTAAGTTCGCCTCTTTCGTCGTCAAATGATATTTCATTGTGATTTCGGGGTTTCTGTTGTTTTAATTAATCGGTTATCTAATAAGCAAGGTCAAACAATCATATATTTAAATAATGAAAACACTACCACCATGCTCTTCTGTAGTAGTTAGAATATGGAACTAGAAATCGCACAGCCCCTCTTTGAGAGGGTTAGAAATCACGGCACCATTATTTGGGTAGCTAAACCAACGACCTTCCTAAATCCTTGATGAGTAAGGCACAGTACTGCAAGTCAAAAATCATGAACGCATTGCAACAACCTTAATTAATCAGTTAACCCTCATAGTGCTGGAATCAAAGTCATGCTTATGCAAACAGGTTGGATCCAGGCCAGCCGTCAAGTAAGTTGGCGGCTGACCTGTGATATAACCTGTTTGCTTCTCTGAGTATATTTCCTCGTCAGAATTATAGAAAGCAGACAACAACAAAACATATTTCTAAAAATTGACCTATTATTCTAAAGGTTAACAAAAGTAGCTAAACGTTAACGTTTCCAACAGATGTGTTCATATCATTTTCAGGAGCTTTCCTGGTGCCGTATTTCCTGGCACTTTTCCTCCTGGGAATACCGATATTCTTCATGGAAACAAGCTTCGGTCAGTTCGCGAGTCTTGGCCCACTGAAGATATTCCGTATGAACCCTGCTATGAAAGGTAAGTTCGAAGGAAGTCATTTTTTAGGCAATCATTATTTTCTTAATATACTTTCTGTATGGGACTCGTTTTTTAGGGGAACACTAGTAGTTACCATTTACTATGTTTAAACATTCCTTAGTTGTTGTTCCGAATACTGATAAAAAAAAGTCTCGTATATTTCAAAATCTTTTTGACATTTTGTATGTACATACTGTCTGTTGTAACCATGGTGAGATATTAATAATAGATTTATGATTAAAACATATTGTCACTTAGGTGCATCGTCGGCGTGTGAGAAATACTGCCCTTATTATCACAGAATAATCCAAGTACTTGCATCGTTTTCAGACTTTGGATACACAACTTTGGACAGACAAACCTGCTCAAATCAAACCCCAAAAGCAATAAAACTACTTGTTTCATTCACGTTTCTTTCAAATGATGCCTGCTGAAATGTCGTCAAATGGTTGTTTTGGGTTGGGCGGATTGAAGTTAGTGTAAAAAGCTCAATCAGCTTGCTTTATAGATACCGTTGTGTGAAGGTCTGTTCTATGTTGACATAAGCGCAATTAACTAAACGCCATTTCAAAATGTGATGTAATTGTAAAACAATCTTCTGATATGGCAGAAAACACTGTGGGAAAAGGAGAAATGCTCGTTGAGAGCAATTTCTCCTTATCCGACAATATTTTGCAGAGTTGTCTGCAACAAACCGGTCAAACATCGTTATTGTTTGGTAATGTGTTAAGTCACATTTCATAAATGTACTGATTGGTATGACATCAAAAATATTAAAATTCAAATGTAAAGTTACTAATAAAAATGAACCGACTGCACAGGCAGATTCCGAACTCAACGTCATAATTTAGTCAATCATAAACACATTCTCATCAAGACCAATCCGTCTTTCGTTTAACCCTTTACCAAACGCCAAAGTTTCGGCTGCTCCAAATAGAAAGAGATTGCAGGTGACATTTCAAAATGTGATGAAATTAAAAAACAATCATCTGATGGGCAGAAAAAATTGTGAGAAAAGAAATAATTGCTCGTCAAGGGCAATTACTCTTTTTCCCACAATGTTTTACCGAGTCGCCTGCAACAAACTGGTCAAATGTCGATATCGTTTGGTAATGGGTTAATGCTGTCATTTATTCAGTAGAAGCCATCGCTTCTTAATGTCACACATTGTTATTGGTGTTGCAGTTTGAATAGAAAGCGATTTCTAGGCATAGACTGTTGCAATGTAAACGAACGTCTTTAAACATAAATTTGCTTAATTTGAACACCACCATAGCTCATGGAAACTACCATTTGTATCGTAGATAGACCATGCATACAGAGCAGTGGTTTTCTGTTATATTGTACACAGTAAATATCGCAGATTTTGATTCAACGGCAGGTGGATTTAGGCTCACTATACAAACACATCTACCATCTCTCTTCTCGACAGGTTTGGGTATGTCCGTGATCCTGATAACCACATGTATCATTATCTACTATAACGTGATTGTGGCCTATTGTATCTACTTCTTCTTCTCCTCCATGACGGCCAAGTTACCGTGGACGGATTGTACTAACGAGTGGAACACATGTTACTGTAGGGATTCCGTCATGAACACCAGCTTGAGTAACCCTTGGGACGTCAATTCCACAATGTATATGGAGTGCAGTAAGTATGTTGTCAATTCAACCATGTATATGGACTGCAGTAATTATGTTGTCAATTCAACCATGTATATGGTCTGCAGTAAGAATGTTGTCAATTCTACCATGTATATGGTCTGCAGTAAGAATGTTGTCAATTCCATCATGTATATGGACTGGAGTAATCATGTTGTCAATTCCACCATGTATATGTAATACAGTAAGTTGAAAAAATATGGTTGGTGTTTCATATTTGGAGTGCGTTAAGTATGTAAAAGGCGACGATAATGTTTTTCATTAGGTTGAGAATTGACCTACTGTCTATTCAAGCCTTACTTTCTGTTTCCTTTTGGATTTTACCCGTTTGTTGCCGACATATCAAGTAATCTAAATATGTTAGAGCTTTGCCTTTGGATAAGTGATATGCGTATTTAGATACAAGTTAATTTGTTTGTTTCTAAGTATGTAGCAGTTGTTTGAACATTTGCATAAAACAGTGTAGGAGGAGGGGCGTCCTCTAAGTGTGCATAACTTGAGGCCCAACCCCGTTCTCATGTATAATAAGGGAAAATAAATAAGTGTTCGTGCTTCAAATAGATTTTCCCTGGGTATATTGTCTCTGTGTAGAAATTCAACAACTCTCGGTTTGCCTTGTTCCCGATAACTTACAAGATCAATGTGTAAGTATGAACTGATCTGTTTCCTTTCAGACGGAATGGTCATTAACAAGTCAGAAACAGCAACGCCGAGCGAAGAGTTCTTTGTGTGAGTTGCCCAAAATCCATGTCTTTCGTAAATATTTATCAATTGAAAATCTAGCAACCAAAACAAACCTCTTCTATGTATACAGCATTTAAAGATCCGTTTATTTCAAATACATTAGATGTTCATTTAATTATAATAGGCGACATACCCTTCGGTCCAAGTCTTATTCAAATCGTCGAATGCAATCATTTCTTTTAAAGAAAACAAATATCCCTTTTTACAATTACCACATTACAAAACATCTTTGAAAATTAGCTATTAACATTTTTGATAAATCTCACATTTTACAGCAAACTCGGTTTTCTGAGTGGCATTAAAATTACCTGGCCATATTTTCCTTTAATCTTTGTTTTCTGCAAAATCGCAAAGATCTTAAATGAAATTCCGTTTCCCCCAATGACCTATATTTGGCAATGGTTCTTCCCTTACGCTTTTGGTAGCGGCAAATACATTATTCGGAAGGATTTGAAGAAGACATAATGTATTCAACTACAGCGATTCGTAAAATAGTATTGTATTTTTCCTTTGGGCTTCATGAATTTCTCAAAGCGCTTGTTTCACCACGGACTTCTTTCTTTCTTCCTTTCAGCAATCGTGTATTACGACGCTCCAGTGGTCTAGAGGAAGGCGGCATGTTGCTATGGGACATATCCTTGTGCAACCTGCTAGCATGGACAGTAATCTTCCTAGTACTCACTCGAGGTGTAGAATCACTTGGCAAGGTAGGAACAATATTTTATTTCCATACAGAGTATCAAACGCTCAAAGGGATATCCCCTTTCTACGTTGCACCGATTACTGCCACCACAACATTTTCATCCAGATTTGGACGAAATTAGAATTCTTGCGTTTATTTCTGACCAGTTATTTTTTGCAAATACATGTCAAATCAATAATCATTTTGGGGTATCGCCGCCATTTCTTAACGTCACTTTCGTTTCTAAGCAGATGGCCATGTGCCATTCGTGGTAGCAGTGATCAACCCGGTAGAGGGGAGATCACTCTGATATGCTTGGCAGAATGTCTTAAGCGTGTAGCTATTATCCTGGTTATAATGCGGATGAAGCTTGCTTAATTGATAATCATTTAAACCGTGGAGAACAGTGGTCCAGGGGTAGGTCGACGGCGTGATGACACGAGGGTCATGGGTTTGAATCGAGTAACGAAATCCACGTTGCGATCTTTCATTAATTCATATTCCGTGAATGTACTGGTTATGAATCGAAGAAGAATCGTCCTGAATTTTAAGGCTGTCCGTCGTCTATATTGATGAAGCCAGTAGACAGCGGGGAACCAGTTTAACCAGTTCAACATGTGCGACCTCGTTACAGGTGATGTACGTCGCGACTACCTTCCCGTACATTTTGTTGACGATCCTACTCGTTAGAGGCTTGACACTAGAGGGCCATCAGACCGGCATAGACTTCTACCTGAAACCCAACATCACCAAACTTTATGAAGCCTCGGTAACTTGTTATTTTACCAATTATATCACATATACATCACTTATAATTCTCGTTAAAACTTATCTTATAGTGTATTGCAAACACCAAGGTCTAGTGTCAATATTTCTATATTTTTCTTTTTTTCTTTTTAATGTATTGTGTCTTACCTGAACGTTATCGATTTTGAGCTTGGAACATCAATGATGTAAGAAGAAGAATTCCATTCATTCTTGCTTGTCAAAAATCCAAAACAAATACTGTGGAAACTCATTGTTGTCAGATGATTGTCATAAGAAACTACAGTACTTTGTCTGATGATAAAACACCAAATATTTTGTCTGACAGCATTTGCAATTATCTCCTCTAACATGTTCGTAATATATGCTAATTACAGGTATGGAGTGATGCAACAGTACAGATATTTTACTCACTTGGCATATGCCAGGGAGGGTTGATAGCAATGTCCAGTTTTAACCAATTTCGTACCAATGTGCTACGGTAAGTGGTATCCAATGAACTTTGTTAGTTGCTTATTGTGTATATATAAGAAAGGACAGAACACATCTCTCCAATTACATGCTCTCTTCTAAAATAAAACTTTATACACTGTGGTAAATCTTTATAACTGATAAAAGGTGTTCCCCTCCCACCAAAGAACAGTTATGTTCATGTTGTACACAGATTGGATTCAACCATAAAGCTCGCAGTGATATTAACTATATACCGGGAACAAATTATATGTTGGTTGTCCACTTAAAAACAACTGAATCATTTTAAAAAAAGAGTGTGTAGTATTGTGACGAAAAGACAAACTTATCTGTAAGTATACATTGAATGTTGCTATCTGACCAAACAAATACTAGAACACCATGCTATGCATTATTCATCGGAGGGATTGTGATCATATTACATCCTTGTACAAAAACTATTATCTAACATAGAACTGGTAATTTAATTACAGCGGATGTCAAAAAGATTTGGGAACTATCACCGTGATAAACAAAGAAAAGTGAAAACCAAGTCTGAGAGAAAACTATGTCATGTATTTTTCCAATTGCAGAGATTCGTTGATTGTGCCTATCGTTAACTGTGCAACCAGTTTCTACGCCGGTTTTGTCATATTTTCCGTCCTTGGTTTTATGGCTGAGAAGAAGGGAGCTGACGTGGCAGACGTAGCAGCCGGAGGTAGGGCAAGAAAGAAAACTTTGTTGTTGTTGAAATGTTCGCAGGGTCTTTCACAGGGGACATATTCCTAACAATTATCTCCCCTTGCTATGGCGTTTAAAGATGGCGTCCACGCCAACAGAAAATGTTTGTTGTAGATAAAATGTTCGTATTGACTTCCCCAAGAATGATGTGTTTTGCTTTACGGGGTAGGCACCAAATTACCTTTGTGTTAATGAATTCGAGTCATCTTTTAAAGAAAATGTCTTATATTTTTTATTGGCTTAAAAGGTCACGTACATTGCACTTAAGACATTGATTCGAGTATGACATATAATCTGCGAGGTGGAAAAAGAATAGAACTGATCAGATCATAAAATGGGAATAATGACAGGCTGCGCAAGACGAAGCTCAGGATGCTCTAAACACCGATCAGTCAAAAAACTCTATACGATGTAATTGATCTTAGAACAAAAAGACGACGTTCACAAATTTCCAAACGACCTCTTTATACTGATTCAACAATTCAGTCAAGCTCTTCACAGTGATCCCCTTTATGGGATTGAATACTGCCACCATAATTGACCTTACGACAGACTTTGATTGACAGCTGAACTGAACAATCAGCGACCACTTCGGTCGCTATCCGCCATTTTCTCCGACAAGCTGTGCGACTCCGTCAACACATAGCACTATTGGTCTTTGATATTTCTTCGTCAATATTGTTTAAAATGGTTAAGAGATGTTGTTAAAGAACTAACAATAGAGACATTATATATAAGGAGAAACTTGTGGGTGAAGTAGAGTTAATCCCGTTTCCGAAATCTGTCACATTTATTGTGAAATGTCTGAGAAAAACACGCAATTAGTTAATTTATGCATACCGTTAATGTATACGATGTAAAGGAAAGAAATATGAAATATTGTTTTATTTTAACTTTGTTCTTTCAGAATAAAGTAAATGTTTTTTTTTCTTTAATCTTCGTATGAAAACGAAAATTCGATGTTTTTAAAAACGGAAAAACACATAGTAGCAAATGTCAATAGTTGCATTGGATTATGAATCAAATGTAATCTAAAAATACATGACAATATTGATCGATAATGATGTGAGAGGACATGGTTTCCAGTTAGATATATATATAGATTCTTCAAATTGGATTTTAATAAATAAATTTTGTTCTTGAATGGGCCATTAGAGCACTTAATCAAATAACTTACTTTTTTTTTATTATAGCTCATCAATCCGCCTACCTGTAATGATCGATGTATCGTATCCAACTTTTAAAGCCATTACAAAAGACAAACACATAGCTCCTTGTTGCAACTTAATCCGGATACAATCAAGAATTTGAGGAGACATGATTGCTTTGATATGTTGTAAAACACACCCTTGGTGGTTAATGGTTGATCACAAAGACCGCCGATCGGCTAAACAATAAAGGATTTGTGACTTGACCATAAAGTGCAATTGTGTCAGATTGATGTTATTTAGCGTAACAACCCTTAATCCTTGTAACAATCGAAGTTTGTTAACCCTTTACCAAACAACAGCGACATTTGACCACTTTGTTGCAAACAACTATGAAGAATATTGTGGAAAAAGGAGAAAATGCTCTTAACGAACAATTTTTCATTTTCCGACAATGTTTTCCGCCCTATCAGAGGATGTTTCATCATTTTCGTTGAAATGTTGAAATGTGGTCTGCAAACTCTTTACATTTGGGACAGATGAAAATGTTGCGTTTGGTAAAAGGAACCTTAGTTCGTAATCAAGTAGCAAAAGTTAGAATAATCGAGTGAGTAGCATACAAAATGTTATGTTCAAATGGCTTTATTATCAAAAATTATCACTGAGCAAGGTGAATTATTGTGAGCTATTACTATTGGTATTGGTATTGCTTTACCCTTTCCTAAACAATAACAACATTTGACTACTTTGTTGCGGACGACTTTAGAAAACATTGTGGGAAAAGGAGAAATTGCTCGTAGCGAGCACAGTGTTTTCTGCCCTAACAGAATATTATTTCCCAATTTCATCACATTTTGCAATGTTGTCTGCAAACTCTTTCAATTTGGGACAGTCGAAAAATTGTTGTTCAGAAAAGGGTTAAAACAAACACTTTTCATGATTCATCACAGGCCCGGGACTCACATTCGTCGTTTACCCAGAAGCCCTTGCGCAGATGCCCGTCGCTCCGCTGTGGGCTATATTATTCTTCCTGATGATGACTATGCTTGGCTTTAGCTCCCAGTTTTCCGCCACCGAGACGGTGCTGTCCAGTCTAATGGACGAGTTCCCATCTATACGGAGGTCCCGGCCACGAACCGTGGCGTTCAGGGGAGGCTGTTGTTTCTTGTTTTTCCTACTGGGGCTTCCGATGACCACAGAGGTATGTACTATGTGCTTCAGCAGTAATTAAAATACGATGTTCTGTTCAAATCAATGGAACATATAAATCGTCAAGCCTATGCATCTTTCCAATTCAAGGGGAAAATAGCCCATGAACTAACAAATCTGTGGCGTTCAGTGGAGGCTGCTGTTTCTTGTCCCTCATCCTGGGGTTAGCGATGACCATAGAGACATGTACTATGTGCTTCAGCAGTAAATAAAACACACTATTCAAATTAATGGAACTCGTGGCTTTTTGCGTTATATAACAGGGGCCCATAAAAGGCACCTTTCCAATTGAACATTTCAGTCATACAATGGTTTCCTTGTCGAAAAACATGTAATTTAACATGCTGTGTTTCAAATAATGCCCTTCTCGGACCATTTATATGTGTATAAGTCCATTGCGCTCCCTTGCGATGCCTGTGTTTCAATCGAACCATTACCATTGCTGAGATAAGGAATATGTCATAACACTACCTTACATAGGTTAAATAATACGTTTAAAAATACTGAACAAAAACCTTGAGATTATGTTGACCGAAAAACTAGAAATGCTAGAAGCTATGTAGAGTGGTATAAAAGGTGTTCCCATTACATGCTAACATTATTTTATAATCACCAATCTTGGTTTAAGCGATCACTATAAAACAGTGTGTATAAAATTTATTTAGTCTTAGACTATCTTTATACAGGATCCAAGCCATTCAGAAAGCTCCTACTGGACCTTTCTGAATAACTTGCATCCGTATAAAGCGGTTGGTTGTCTTACACATCACGGTTCTATTTCTGCTAACTATTGTCACATACAAGATTGACTGATTGTATTATCATTTTCAAACCATAAACTTAAGATAACCGTTTTTCATTGTCTAATATTATCATTCCAGGGTGGATTCTATCTCCTCAACCTGATCGACAACTATGTGGGCGGTTTCCCTCTGCTGTTTTCAGGAATCTTTGAAGTTATAACAATCATATATCTTTATGGTAAGGTGCCCTTCTATCAAGAATAACTTTTATATTAATATAAACCTCGTAAATAATTGCCGTTGCCGTTCTTAGCACGAGGTAAAGTGCAAGGTATTCCTTCACTCAACCTGGTCGACTACTATGTGTGAGATTTCTCTCAGCTGTTTTTATGAATATTATTCCTACATGGGAACGTATCCCTCTATCAAGGATTATTTTGAAAATGTCGACATCCTAAATAACTGCCATTGACGTTCTTGGCACTAGGTTAAAGCGAACGGGCAATTCGTGTATCGTCAAGTGTATATTTCCAACCATCATATATCTAAATTGAACTGTCTTTTTTTCTTTTTGAAGCGTTCGGTCATTATAATCATAAACAAACTAACGAATATCTCTTCTGTCTGTAAGTTAAAATGGGGCAGTTGATACATACATTGGTGTACATTGGACTAGACAGTATTTTACTTTAAACACATTTTATTGCCAAAATATCTACAGTGAATTACCAACACGAAATAAACAAGCCAGATCCCTTTGTCATAACGTGTTTATTTTGTGATTGTATTCACGCACCATTCAGTAGTTAAATGATATATCGATTCAATGTAAAAGTATCATGATTTCGAATCTCGTGAATGGCGGGATCTGCAATGCTTTCTTTCATTTATCCACATTCGGCGCGAGAACTGGTTATATATCCAGGAAGCAGAATCGAGAGTGACTAATATAAGTTACTTCTGGGCGATTTCTAAACGCTTACACCTGCTTTATCTTTCTTTTTTTTCAGGTTTAAAGACGTTTATGAAAGATATAGAGATGATGTTAGGGAGGACAGCAATGACAAAATGTGCTTTCATATTCTTCGCACCACTGTGGTCGTTCTTTACGCCTGCTCTTTTAATGGTACTTTTTTTAATACATATCTTTTCATTGATTGTTTATCCAATTGGTTCATTTTTTACATTATGTCGACGGTGGTTCAGGTATAAACCGTGCCTGTGTCAAAAACAATGGACGAAGATCCTAACACTCAAATGCCCCTATGCGCTGGTCAAACGGAGTAGAACTACATGTACATGCATTACAGATAAACTTTCAATATGTATCGGTAGCAACAGTTTTACCCACACCGAGAATAATGGTATACTCTTACAAAATCGTATTTAACCCTTTACCAAACGCCAAATGTGTCACTATCCAAAATTGAATGAGTGTGCAGACGACTTTTCAAATTGTGATGCAATTGAAAAATAAAATTCTGATAAGGTAGAAAAAATCGTTGAGAGTAATTTCTCCTTTCCCACAATGTTTTCCAAAGTCGTCCTTAACAAACTAGTCGAATGTCGTTATTGTTTGGTAATAGGTTAACCATTTACGAAATACCATCAAGATGCCTTTTTTCATCTTTCCAGGGAGTGGCAATATTCAAGGCAATCCAATATGAACCGTTAACATTCGAGGATTACGCGTATCCGGATTTCGGTAACGCCATTGGCTGGTTGTCAGCTTTGGCGCCAATTTTGATCGTCCCTGGGTACGCCCTTTGTTACTGTTGCTGGAATGGCGGGCTGCAGGTATGGTATCTCCTTAGCAAATAGACAGATCATCTCTTCACTTTACCAATTCAAAAAAAGTTTGCATTCGATCTTCAAGCCAATTCGTCTGGCAACAGTTGTTTTGTCACGAAGAAACATCACAATCAACAGCCACTATTTTCTTCATCGGCCGACTCTTTATACCACCCTTCAGATTCCAATCCAAAAAATGCTGGGGTCAGCGAGGCACACTTTCATTGAAATGATTCACTTTTTGCGATAAGTAGTTCCGAAAAAAAATGCAAACCAATGTTCAAATTCATAGCTCATGCCCATAAAAGATCAAAATCAGCAGAAAACAACGTATGTATCCTAAAAGCATATAATTAACATATGATGTAACATTGTTACTTTTCATGAACTACCTTTTGCTCTACACCGACCACGGAATGTGATTTCTGACGTGTCTCATACCAGAATTACTACACGTGTCGCCATCAATGATAACCTCGTCCAATGGGAATGATCTTTACAAAAGTCGGGTGCTGTCCCATGCTTCAAATTATCGAACGAATGCTTTTTCTCCAGCATTGAACATATCTTTCATCTACACATTGATATATTTTTCAATTCTTGATTTTATTACCATATATGTTTTGCTTAATTTACTTGTATCATTTTATTTTGGAACAAATATTTATTTGTTTTTGTTTTTCATTCAAAAAGTAAGTATTTGCTACGTTTGACATGCTATGATATATCACTCGTGATTGTGTTGAAATTTCCTTCGAAGGTCTGGGTTCAGAGCAATACGCCGAAAGAGAAATGGGGACCAGCGCTGGAAGAAGACAGGGGTGAACGCTACAAGATACCTGACATGGCCATTTTTAACATCGACAACGACCAGCCAACCAAAACGAACTTAAATGGAACAACCAATGGAACGCCGGTAATGGTTGGCAATGACAACAATGGTTTCCGTGGAGATGGGGACAAATCGAATGGGGATGCTCAAACTGACGAGAAATTCTGAACAAAACCGGAGATCGCTGTTACAAAACAGCAGACGTGTCTGATGACAAAGTGCCGATTTTCGACAAACCTATTTCGTCTGATAATCGAAGTTTGAAGCTTTCTCATTGACTGAGAAATTGCTTATCAAAAAGACATGTCTTTGGTTGTTTGGTCGAAACGCTTCGATATGTTGACAACTGCAAATGGCATTACGGTCACTAATTTACGACTAACTGCTAAATGTACATACATGTATAACATATATCCAGTTTGAAACGGTTTGTATTACGCTGGTCTAATTTCAGGGATTGGTATCCGGCAGATTCAAGCAAAACGTCATAATACAATAAAAATGCAATGAGATGCAATGGGGTTTATTTCAACCTGTATGGTGATTGGTTAATATCAAAAGCAGTCGATCGGTTCCAAAAACGTAATGTGACTATTCGATGGTCGACATTGGATACTTCGTAATTGTGATAAAATTTCAAAAAAAAAGTAAAGGAGCATCATAAAAATGTTCGAGAGAGAAAGAGTTCGACATACAGATGCCTGGAAAAAATACATATAAATAAAGAACAAATGATTCGGGGCCCGTATTTACTTTGACGTATAGGGGACTAGGACAATTAGAAGTTCGAATTAAAGATATTCTACTGCATTATATGATGACCTAGGGGTAATTCCTTTAATGTTTAACTGTTTGCGTATGGATGCTTATTAGCATAATATTCAGTCAATCTCCATACGATATTACACGCAATTTGGGTAATCTTTAGAACCGTTAGAAAATGTTGAAATGAACACAAAACAGGTAAACTCGTTCATAACTAATAAAAAGACTCTTCGTTGGCGGGTGGATATAGTGGTATAATGACGGCTACCAGCGCTTAAAACATTTTTTCAATCGTATCTACACGGCAATCCCCGTAACAAGTCGGTAGATATACCTCGTAGGCAGTACATAAATACACCAGAAATCCTGGGGTAATTCGCCTTATTTCCGGCGGCTAACGCAAAATGCACACAGGCACTAAATATGTATTCAAATACACACAAATTGGTTATATATCACAATTGAATGTTTGTTTTTACCCTTTCCATTAAAGATGACCATATCAACACATCTTTGATTCATATTTTGTCAATCGTATCTACTCGGCAATCCCCGGCTGTGCCGGGGATTTCCGAGTAGATACGATTGCAAACGGACATGCCCTTCGTTGCTGACCTACTTTCAAAAATGGCTCCCCATTGCCTCCGAGGTTATTTTAAGAAATGGCCGAGGTGTTCCGAATGACATTTTTTTTTAACTTAATCAAACTGTACCCAACTGTAAAAAAGCGAATGAACACCAAGCGATCTAAAACGCTATTTAAAGCCCTCCTATTTAATCGACACGAGTTTACAATTCTATACCACAATATAGTCTGAGGCAAATCTAATGCAAATGGTGTGGACATATGATGGCAATGTAATGAACGAAGCATAGAGTTCTATAAGACAAAATCACATCCGCTCAGTGAAAGAGACTGCCATTCACTGGTCAGTTGTGCTGTCCATTTATATAGCCACATGTTCTCTATAACAATGCATTCGGTTCTTAATTTGCATAAACGTTCCGCAAATGTTACAGAAGGAATATTCAGGCATCGTTAAGGTGCTTAAAGTGATTGTTTTAACAAGCATGGAAATGCTTTCACGCGTCACATAACAAGGGCATTTAAGAGGCACCTTTCTAATTGGAGATTTCACTGAGATCATTCAGTTTTCCTAAAGGAATCACAATCAAACAAGCTTTTTTGTTTCCCAATTCAACTAATTCAGCAATATAACTTCACAAAATTAAGAGGTCTATGTCTGTTCCCAATCCAAGGAAAAAAGTTCTGCAGTGGACACATCTTGATAAACAATCCCGCTTTCTTTGAGATTTTTATATTCTTCCATGTTGCGATACAAATTGTTTATATAAACAGGTAAAATTCCGATATACGTTTTATCTCTTTGTTATCGTATCTAATAAAAACATACAGTGATAATGATATAAGTGTTTGTTTGTTTTGATTTTGAGTCCAATATTGACCATTCAAGAAGCAGAATATCCCAAACCCCTCCATGAATTGGACTGCTTCAGCACTCATAAAGGCAACTCAAATCTTATTGAGTCCTTTTATTCTAAAGATTACCTTCTGACGTTCGTGGGTTTTTAACAACATGTTTACATAAACGCCATTCTCGTTTCTAAGCACATAGTCATGTGACTCTGTAGTGGAAGTGCATTCGGAACACCTCGGCCATTTCTTAAAATAACCTCGGAGGTAATGGGGAGCCATTTTTGAAAGTAGGTCAGCAACGAAGGGCCAATCGTATCAACTCGGCAATCCCCGTCACAAAGCCGGGGATTACCGGAAAGAGCTGATTGACAAAATATGAAACAAGATGTGTTCATATGATCATCTTTAATGAAAAGGGTAAAAAAAAACATTTAATTGTGACATATAACCAATTTGTGTGTATTTAAATACATATTTAGTGCCTGTGTGCATTTTGCGTTATCCGCCGGAAATAGGGCCAATTACCCCAAGATTTCTGGTGTATTCATGTACTGCCTACGAGGTATATCTACCGACTTGTTACGGGGATTGCCGAGTAGATACGATTGAGTGGAAGTGATCAATCTCAGAAAGGGAGATCACTGTAAGGAGTTTGGCTTTCCTGGTTGTCATTCGTGCTCGTCTTAGAAATAACTGCAGTGATCTTCAAGCAGATCTTTTCAAAAGCCATATTTCTGATAGCATAAATTGTGATTGTGAACCCCACGAAGAGGATGCAGAACATTTTTTCTTTAAATGTACCAAATTTCATGTTAAAGAGGTTGTCATTATTTCGTAAACTCCATCCGTATCATCCACTATACTTGAATATTTTATTGTTTGGGAACCAAAGTCTATGTTTCCGGTCAAACGCTGAAATCTTCCTAGCGGTCCAAACGTTTATTAAAGAATCAAACATGTTCTCTTCCCAAAACACAACAGTTTCGATTAATATATGTGCAAATATCCTCCTTTGTCACGTTTCCTCATCCCCTAAATCCTGTTGACAGACTATCTAAATAACATTCCTTTATGTATTTTGTTTGTTTTTTTCCTTTCTCTTTCTCTTTCTTATAAGTTTTCCATTTCATATTAGCCATTGATTGTCATTTGTAGCTTAAGAACATTTATGGTTCATAACTGGGATGAGTGTTCATAGATTTATTTTATTATGGTAAAGAAACAAAATCTTAATAACCTTAACCTTAATAATCGTAATAACTCTATTATGTAATTACAAAAGGGAATGGCCGTTTCTAAGTTGTGAGAACTTGTGGTCAGACCCTTTTGCCAAAGTTGATGATTTTGCTACTTACCGATGTTGTTTACCGTGTGTTTTATGTTCAATTATATGACAATAAGATGTGTTTAAACCAAGGAACGTCGAATGTTCAATCCTTCATATTCTTCTGAATTTTGAAATAAGCTCCCACGATGGTAACCTTACAATTTATCAGCCACCAACCGCTTGGAGTATACAGTGTATTTGTCTTCAAAAACATTTCCTCAGGCGAGCAGAAGTTACTTCCCCCGCCCCCTTCCTACTTTCAATGAAGTACCACGACAACTGGGGTTTGTACTCTATAATTTATTTATACTCTATAATTGCATACATCCCTTGGTTTGAATATGAGTCTACCGCAACATCCAATAAAATGGAATGCGAAGCAGTTACTTCCCTTCTCACACTTGCTTCTATAAAATATCACAGGAGACTGGTCATTTTCATATCCTTTTTATATTTCAAAATCGAATGCCTCCTTTGCTATGAATTTGAGTCTATCGCAACATGCCTTACAATGGCATGGGTCATTGAATGTAGATATAATGTTATACATTCCTTGCTAGTCTACATGACAGTGCAGCATCTATACGCACTCATCAAATGGCAACACCGGTGCTGCTAAAATGATCCTTTATTGAACAGCCCGTGATACAATGCTTTCGTTCAAACGTGTCTTTTCATAACTCTTTTCAATCGCCTATATGGCCTAGGTGTTAGCGTACATCATTCTCCTACGCAGTGATCTCCCTTTTCATTTTAGTAAGGAACTGAAGTGTAGCGAAGGGAAGTATTCCTGCGCGGAGTTTGAGAGTACATAACTTGGAATCCGCATGGCCCCTATCCGCATGGGTTCAGATTCCGGTAACGGCATTTGACTTTCATGTGAGATAGTTTCCCGACTGGCATACGGAATGCCGATGGTTGAATTTACCTTCACCTTGACCCGTCTTGACCTGTCCTTATGGGCAGTTGAGTATGGGGGCTTCCTCTTTTATCAAGATTGGGCATTGCAACATAACTGAAAAACCTGATACGTTGTTAAACCTATATAAAAATTCAATCGTTGCCCTTCGCTATAAGTACTCCTAGGGCGATCCATCAAATCGCCGATGAAAGCTTCTGGTGAGTATGCTATTATACACGCTGCCAATCGGACGTTTGGCTATCTATCGATACAGAGTTAGCAAATAGTAAAATAATTTAAATTACATAGAATGCAATTTAAGGGGCATCTTCTTTAGCCAGGAGCCAACCAAGAGTGTGTACTGCGTGAATGACCAATTCGGATTCCTGCAATTGAAACTTCTGCCATGCGTTTCGACCTCTGGGGTATGATTCTCCAAGGGAAGGGGGATTGCTTGTGATCGTTTTATCTTTTCTTTTTTTAAAATATCACCATCTCATCTTGATTGCATGGTGGAATTAAAGTATGTTCATCTTCCGCCATAACATGCTGATATGCTTTATATGTAGGTATATGACATTGAGCTTCTAATATAAATTTTATCATCTTTTTTCTCGGAAGTTCTATGTATATGCAAAGGCCTAATAAACATTAGGTCTTTGGTATGTGTCCTTGTTCGAAACACATTGAATTTGCACCAGATGCGACCAGATTCATAGACAACTGTTATCTATGTATCTGGTGGAACATAGAAAACAACATTTTCACGAGAGTGCATAGTCTGAAATACCTGTCCCTGTTTATTACATTTTATTATCACTTGTAACTGCTCGGGTACTTCCGTGACGTAATTTCATTGGATACACCCGATGAGTTCAGATTGTTTTTATCATGGAACAACGTCGACCAGACTATAGGGCGAGTAGCCTATGCCACCAAATAGCCTGGAGTCCCGGCCCATGCATATACCCCGCATTAGAACAATGCGGGTATGTACGGTCCAGGATTCGTTTTACTAAACCAAAATTTGGGTAAGTCATAACTGAAAAACATGGATAGTATCTTCAATGACAGTACAGTCTGCATTGTGACACATCATTGGAAGCGTACGTCTCAGAGAGACGATTCCAATTATGTGTTACTTTGCAATACTGTTTAGCCAAACATTGAAATAATAGGAATTGTTGTTTTAGACTCACGCAAATCTTAAGTGTAAACTGTTTAGTAAAGCGGTATTGCGGTACCAGGCTAGCCACCATATCCCTAGCCGTGCGCACACTCACTAAATGGTTTGGCTATGTCCTTGGATCCAAATGTGGACATAAATGGGGTTTGTGGTTAGCTACAAAATTGACCCGAAACGGAAAATCACTAAAGTAGAAAATCGTTTTGATAAATAAGTTCACAAAGCGTTACCTTGCCATAGGGAACCCTTTGTAACGGTTGGCCTATATTGCGCGCAATTTTACTCATCTACATGTATTTGCATTGTTTCCTTCCCAATTTCATAATGAACATGTTTTGTTCTCGTCAGAGACATATTTAGGTATTATTTGTGTCTCTGTTCTCGTGTTGTTTTTCATTCCCGTTTCAATGTATGGAGAATGGGTTAAGTTTAAACCTCAATCAAACGCAATATTTTCGACTGTCCCAAGTTGGAAGGGTTTGCAGACGATATTTCAAGATGTGATGAAATTGAGAAATAATCTTTTAAAAAGGGCAGAAAATATTGTGGGAAAAAGAGAAATTACTCGTTACGAGCAATTTCTCTTTCTACAATGTTTTCCAAAGTAGACTGCAACAAGCTGTTCAACTATAGTCATAGTTTGGTAATGGGTTCAATCTAAACAAAATCTTGGTTACATTTCGTGAAGGTCTGGCGATTGATTCAAAACTTTTCATGAATGACTCTATAAATAGAACACTTGACATTTTGTTTACCTTTGTCAACTTCCGGTAATAACGGGACAGCCTCGCCAAAGTGTGGATAAATTTACCTGCTCGGAGTTTTAAAAGAGCCAGGGAAGTTAATTAACTACTAACTACAAAGGTAAGCCATCGTTATTACTTTTGTAGTTTTCCTCTTGGTTTCGTTCGCAAACAATCGGGTGATGTTTGAGAGTGCATAGAACCGTGATTTGACAAGTTTGAAACTTCTGAAGTTGGTCGAATGTAAACAACCAGGTGTGAAATGACGTTCGACACTTCCTACTCGTTCTGAAATTGCTTTCAGTTTCACGTTTGCAGACGACTTTTAGTGAAGTTCCAAATTGATAGCAAAAGCAGACGACAATTCTCATTTTCAAGCTTGATATGAAAGGTAATTTGTAATGCATGTTGGTTTGGGATGAGATAAGTGGAGAGAAAAAATGCTCATCATGAGAATTTGTGTTTTGGTCGCATTTTTATCTAAAGTCCCCTGCAGTAGGTTTGATAATTAGCCTATAGATCTATACAGAATAAATGGAACCCCTAACGACTTTTTAGCTGCCAACAATTGGAATGGATTAAACGAAGGAACATATAGACTGCTGAGCTATATATAGCTAAAACGATAACTTTACGTCATGAATGATTCACAACCTTGTTTCACTATACCTTTTATATATAGTCGAGCCTCGATGGTCCAACGTCATTAATCGGTATTATTCTCCATCCAAACAGAAATTGTAGGGAACAGTCCTTACCTTCATTTATTCCACTGTTTAATCTGGAAAATCCGTGTTCCGGCTCCGGACAGTAAAACTCGGGAACCAAGCCTAACTTCTAATAGTATATGCGCAAGACTAATCCGAAACCAGCATTATGATTATTTTGTTTGCGGTTGCATACGTTAATTGACGATACGGTAATCCAAAATTCACACGTTTGAGAAATTCGCATGTGTGCTTGATCACAAAATGTCACTTAGTGTAGTGTAATGAAAGGTGTAGATGGTTTGTAAATTGGTCATCTAGTCAGTTTACTGGTCTAACATAATTGTAATTATCGTCGCTTTGCAGAAAGTAGAGTTTGTAAAAGGTGTTAACTAGCTGCATTGACAGCAATCAGGAGACAATGTCTGGCAATCATTTTCAACTATTACCCTTTTTTTTTACTTCATAGAAATTATTATGAAAAACGGTGTAAGGGTAAACATTTCACTGGAAACTCGTGGATTGTTTATTCCGGATTATTCGTTAATACGAACATTACTCCTGGGAACGAAAGTGTTCAGATAAACGAGGCTCAACTGTACATGCATGAAGCTTTCGAAACTCTACCTTAGTCCTCTCTATGTATTGAGTCTTACAGTTAGAATGCCAATGATTTTACCCAGCTTTACCTTGACTTATAAAACAGATAGGTTTTTCAATTATTAGCCAGAATTCGCAATTCAACCCTTATAGTGATGGAACCAACTTCATGCTTACTGGTATGCAAACAGGTTAGATCCAGGCCAGCCGCCAAGTAAATCGGCAGCTGGCCTGTGATCTAACCTGTTTGTTACTCTGAGTATCTTTCCTCATAAGAATTAAGCAGATATTAAAGCTCATGGAAAGTGGTTGACACAAAAATCTATTTTTTGAAAATTATCCAACATTCTAAGAGATAACAGTCATAATTTTGAAGCTACACGGACAAATAATCAAACACATTTATTTTGTATGTAACTTTAAACCTTATTAAAACAAAACTACTTCATCTAACGAGTTTAATGAGATATCACAGAAATACTACTTTAGCCAAAACATTTCAATCCATTGATGAGAACTTTTCTATTTGGTGTCCATGTTATACACGAATTTAATATTGGGTTAGCATTGCATCAACAGACTTTCAGTTTGGTTATTATGCCTTGCTCATAATGATGAAAGAAATACCCCAATTTTGACCATTCATAATGTACTTGGATAAATATATTTATCCTGTCACTACTGTCATTTTGGGACCGATAACAAGGTGCCATATAACATTTGTGATATCCGGCACTAACCATATAACACATCAACGCGACAAATCATGACGTCATAAAAACGAATTGACGTCATGTTTACATCATTCTCTACCATTTGTTCCTCTTTTTCTCGTGGTTTATTCACATATTTTTTGTTTGAAAGAATATATGAAGGTAACAGGATAAATAGAATAGATGGTTGGTGTCTTTGAATGAGAAAAGTTATCAGGCTCGGCTTCGGATTATTATCCGTTTCGCCTTCGGCTCACCGGATAATATTCCTAAGCCTTGCCCGATAACATTTCCGATTCAAAGACACCAACCATCTAATGTCTATGTCTATGGTCATTCCTTATGAAAGTCCAGATGTTATCACTGGAATTTGAACCTTTATTGAGAGGCGTCATGTAATAAGTTTAATGTTCTGCACTCTAACCATGACTATAAGGCCATGAAGGCCCCTTGGTGTCAGTTGAAATCATCTGCATCAAAAGATGTCCTGGCCCCTTAACTCTGAGTATTTGTATTCAGCTGGGGAAGCAGTCATTTGGTTGTGAAATTTTAGCAAAAACATGGAAAGATGCCCTGACAAAAGACGTACACTTCAAACTCTCTGGGACTTTCTCCAATTTTTTGTTGAAAATGCATTAGACCTTACTATGAGGGTTTGCAAAAAACATTGTTCAAATTGCCCAGCTTGTCCAAAAGCCTCAACTGACAGGATGCGGTGAAATTTTACTGAAATTACTATCCAACCATTGATTATATCGACAAGTGCATAAGAGGACTTGGCATTTACCCGCAAGAAATCAAAATCAGATTTCGATAACCCTAGCTGTATTCAAGAGTATGAATATGGGAAATTTGTGAGAGTCTGTTTCATAATGTGCAAATGGTCAAAATTGAAAGCAACAACATATGACAAAAGTTATGAATGAAATCTAAAAAGGTATTGGATTGAAAGGATTGCGATTTAAAAGGAGAAATTTCTGCATGTATATTAAAGCGTTTAACCCTTTCCTTAACAACAAATTTTCGATTGTCCCAAATTGAAAGAGTTTGCAGACGACATTTCAAAATGTGATGCAATTGAACAATATTCTTCAGAAAGAGCAGAAAACCTAGTGAGAAAAGGAAAAATTTCTCCTTTTCCCACAATGTTTTCTAAAGTCGTCTGCAACAAAGTCGTCAAATGTCGCTATCGTTTGGGAAGAGTTAATGGAGTTATGGTCAAAAATTCTAATTTCAAATGTGAAACAATCAGGAAAAAATGAATTAATCATCTAGATTCAAGTGAATAGGGATTATTTCCATAGAACTATTTA
The DNA here is from genome assembly GCA_947846245.1 of Cerastoderma edule. NCBI lineage: Eukaryota > Metazoa > Mollusca > Bivalvia > Cardiida > Cardiidae > Cerastoderma > Cerastoderma edule. Next base: position 14,620,334 of record OX401418.1, on the reverse strand, counting down.
GTTTTCTGCTAAACCTTATACTGTGTGTACTCTAGAACTGTCTCAATTAAACAACACTAATGAGTACCAAATAGTAGGATTTGCTGAAGAGATTTTGAAATAATGCATGCTGACATTTTAATACAACCTCTCATATAGACTTGGCAATTACACATTGGTTCATTATTCGAAGCATGTTTTGACACTAATGTTTTTATCACTCCTATTTATGATAAGGGATATGTCTATCCATCCTAATAATTCAGTCTCAACCCTTCCCTGACATCACATACCATTGTCATTGGCTTTTGTCTTTCAAGGAAACTCATTTGGCTTAGCTATTTTGATTATTTCAAGTTCAGGAATGCAAAACCTTTAATAACCCTTTACCAAATACCAGATTTTCGCCTGTCCCAAATTGAAAGAGTTTGCAGACGACATTTCAAAATATGGCAAAATTGGAAAGTAAGCTTCTGATAGAGTAGAAAACATTATGGGAAAAGAAGAAATTCCTCATCATGAGCAATTCCTGTTTTTCCACAATGTTTTTCAGGGTTGTCTGCAACAAACTGGTCAAAATTAATGTAGTTATTGTTTGGTAATGGGTTAAGACAACTTTGAAAAAAAGTCAACTTCTCCAATGCCTTTACCCTTTAAAACCTCAGACTGCCTCATATAAAGCTGCAGAAGTAAATAGAAATCACTGTCGAAAAAGGATAAATTCCTTTTTGAGCAATTCAATAATTAGTCATAAGTGTTTCAAACCAAGTCTTTTAGAAAAATAATGTATTGAGCTATGAAGCGCTTTTTGCAAAGGGTTATTTTTTGGGAAGGAGAAAATAAATATGAAGTGCCTAGTGCAATAAAAGATGTAAGACAATTAATTTATGATGGACTTACTGTAGTATTGAATGGAACCCTTTAAATATCATATTGAAATATGAGCTTTGCTTTACTTACATGGGACTTGATAAATTGTTTATAGTTCACTTATGCTAAAACAAATTGTATATATGTTTGCTGTAGAAAGGAATTTATGTTGCTCTTGTTTATAATTTGTATATTTCTGTTCATTGGAGATAAAACTCTGCTATCTGTTAACAATCGCCCAGATAAATGCAAGTATATTTTTCACATTTGTACATACTCTTGGTGTTCATTTAGAACTGTTTTATCTTAATCTTAATTTTATCTTAATTCAGTCACCAATTTCGACACGACTCGTAACCACTCATTGAGAGTAATTTTTACTTTTGTCACAATCTTTTCTTTACAATCTTATGTCTTGAAGACATAGCTATTTTGCATTCTTGGTAAAATAATTATTTTGAGGGAGTAACTTTTGACAAGTCACTTAAGAGCGCTAGACTAGTACTGGTGGATCCAGGAAAGTCATTACATAACTGAAAAATTGTTGGTACGCCATTAAAAACCATTCAAATAATAAATTATTAATTTTTTTCTGCATATATGATATCAATTTTGACAAGTGACTAAATTACATATGGCGTGAGGGTTGTTAATGGATTGTAAAGGGAGCCATTTAACCCTTTCCCAAACAACAAATTTTCAACTGTCCCAAATTGAAAGAGCTTGCAGACGACATTTCAAAAAGTTATGTAATTGGAAAATAATCTTCTGATAGGGCAGAAAACATTGTGGGAAAAGGAGAAATTGCTCGTCATGAGCAATTTCTCCTTTTCGCACAATGTTTTTTTAAGCCGTCTGCAACAAAGTGGTCAAATGTCTTTATTGTTTGGGAAAGGGTTGAATATGTTCAAGAGTTCATGATTCTGGGTAAATCAGTTTGTATGTGACAGTGGTATGGTTAAGACTTTTACTTTGTGGTAGGCTGGATGTTATTGTTGTTGGACTTTATTATTGTAAGATCAGAGATATATGTCATAAATAAAGGGTATATCTGAGCAACTTACCTAAGCTTGACAGACAAAGCATCTTTTCAGACTTTCACTTCCTGTGTAAAATATTGAAGAATGTTTATTCATGAACATTCATGAGTATATTAAATGGAGGTTCATGAACACAGAGCTTTTTGACAAAATTCAAAAACAGTTACATGAACATTAAGTACATGTTCTTCAGATGTTCATGAACAAGTTATGGAAATTAATGAACAAGGTACATGGATCTTTTTCCTTCAATTGGGATTTTTTTTTAGAGGCCCAAGCCTGTGAATTTGGGAAATTTAAATTAAAGCTGAAATTGCTGAATTGGGAAGCCTTAAAAAAGCTTGTATGACTTTAAGTTTTTGGGAAAACTGCATGATTTTAAAGAAATTTCCAATTGGGAAGGTGCCTTTTATGAGAGTCTGTTATATAACGTAAAAAGCCCTCTGTTAAGAACAAAAGTATTTGTTTATGAATGGTAATTTATGTTCGGGAATCTTTTACGGGGGTTCCTTACCAGCATTATACACTTTTAATTTCATCATTTCAAGTCTTGTGCCTCAAATATATCGCGATGTGTGCAATCATCTGATTGGAGAGGTATTTGATCCCTATATATCTTGAAGGTAATGTTTTATTTCAAGATCATTCTCTTCCATATGTGTTTCTTCCTCGAGCTGTCTTAAGATAAGAGAAATTCTTCCCTAGCAAATATCTTGCTTTCTTCTGCAAACAATAATGGTGCTCGTTCACAAAGATGTGAGGTAATTTGGAAGTTGAAAATGCGTTTCCTTCAAACTGTAGCAGCTGTACTGTGATATGATACCCACTAAGATTGTCAATTGGAAGCAAAATTTGATAACTTGTAATTCTTTAAATTGCATATACAGTGAATATAAACATGTATTTAAATCCAAAAGTATGACATTGCTTTTGAGATAGATCTACCGCATATAAACTGTACATACTTAGATAAATCTATGTGTCCCTAATTGATTGAGCTTTCAATAGCAAATTTTAATTGTATATCAAACAACAAAACACAATCTGTATTGTTTGATTGACATTTTATTTTGATTTTCAAATTATTTCATCTGTGAGCAAGCATCTTGAACACTTCATGCTCAAAACAACCTCACTAGGATGCATCTAATCTAAAAGAAGACATAGATGAGAACATTTTGAAATCAAAATAAGTATAAAACCCTTTTATTCACATATGTATGTTTCTGTATGCATTTTAATGTATAATTTATGCATAACCTGTATGCATTTTAATGTATAATTCATGCATCTATCAACAACTTGAAAAAGATAGTGTCAAAAAATGATTTACTTGTTACAAGCAATTTCTACTTTTGTCACTCTAGTTTCTACATCTTTATTAAAAAGATTTTAATTTTCTATATTGTTTAATTGTCGCCTGTTGTTGCTTTCAATTTAGACCAGTCCAAATCTCATAATGAAGGAATTGGATGTGATGTAATAGTTTAATAGGGTTTAAAGAGATTGACTTTTTTCCCCCAAAGTAACAAATCCCTTCAAAATATGAATTTACAAGTGATTTCAAATGAAGACATCTATATAGTTATATCGTGAAGTACGAAAAATATTGTAAAACCCCAACTTAACAACAAGTGAAATTGCTTGTGTTTAATATTGTTTACCTTAAGTCAGTCCTAGAAAAAACTGTTGCTTTATGCAATGATCAGATCTGAGAAATATGAATCAAATTTTCCATTGCCTGTATGAGATTGGATCATGCATAGTGCATTCTGTGTATATTTTCAGTTTCAGTTTAACCATTCACACATATGGAATTCTATGACTGGTCCAATTTGAAAGCAACAGTAGAGAACAATTATGAAATATGAAAGTTAGAATTTTCATTGTGACATATGAAGGAAACCATTGTCATAAAAGGAGAAATCGCTCAATATGGTTTCTGAAATCTTCTACAGCAGACGCATTAAGGCAAGTATATGAGAAGTAAAGGGTTTAAGGTTGAACATTTTCATACAGTATGGCACAATCGCTTGAATGTTTTCATTTATGCATAAGGACTTTTGTTACAATACAATGGAGTCTATTTATGAAATTATTTGCATTTTAATTCACAAGTACAATGTTCCCTTTCATGTCTGAATAAACCAGGCATTTGCAGATTTTATGTTTCCCTCCCATGAGTGGTTGCTTAACCCAAACGATAAATTTTAGATTTTCCCAAATTGAAAGAGTTAGCAAACTACATTTCAAAACTTGATGAAATTGAAAAATAATCAGCTGATGGAGTAGATATATTGTGGGAAAGGGAGAAATTGCTTGTTAGGAGCAATTTCTCCTTTAACCACAATGTTTTCCGAAGTCGTCTGCAACAAAGTGGTCAAAAGACGTTATTGTTTGGTAAAGAGTTAAACCTACCCCCATTACCACTTTATTTTGGGAATTTCCTTTCCGGATAATTTCAAAAATGGTCAGTTAATTCGATTGGGAACGGGTCCATTTTATGGTACAAAACATACAAGGAAAACATAGCCAGGTTCTGTACCACTGTGTTTAAGACCATGGGTTATTTCAACTTATTTGGCAATTTTCTTATGAATCAGCTTATTAAGAGCACCTTAATCTCATTATCAGAGTTATATAGCATTAAGTTTAGTGATATTGTCCACTTAAAGCTGATAGCAAGGCTCATGAACCTTTTCCCTAACACCAAATTTTCGACTGTTCCAAATTGAAAGAGTTTGCAGACGACATTTCAAAGTGTGATGAATTTGGAAAATAATATTCTGATAGGGTAGAAAACCTTGTGGGAAAAGGATAAATTGCTCGTTACGAGCAATTTCTCCTTTTCCCACAATGTTTTCTAGAGTTGTCTGCAACAAAGTGGTTAGATGTCATTATTGTTTGGTAATGGGTTAACCCATACCATCATATTAAGGGTTCATTGCATGACTATAGTATGTCCTTCACTAATGTGAAACAATTACTGTACTATTGCCCTGACTTCAAATATACCCTTGCAAAGAATTCATGAACAGATGTGTAAGCAAATGGCTGTTCGTGAACATAAAATTGGTCTTGAACATGCCCATGAGTTTCAAGTTCATGTTCATGTACATCAGAGAACCTGTTCAAGAACAATATTTTGTTCATGAATTGCCATTTTTCGGTCATGTCTGTTCATGAAAACAGTTCTTGAATCCTTTGCAGGGACTGTGCAATGCAGTACTTTATAGGAAGTCTTTTACTAGTCCAAAGCCCTGACCTAAGTATTGCACTGAACCCTGGATAACCCTTTCCCAAACAACAAATTTTCAACTGTCCCATTACGAGCAATTTCTCCTTTCCCACGTTTTCCAAAGTCGTCTGCAACATTTAAAGTGGTCAAGTATCGTTATTATTGGGGAAAGGGAGAAGAGAAATTTTTACCCAGAATGCAACATCTGCCAGTTTTTCCATACTTTGCCCTGTATGTGGTATTTGCAAAAGAGGGACATGACCCCAATCGTTATGCATGGGTTTGGTGATTGTGCAAACAGTTTATCAAGATACTCTGAAATATATACACAAGAGAATTTAGAGAATTTGCACTGCATGCATTTAATAGGTGTTATTTGAGGCTAAATACTGTATTTAAGATAAGTATGTCATTTTTTCCTTAAATTGTTTTAGAGTTTGATTGTCGCCTTAAAATCTGCTAAAATGGGTGAAATGAGTTATAAATCATGAAAAAATGTTAGAATATTCATGAAAAATACTACATTATTGTGACAATAAATTTCTGCACTATTCATTAGCAGTGTATCAAAGCACTGTATTTTCATGAATTGTGTAGCACACAATTTGACTTCATTGTTTATATTCGAGTTATGACTTAGAATAGCGATGAGCCCTCAGATCAACGAGTTGCGGGCACCTGGTTAGCAAAGTCATGGAATACACAAAAATTCTGTCTTTTATCCAATAGCACCAACCGCTTGTTAAGTTCAATCTTTCTATCTCTGTTACTTATGAGCAAGGCAATAACTAATAATGAAGGAAAGGAAAAAACTGTTATGCAGAAAAATAGACTCAGTTAAAACATGAAAAGTATATATCCAAAGACTAGTACTCTGAACAATCCTAAAGAGAATTTTTAACCTTTTGTAACAATGGTTTCTTCCCAAAATTATGGAACATAGACTGCTGTGATGAAATGGTAATATTCTTGATAATAGTATAAGATTTCAGTGGTTAAGGTGGTGGACTAAGAACTCGGGAACCAAGTTTGAACCCCATGGAAACCTCAAGATTCGTGGGAATAACCTTTGTCAAGTCACTTCAAAGCCCTTGCTTAGTAGCTGGTGGATCCAGAAAAGCTGTTACATAACCAAAAAGTTGTTGATATGGTGTTAAACACCATACAAACTAATAAGATTTAAGTCCAACTTAAACATTTATTGAAAACCAATAGTGGTCAATGTGCATATTCCTATTAACTCACTTGGCCACAAAAAATTTTAGTGTGGAAGCGAAATTGTGACCATGAAAATTTGGATCTATAATTATTTCTTATAAGTTATTTATCCTTTTGTCACAACAGTTTCTATCAAGTTACAGTGAATTTTCGCTGGCCATCTGCTATATAATAGGTATCCCTAATTGAACCAGTAACAAATTTCAATAGGATGAATGTGTTCAGAATCAACTCTCAGAAGGATTTGGGTGGGATATAATTGCATTTTAGATAGCCAGGATAAATAGACAGGTTCCTTCAAATTTCACAAATTATTAGCCTACCCTTACAGTGCTGGAACTGATTTCATGCTTATGCAAACAGATAAGATCAAGGCCAGCAGCCAAGTAAATTTGCGGCTGGTCTGTGATCTAACCCGTTTGTCACTCTGAGTATCTTTCCTTATCAAAATTAAGCAGGTATTAAAGGTTTTGGAAAGCAGATGACACGAATCTCTATATTTAGAAAATTACCCAGCATTCTAAGGGTTAAGATAGCCAGGATAAATAGACATGTTCCAGTCAAATTTCACAAATTATTAGCTTAATCCTGCATACGTCATAACTTGTGATAAAATCCATACCACACCAACTTCCTGTATACTTTTTGTATGTGTCTCACTTCCTTCAGCTTTTTCAATCTACAGTGAAATAAATCCTGATGGTTTGAAGAGCAATTGATTCAAAGGGAGAAATACCTCAGTATAAACCATTTCTCCTTTTGTTGCAATATTTCTATTGAAATAATAATTTTGATAAAGTTGAAACAAAACAATGAGTAACTTTAGACTTATCTTTCCATTTTAGAGGAATTGCTTTAGTGCCTTGCTGCTGTTGTTTAGGTTATCTGCTGTAGGTTGTTTGAAAATTATTGCTGCAGGTTGTTTGCAAATCATTGCTGCAGGTTGTTTAAGTTTTCTGCTGCAGGTTGTTTGAGAATTTTTGCTGTAGGTTGTTTAAGTTTTGTGCTGCAGATGGTTTGAGAGTTTTTGCTGGAGGTTGTTTAAGTTTTGTGCTGCAGGTTGTTTGAGTAATCTGCTGCAAGTTGTTTATGTTATCTGCTGCAGGTTGTTTACATTATCTGCTGCATGCTGTTTATTTTTTCTGCTGCAGGTTGTTAAAGTTTTCTGCTGCAGGTTGTTTGAGAATTTTTGATGTAGGTTGTTTGCAAATTATTGCTGTAGGTTATTTAAGTTTTGTGCTGCAGATTGTTTGAGAATTTTTGCTGGAGGTTGTTTAAGTTTTCTGCTGCAGATTGTTTGAGTTTTCTGCTGCAGGTTCTTTTCATTATCTGCTGCAGGTTGTTTGAGTTAACTGCTTCAGGTTCTTTACATTATCTGCTACAGGTTGTTTACATTTTTGCTGCAGGTTGTTTATGTTATCTGCTGCAGGTTGTTTATGTTATCTGCTGCATGTTGTTTATGTAATCTGCTGATTGGTTGTTTATGTTATCTGCTGCAGGTTGTTTGCAAATTATTGTTGTAGGTTGTTTGCAAATTATTGCTGTAGGTTGTTTGAGTTTTGTGCTGCAGATTGTTTGAGAATTTTTGCTGGAGGTTGTTTAAGTTTTCTGCTGCAGGTTGTTTTAGTTATCTGTTGCAGGTTGTTTATGTTATCTGCTGCAGGTTCTTTATGTTATCTGCTGCAGGTTGTTTGAGTTAACTGCTGCAGGTTGTTTATATTATCTGCTGCAGGTTGTTAACATCATCTGCTGCAGGTTGTTTACGTTGTTTGCTGCAGGTTGTTCATGATATCTGGTGCAGGTTGTTTACGTTATCTGCTGCAGATTGTTTATGTTATCTGCTGCAGGTTGTTTATGCTATCTGCTGCAGGATGTTTATGCTATCTGCTGCAGGTTCTTTACATTATTTGCTGCATGTTAATGTTATCTGCTGCATGTTAATGTTATCTGCTGCATGTTGTTTATGTTACCTGCTGTATGTTGTTTACGTTTTCTGCTGCAGGTTGTTTATGTTATCTGCTGCATGTTGTTTACATTATCTGCTGCATGTTGTTAATGTCATCTGCTGCAGGTTGTTATATTATCTGCTGCAGGTTGTTATATTATCTGCTGCAGGTTGTTTACTTTATCTGCTGCAGGTTGTTTACTTTTTCTGCTGCAGGTTGTTTACTTTATCTACTGCATGTTGTTTACATTATCTGCTGCAGGTTGTTAACATTATATGCTGCAGGTTGTTAATGTTATCTGCTGCATGTTGTTTATGTTATCTGCTGCAGATTGATTGAGTTAGTTTCTGCAGTTTGACATAGTTTGCTGCAGCTTGTTTGAGAAAGTTTGCTGCTGGTTGATTGAGTTGTCTGCCACATGTTATTTGAGTTCTCTGCTACATTTCCAAAGCTTTACACAGCAGTTTACATTTGAAAACATACATCAATGTGAATTGAATATTGAATATCATTTTGCTATAGCCATTATGATACAAGTCAAAACCATTGAAATAACCTCTTAATTGACAGTTAAGGTTTGATTAGATTTCTACAGAATCTGATGTACAGTAAATCCTAGAAAAACACATGGACAAAAAATAGTTTCATTTATCAATATTTAACGATGTATAACTTGCACAAAATTGAAATTAAAGTCAAGGTCTGATCCATCCGATTCTTTAAACCTTAACGTGCTGAAACCAACTTCATGCAAATAGGTAAAGATCCAGGCCAGCCACCAAGTAAATTGGCGGCTGGCCTGTGATCTAACCCGTTTGCTTCTCTGAGTATCTTGCCTCATCATAAAATAAAACAGATATATAAGGATTTGGAAAGCAGACACCAAAAAAATCTATTTTAGAAAATTACCCAGCATTCAAAGGGTTAAATGAGGAACAACAGGTGGGTATTGCTTTGCCTCAACAAGTGTTATTCTTCATGTTTATCAACATAATCTCTGAGAGGCAGAGAGATACATCTTTGAGATAGGCTCCTTCTGTGAGTCCTCAGAAACATTTTATGTTCTAAACCCTTTTCTCATGTTTACACCTAATAGCTTCAAAGGATTTGTAGCCCCTGCGAAAGATTCACTCGTAATAGCTTCAAAGGATTTGCAATCCCTGCGAAAGATTCAAGAACTTATTCATGATATTCATGAAAGTTTAACTGCCATTCATGAACACAGAACTTTTTCATGAAGTTTAAGAACGGGTTCATGAATAATAGGTACAGGTTCATGAGGTACATTCATGAACCTATTTTTGATGTTCATGAACATGTTCTTGAAATTCATGGATACTTTAAGAACAGCTTTGTGTTCATGAATGGCCATTTGATTTGATTTTCGTGAAATTCATTGATAAGATCTTGAATTTCTTGCAGGTGAGCTTATATAAGACACCAGAAACAACTATGGAAAAGATTCTCATATTGAGTATTTTTTTTCCTTTGACCAAAATGGTTTCTACCAGCACAATTAATAATTTATTTCTATATATATAGGTATAGATGCAGACTGCTGTTGAATATAATTTTGGCCACTTGCAAAATCTCAAATGAGTCCCCCTGCAAAAGATTTAAGAACTTATTCATGAACGCTCATGAAACTTGAATGACCATTCATGAACATATAACATTTTTTATGGTTGGTCAGATTTGAAAACAAAAGCAGATGTAAACCACTGTGATAAAAGTGAAATCTCTCAGTGTAAGCAATTTATCCTTTTATCACTGTGGTTTCCCAGGATTCTTCTTCCCTAGCAGATTCAGTGTATAGCTAAAGCAGGTTTATGAAGAAAGGGGTAAAATTCATTTGTATTAAGGTAAAGGGTTGGAACAACTTCACAGGATATAAAGAATCAAAGGTTAATGTGTAGAATTGATCTATTAAATGAATGGATACAGTTGACTAGAAACATTTCTTGGAACTCTGTTGTACTTGCTTAATTGACTGCTTAAAATGGTTGTGCTCATTACACACATTCTTTAATTATTTGAAGTGTTCTTATTTTTTTTTGTTAATCTTTTTTTTACAAAGATTGTGTGGTTAAAGATTTGTTATCCATTGGAATTGTTGGCCTGAGAATTTGCTGTGATTTATGAACTTCCCATATTAGCTTATTACCTAATTGTGAATTGTTCTTGAGAAAAAAGGCATACAGGGTTGTTATTAATTTTTGGAGTAAGAGGCCACCTTTTGATTTTAGCAGGCTAATGAAGCAATCACCTAACAAAAGATTAGGTGTTACTTATGGCCACCTTTCATATTTTTTGTTATTTGACCCAAAATAATATTTATTATGCGGGAAATGGATCATTGGCCAGGAAGTGTGAAAAATGAAATGTTGATGTGGTACTGTTGAAAATAGTTCAAAATGGAACCAAAACTTATAATGCGCTAACACTTTTATGAGAGCTCAATGCAAGACTATAACAACTCCTTCACAAATGTGAAGGAGTTCCTATAGTCTTGCATTGAAACCTTGTTTTGTGAAAAGCTTGTTTCAGGCATTATCAGTGTTTAGGGGTTTTTTTCCTTCATGTTATCTATAAAGCTATATATTAACCAAATTTAAAGTCTAAATTAACTTAGTTTAAAGTGAGGGCCTGAGAAGTTTTCTGATAATGTGCGGGTATGAATTATTTCAAACTTTTGGAGGTTAAACTTTCACAATAAATAAAGCTGAGGTTAATCGTTATTGCAGCATATACCATTTCAAAACGTTTTGGGAACATATTAAGTATTTGATCATAATGGTGAATATTACCTTTTTTTGATTAACACCATGATTCCATGATGTTCTTTCAATAATGAGATATTCAACAATTTTCCTCACTATGCTTATTTGATGAAAATAGCCTTCTTGACATTTTGGGTTATGGATAAATTGAACTGAGTTTTCTGCTTCTGCCATAGTGAATAGCCTCAAGAATTCAAGAAAAGACAAGAAAACTCAGGTTTGATTCATAATGGTGGCCACTAAGTTTGTAGTGGAGGGTCCTATGGCTAGTCATTTTCTTTTATTCTTGTACAATCTTGTAGAATACTCAAGAAGCTGCATATTACAGAAAACTTATTTAAGAAAGCATTTAATCATAATCAATAAGAGGAATACAGTTGTTAGTTGTTGTATTAAAGTTTCAATTAACCCTTATAGTGCTGGAACCAAATTCATGCTTATGCAAACAGGTTAGATTCAGGCCAGCTGCCAAGTAAATTGGTGGCTGGCCTGTGACCTTACCTGTTTGCTACTCTGAGTATCTTTCCTTAACAAAATTAAGCAGATATCTAAGACTGGAAAGCAAACGACACAAAAGTTCATCTTCAGAAAATTACCCAGCATTCTATTGGGTTAAAGTTGAGACACTCCATTGACATTGGCGTTCAAGTTGTCACTCATGGATCAAATTGTGAGGTCATTGAATTTATATCAATGGGGATTTAATTAACCAAGAACAATAGTTGTGATTTTAAACAAAAGAATGTCTGTAGACACTTGGGCTGATCTTAATGCTTGACTTTGCACATGATATCGGCAAGATCTTTTTCGGCCCATGTCTTCATAGAATGAAATGGTAGATGTCTTTCTTAACCCACCTGCTGCAGAAAATTTAGGAATTAGTATGAAGATTTGAATATTTAAGGGCCGTTCATGAACACAAAACTGTTCTTAACTTGTTCACAAATTTCAAAATGTGTTTATGAACACCATGACTGTTATCATGAATGTATTCATGAAGCTGTATTTGAATTTCATGATAAAGGTCTATATTCATTGAATGGCCATTTAATGTTCTTGAATATTCATAAAGTTAATGAAGAAATCTTTGAATCTTCCTTAGCGGATATGACACATCAGAGCCTAGTGCTAGTAAATCTGAGGAAAGCAAAAGTATAATTGAAAAATTGTTTAAACAATTTTAAACCTGTGCAAAAGATATTTGAATGAAAAAGAGCGACCAAGTATGAGTTTTCTCTATATCAAGGAATGGTATCTAACTTATATATATGTTATATTTATAAGAATATATGTTATATTATTAGTTTTGATTTAAGAATTTCAACAATTGATTACTGGTAATAACTTCTAAAACCTGAATAAAGAAAAACAATTGTACCTATCTCTTTTTTGGGCATCTTTTGTCAATGAATCATAGATCTAATTACCAAATCAAGAGATATGAGATTTAAGAAAATGTTACATAATGATAACTATAAGAAGGAAGAAGGAAAATCTAACTGGGCACTCATCAACTTCATGCATCAATCTATCTCTAGATTTTATCCATCTAATGAAGGTAATTTCTCAATAATACCTCATTTTTACCTGATCTGCAACAGAAGCATTAAAAAAAAATATTGCAACAAAGAGATATGTTGTGCCTAATGCTCAATTTATCCTTTTTGTTACATTATGGTGTTTACTGACAGTTCTATAAAGATTTTAGCCAATTCTACACTAGAAAATGTTGCTATAGATTTCATTTTATGTATTATTATTATTGTTGTTGTTGCTTTCAATTTGGACATGAAACAAATTCTTATAATGGGGAATGGTTTAAAAAGGTTATTGAAGGAAAAACGAAAGTTGCTCTCATTTAAAGCTCTTTACTCTAGTTTCACATTTTCATTTGGTATGTTCCTTCAAAAAGGAAAGATGTGTTGATTGTGCTGATTTGTAAAGAGTACTTCCTTTAGATCATGTCTTTATCTCGGAATAAAAAACGTTCTGATCAAATGTGGGTTTTTTATTTGTATTCAGATGTATTGAGTCGAAGCATGGCTTTCGAAACCTTGAAAAGTGTGACTTGTTTTAAAAGTGCTGTGAAAATGTGTGTTTCTTCTTTAAATTTTATGCTATGGATATGTGAGGTTTGAGATCATTATTTACAGTGATTTTATTCATGGATTACGACAAAAAAAACCACATTTTGTAAGATGTATTTATGGAGAACAAAATCTATTGGATAATTGTTTAATTTGTAGTAAACATTGAAAACTCAATCATAATAATTACTAAATGTAAAAAAGAAGGATTTCCCTCATAATGGCATAAAGACTCTCCTTTTATAACAATGTTGTCAAATTTATAGGCTCTCCTTTTGTAACAAATTATGTTGTCAAATTTCATCTGCTGCAAGTGTGTTTGTGGTTAGATTAAAAGTATGCATTGCATAATTATTAAGGATTTTAATAACCTCAGCCTTTGCAATGTTCAACATTATGTCATTATTAAGGAGAAACTTGTTTGCGGTTTCTAAAATATTTCGCGCTTGAATTTGGTTAGCATCATTATCCTTATAAGGAATTATCCCTTTGATGAAACGACAATACTTTTGGACAAATAATCACTTACAAAATTAATAAAGGAAGCAAAAAATCAATCCACCATTGCAAAATTTGTCAGCCATTGTATGTCTTTTAAAGAATGTTTGTGATAATTTGTGCACCGTGAGGTAATTAAGCATTTACTCAACATTCAGTAACAATGAATTGATTAACATATACAATGGTTTACTGATGAAACCTTCATTGTGTCAATGAAATTCTATGTGGCTTTTAATATAGGGGTAACAATAAAAAGTAATATAATCTTAACTTTGTGACAATGATTAACATCTACAATATTCGTCTGATGAGACCTTCAATGTGTCATAGAGGTGTTTATAGGATAGGTTATAAATTTGGAAATGTTATGATGCGTTACTTTATTAGGACAAGCCTATAGCGACTGCACCCACGAGTTAGTATGTTTTTAACCCCCTTACACTAAACTATTCAGAACAGCATCATTCTGGTGCTGAAGTCTTTGGAAACTAAACTACTGTGATTAAAAGTTGAATTGCTACTAATTTGCAATTCAGCCTTTTGTTACCATGGTTTCTATTGTATACCTGTAATTTCATTTCTTGCTGTCTTTCCAACATCAACTGTTGCTTCTATATCTGTGGCTAATGTGAATAATTTCCTGTTGTCACAATGGTTTCTACCCTACATCACACAGCATATCCTGTTGTCACGATGGTTTCTACCCTACATCACACAGCATATCCTGTTGTCACGATGGTTTCTACCCTACATCATACAGCATATCCTGTTGTCACGATGGTTTCTACCCTACATCATACAGCATATCCTGTTGTCACGATGGTTTCTACCCTACATCACACAGCATATCCTGTTGTCACGATGGTTTCTACCCTACATCACACAGCATGTCCTGTTGTCACGATGGTTTCTACCCTACATCATACAGCATATCCTGTTGTCACGATGGTTTCTACCCTACATCACACAGCATGTCCTGTTGTCATGATGGTTTCTACCCTACATCACACAGCATATCTTGTTGTCACGATGGTTTCTACCCTACATCACACAGCATATCTTGTTGTCACGATGGTTTCTACCCTACATCACACAGCATATCCTGTTGTCACGATGGTTTCTACCCTACATCACACAGCATATCCTGTTGTCACGATGGTTTCTACCCTACATCACACAGCATGTCCTGTTGTCACGATGGTTTCTACCCTACATCATACAGCATATCCTGTTGTCACGATGGTTTCTACCCTACATCACACAGCATATCCTGTTGTCACGATGGTTTCTACCCTACATCACACAGCATATCCTGTTGTCATGATGGTTTCTACCCTACATCACACAGCATTTCCTGTTGTCACGATGGTTTCTACCCTACATCACACAGCATATCCTGTTGTCACGATGGTTTTTACCCTACATCACACAGCATATTTATTTTGCATGTGCTTTAACCCTTTATTAAATGCCAAATTTCAACTGTCCCAAATTGAAAGAGGTTGCAGATGACATTTCTAAATGTGATGCAATTGATAAATAATCTTCTCATATGGCAGAAAACATTGTGGGAATAGGAGAAATTGCTCGCCTTTTTTCCACAATGTCGTCTGCAACAAACTGATCAAATGTCGTTATTGTTTGGTAATTGGTAAATGGTGTGTGCATAATATTTTGCTTTCAATTTGGGCCAGTCATGATTCTTATAGGAGAATAGAGGAAACTATTTAATAAAAGTGTCAAATAGTTTGGGTATGTACAACTGAATGTGGGAGGGGAAAAAACCCTTAACCCTTTACCAAACAGTGATGGCATTTGACCTGTGAGTTTGTTGCAGACGACTCTTGAAAACACTGTGGGAAGAAATTGCTTGTAACAAGCAATTTCTCCTTTTCCCACGTTTTCGACTCTATCAGTAGATTGTGTTTCAATTTCATCACTGTTTGAAGTTTAATTAGTTTGAAAACTCTTTGTATTTGGGACAGTGGAAAATTTGGTGTTTGGTAAAGGGTTAAATGAGTGATGGTGTAAAATAAGCACCAATTGGTATTGTTAAAGTTAACTGCACTGTTATAGCCACTATTATTGCCCTTATCGTCACACAGTTGCTTTTATTTGCCTTTGCTGTAGATGGTGATTGAAAACATTGTAAAGGGGAGGAGGATTTGCTCATGATTGTTCTCCTGTTTTTCTCCCCAGTTTTTTAAAGTCTTTTTTTTGCAAAGGTACCTGGCTTGACCAGCCCTTATTGGCAGTTGAGTATGGAGTCTTCCTCCATCATCATTAGTCGTGTATCACAACATTAACTGAAATAATGTTGATGGGATGTAAAAACCCATTTAAATAAATTTTTGCACAGGAGTTTAAAGGTTATGGTTTAAAAAAAATCAAAATAACGGGTTGCTGAACATTTGTGATACATTTGTTTAGAATTGTTTTGTCAGCATGAGTTCTGGTTTTATCATCTGAAAAGCGAGTTATTGTAGTTACAATGAAGTGTGAATCCTTTCCCCACCCAAATGATAATTTGTGACTGGTACAGATTTAAAGCACCTGTAGAAGTGAAAAGTGTAGCCGGGAACAGATATGTTTTCTTTTTGATGTGTGGTAGTAACCTTTGTGACAAAAAGTTTTAACTGCTCCTGAATATGGCAATTTGTCCTTTGTTATCAGGTGCATCTAAAGCATATTAATCTACTGCAAATGTATAAATGAGTGAGATGTGTATGTGCTTAAGAAAAGGATCAACTCTTTCCCTGTTGCAAAAATGGCAATGCAGAAAACTCTAAAAGTCCTCACAAAAAAACAGAAAAACAGAAAAAAAGAAACAAATTAAAATAAAAAGGGTTTGAAAAGAAAACAAATTGCTAACAGAAAAAATTTCTTATTTCCGAATAGATTTGCATTTTCCTAAAATATCAATGTATTTTCTTAAATCAAAATTGGCTTGATGTAAAGACTGTCAAATGCCAAGTGTACCTTGCGTAGAAGGGAATATACAAGTTTAAATGGCTGGAAAACCATTTGATGTGACCTTTTTGTAAAACAGAGATGAGTCAGCTTGAATGATCTACTGTTCTTCTGGGTTGAAATGATAGACGTTTGACATTTTGGGATGCGAGAACAATAACCAAGTGGATTTGTTAAATATCTCTGGAATTGTTTTAAGTTCGGAGAAGAACAGAAAATAAGAATGACCGCTATTGGTCGACTCGAGCAGCTGGAAACAGACTTGTGCAGGTAAAATGAATTTATAAATTCATCTTTTATATTTTTTTTCCAAGCTTGACATGTTTCTCTTATTTGGAACATTGTGATTGGTTGAAATTGGTCAAAATGAAAGCAGCAGCAAAATTTAGATCAATACTAGAGTATGTGCTTTGAATATCAAGGACACAATGCAAGACTATATTAATTCCTTCAAATATATTGAGTGTTTAATGCAAGACTATATTAATTGCTTCACATATATGGAGTGTTTAATTAATTAATGCAAGACTATAGTAATTGCTTCACATTTTGAGGGCACAATGGAAGACAGAAGTAATTGCTTTACATTTCAAGGGATGAATGCAAGACTAAAGTAATTGCTTCATGTATTTACGGTTCAATGCAAGACTATAGTAGATGCTTTAAATATCAAGGACTCATTGCAAGATTATTGTAAGATCATCACATTATTATGAAGGGCTCAAATGCTAGACAATAATAGTTGCTTCACATATCGAGGGTTGAATGCAAGACTATAATAATTGCTTCACATATCGAGGGTTGAATGCTAGACAATAATAATTGCTTCACATATCAAGGGTTGAATGCAAGACTATATTAATTGCTTCACATATCGAGGGTTGAATGCAAGACTATATTAATTGCTTCACATATTGAGGGTTGAATGCAAGACTATATTAATTGCTTCACATATCGAGGGTTGAATGCAAGACTGTAGTAATTGCTTCACATACTGAATATTCATTTTCGTATTTGGAAGAAAACCATTGTGATAGAAAAGAATCCGGAGCCTCCGTGGCCTAGTGGTTAGTATAGAACTTGAAATCACATGGCTCCTCTCCGTGTGGGTTCAAATCCTGAGAGGGATATGGATTTTCATGAGAGGCAGTCTCCCGACTGACTTACGGAATGCCTATGGTTCTACCCACCTTAACCAGCCCTTATGGGCAGTTGAGTATGGGGTCTTCCTCCGTCATTAATAGTCGGGCATCGCTACATAACTGAAATAATGTTGATGTGATGTAAAACCCATAAATATAAAAAAAGAAAAGAATCCACTAATAATGAGACAACCCCTTTCAAAGGTTCAAGAACTAATTCATGCACTTCATGACTATTCATTAATGTTAAATGGCTGTGCATGAACACAGAACCTTTTCATGAATTTCAAGAACAGGTTCATGAACATCAAGTACAGGTTTGTGAATACATTCATGAATCTGTTCTTGATGATCATGAACATGTGCTTGAAATTCATGAATAGATAAAAAATGTATTTATGTTCATGAACAGCCATTTAACATTCATGAAGTTCATGAACAAGTTCTTTTGAATCTTTTGCAGGGGAAGAGAATGCCAGTTTTGAAGCCCTTTCAATGAAATGTTAAATTCTTATAAAAAAAATTGAATGACCTGCCTGGCACTGTATTATTAAACTCTATAAGGTCAATTAATTATTGAAGATGGGAATTTAATTGTTTGTAATTTGTTTCAATATCAGTTTAATCAATGCTTTAAGAGATTTATTTTTATCTGTAAGCAAAATCATTTGAATTCTACCTTTATTTCATCTTTTTTTCTTAGAATTTATCTCTATAAATCAGAAGAAAATAGTTAGATTAACCCTATTTTGTAGGTACTCATTATTATCGTCAGGACAAGACACTTATAATCAGTACCTACATGATAGGCTATTGAGAAGGATTAGATAAGTGGAGAGGATTCTAATGTGTGCCACCAATATAGGCTTCATAAACAGGGAAAATTAAGGAAGGTTTAACCCATTACCAAACCACAAATTTTCAACTGTCCCAAATTGAAAGAGTTTGCAGACGACATTTCAAAATGTGATGACATTAAAAAATAATCTTCTGATAGGGCAGAAAACATTTTGGGAAAAGGAGAAATTGCTCCTTAAGAGCAACTTCTCCTTTTCCCACAATGTTTAGCAGAGTGGTCATGACAAACTAACAGGTCAAATGTCGTTATTGTTTGGTAATGGGTTAATACTACCTGTTATGGGACATATGTACATGTCATTAAATAATTACATGTCTGTGCTGAAAATGTTTGGGCTTTTGCCATACCCTGGAGGTCTAAAACAAAACTGTGTCATTAGGTCCATTTCCCCAACAAGGTGTAAAATGTGGCTGCTCCAAGTTATGTAGTAGCAAATGACAAAATTTTACAAAGTAGGTAAAAATGAAACCTTCACTGATTCTTGTAAAGTGTAGTGATAAACAGAGGAAACAATGAAATGTGAACAAAGACAGAAATCATTTGCTTTTCTTGCTTTTGTCATCAGGTATTGTTTGTTTTGGCAACTACATAAAACATGTATTAAATTCATCAAAACAATTTTAGTTAAAATAGAGAAAAAGGCTGAAAATTTGTTTACAAAGTAAACCTGGATTAATACTTTTCCACCATTGATTTCTAACCAACCGACAGTGTATTCAATTTATGCACATTTCAAGTTAGATTATTTCCTAACTCTTCGTGTAACCACTCCTAAATTTTGTCACAATGGTTTATATATTGTATTTATATACAAAATAGCAATTTTCATCCTTTAAAACAAAAGTCTGCTGTTGGCTTGAATTAAAGAAGAACAGGCAGAAGTATACTGTGAGCATGCATCCTTTATCAAAGGTCCTCAGATAAGAGATGCATTCTCATTGCTAATTTTAACAACTATATATATGCAACTCGCATATATCTCTAAACCATAGTATGCAGTACATGTTATTCCTTTGGCAAGACATGGTCATTTCTCTTAAAAACTTCTTCACATTGAGCAAATCATGGTTCAAATTCTCTCATGTTTCATAATATAAGCTTTACAAAATTTTAATGAAGATACATATTTGCTTTTAAAAGCCAAGTAAGAAGGTCACATCTCACTGTTACATTCAAATGTCCCATAAAAGTTAAAAGTGTCTCCTATTTTGTACCAATTTTACTATATAGTTTCATATATTATAGATGAGACATTTGTTTCAAAACCATCGATCATAACTGTTTTCTCAGGCTAGGAATACCACTGCCTATGTTGTGGGTGTTTGAATAGTTTGACAAGACGATACAAATGTGAATAGGATTTGTCAAAGAGTATTCCAAATACTGCTGCCTGCATCAAAGCACTGACCAAAGCACTAACTGATATACTTACCAATCGAGACAACTCACAGTATACAGTATGAAGGAATGGGTGGGGACACCAGGAGGTAGTTTTGGGTCACCCCCAACTCCCTGTATTGTTTATGTGAATAATGGCTGTGGAATTTGACCAGGTGTAAACAGGTATTTATTTATCTTCCTAGGAGGCATCCCCTTCCACCACCAAATTGTTAATTAACACGTTACTCCATAATCATTGGACCGTCTTCATGCTTATGCAAACAGGTTAGATCCAGGCCAGCCGCCAAGTAAATTGGCGACTGGCCTGTGATCTAACCTCTTTGCTACTCTGAGTATCTTTCCTCATCAAAATTAAATAGATGTTTTATGTTTTGGAAAGCAGATGACACAAAAATCTATTTTTAGAAAATTACCCGGCATTCTTAGGGTTAATTTGTTACTCCATGTGAAAGATTCAAGAACTTAATCATGAACTTCACAAATGTTAAATGGGCGTTCATGAACACAAAGCTATTTTTTAATTGTTCATTAGTTTCAAGAAAAAAATGTTCATGAACATCAAGAACGGGTTCATCAATGTATATAGGAATTCCAATGTAGGGAAACGGGTCAATGTTAAGATTGAAAATGGCGGGAGTTTATCAACTTCTGTCTAATCAATTTGGGTTTGTGTACAATAAGAAGATACTTGGTTTACCTTCTTGAAACACAACAATATGGTTGGTATCTAGCTGCTTAAACCTTACAGTGCTGGCACCGACTTCATGCTTTTGCAAACAGGTTAGATCCAGGCCAGCCGCCAAGTAAATTGGCAACTGGCCTGTTAACTAACCTATTTGCTTCTCTTTCAACATCTTTCCTAACCAAAATTAAGCAGATATTTAAGGATTTAATTGGAAAGTAGACGACACAAAAATTATCTTTAGAAAATTATCAAGCAGAATTAGAGTTTACCTGATTCTTTTCAATGCATGAACCAAGCCATAATGATAGGTGCAATATTTCATGCTCATCATAGATGCAAGATGGATATTATATTTATCTTAGAAAGGGTCCTGTCTGGTCCAGTGGGGAAGTTGATGGTCTTAGAACTTAGATATCCTGGGTTTGGGACCCACATTTTCTCTATAAATCTCACAGTGAAATGATAATTATATAGTTCATCTATTCCAAAATTAAGCAAATACTTAAAGTTGTTAATGATATTAATTATATAATGTCCACAGATGTGAGGAAATTTGAAAGTTCAGATTCATATTCATTAAAACTGTACAACAGCTGTATTGTGCTGTATGATATGCACTAGAGAATAACCATTTGAAGCAAAGTTAGCTTATAATATTATTGAAAGCCTGAGAGTTAGGGGAATGTAATTGAGTATAAAAGCATTATTATTAATACAAAAGTTTTGATATCTACAGCATACTGGTATAGACTGGACATTTGTTGGTACATCCATGTTTCTTGAAATAATTATGCTTTCAATTGCTAGTTTTAATGGTATTTAAAATAACACCATTTCTCTGTGTAATGATTTGTGACTGGTTCAAATCGAAACCAACAGTAGACAACAGCAATAAACATGAATAAAGACATCATTTTTTTATGGTACAAGGTTTCTAAGAAACTACTTTCCCAAACCATAATGACATTTGATGACTTTGTTGCATGCGACTTTGGAAAACATTGTGGGAAATGGAGAAATTGCTCGTAATGAGCAATTTTTCCTTTTCCCACAATGTTTTCTGCCCTATCAGAAGATTATTTTCCGATTTCATCACACTTTGAAATGTCGTTTGCAAACTCTTTCAATTTGGGAAGGTCAAAAATGTGTTGTTTGGGAAAGGGTTAATAAGGATGAATTGCTCAAACATTTTTTCCTTTTTTTTTTTTACCCTGATTTTTGAAGCATCACAGTTGGGTATTATTGAATTAAGAGTTTAATGTTGTCTGCTGCAAAGGTATTTACATAAGTTTTTATTTAGATGGGTTAAAAAAAATAAAGGATAGAGAACAAACAATTGTCTGCACAGTAAAGAGTATAAATTGATTAAATGTCTGAAATGGATATGCTACCTTGATCTCCTAAACCCTTTCTTCATAAATAAACTCATTCTTATATTGCAACAAACAGACATACACCATTTGAGAAAACAACTAAACAAAAAAGAGAAAAAATCTTTTCATGAGTTCTATACGTTTTGAGTCAGAAAGTTTTATAATATTTTTCAAAATAAAAATACGTTTTTTATTGTATTTACCAATGCCATGAAACATTTATTGACAAAGTAGTTTGTATAAAGATTACAAAATTTAGACATAATTAATAAGAAAACCTTGAATTGAACATAAATAATGGGTAACCCATTCCCCTATTGGCACTTTGTGACTGGTCTAACAAGAAAGTTTTGTAAAAGCAGACAAATAAAACTTGGATGTAAAAGGTAAAAACTTTCACAATTTTTCTTGGTGGTATAATTTTGTAGAAGCAAATGTGACAAAAGGAAAAGCTGATGGTCACAAAGAATTTCTGTTTTGTCACATTATTTTTTAAAAGTATTATTGCTGCAGGTATATCAAAGTATATCAATTTTAAGTAAAGGGTAAAAAGACAATTATTTACTCATTGGTCATTATGTATTTGTAGATCAGTCTGATACAAAATAGTGAACTTGGAGTTTGTGCTGTTACAAGATAAATATTCTGTGTATTATTATGATCCATAAGACATGTATAAATATTCCAAATTGATGCATTCTTTTAACATTATTATAATCATTAATTGACATTCCATTGTATAATTAAGGAGTGAATTTGGATTTTGAATTGACTTTAATTCCTTGTTTCTCAATATATTCACGGAGTCTGTGTTATTTGACTCACAGAAGCAATTGTGACATACCGTCAAACCTTTTTAATAAACACCGTGGGACAATGTTTCACTTATTGACGGCCTCAGAACGGTGGAAGAGTCTTTACAGGTTATTTTGGTTTGTTTGTATTTCTCATACAGTTTTCTGGACTGGTCCAAAGTGAAAGTAAATGCAGACGACAATCTTGAATGATTATGATTGTTGTGTTTCATTTGATATTGGGTATTTACCTTTATTCCAACACTTTCACCTTTTGTCACAATGGTTTCTTGAAAAACCTGTTGCATGTATGTTAAAATGTGTATATTTATTTTATATGAAATGGAAAGAGAGGCAGCAATGTTCTACTTTATGTAAGCAGAAGTATGAGACTTTTCTAAGTATATACATTTGAAAACATTTATAACAGTTGGATTCTGTTTGTGATTTATAGTAAATTCTCATAATATCACAATGAGTTATTCTTAAATGTTTTATGTCAGTTTGAATGATGATTTCAGTATCATCTTATGGTTATTGATGCAATGTTTGTAGCTGTCTTTTCAAATGTTTTTGCACCCATATTCTAGGGTTCTATGCAAGACTATAGCAATTAAGTGCTTCATAAACATGAATCACTTACTATTGTATTGCATTGAACCCTCAAATTAAGTGTGTGCTAAATCTAAGATTCAAGTAAATTTTTTCTCGTTGAGATTGAAATCAAGGCAGACATACACAAAAACCAAGAAATTCCCAACGTATACAAAAAAATACAGGTAGTTGAAAAATGTGTTACAAATGTGTTTATCTGTATGTATCTGATACCATGCGATACCGGTTTATAGTTTATAGTTGTAATACATCAGCGATGGCTCTGAGTTTTATATCTTAACTTCATCACACTGTGGCAGATAACAGAACTCATGACAAAATGAGCTCAGTTTATTTAAATTGAAGGGGCTTATTAACCTTTTCACTACCTATAGTGCCTGATATATCCGGCAGACTTTAACCCTTTCCCAAACAACAGATTTTCGACTTTCCCAAAATGTGATGAAATTGAACAATATTCTTCGGAATGAGCAGAAAACATTGTGGAAAAAGGAGAAATTGCTCGTTACGAGCAATTTCTCCTTTTCCCACAATCTTTTCTAAAGTCGTCTGCAACAAAGTCGTCAAATGGCGTTATTGTTTGGAAAAGGGTTAAGCACTTTATTTACCATATCTGCCGTTATGGTTCTATGTATAGAAGAACTTGGTACATGTTATAGAGTGTAGAAGGTTGGTATAAAGTGTACTGTGAAACTTGAAAGCGATTCGTATGAATCAGTGTCGTCATTTTAGTTAATGTTTTTATCAAGCTAAATTAAATTCCGTCTTTTTCCCATTTTTGTCCACATTTTCCATTAGTATACAAGAGAGTAGCAAGGTCTGGTAGTGAAAACGTTAACAGATGTGAGGAAATTTCACGTTTAGAAAGTTAAGAATTAGATTCTGTAAAACTGCACAACACATATACTGTTATTAATACAATCTGAAAAATAATTAATGGAAGCGAAATTAGATTGTCCTTGATTAAGTTATTTTAAGTGTGTATACAGTGAAATAACATGTTTTTTAATTACCAAAGCATGAAATGACATTGCTTTTGAGACCGCATATTTATACGATACATGTATACTAAGATAAATGTACTTTCCTGAATTAAAAATGTTTCAAAAGCGTATTTAATTGTTTTTGAGACAAGCAATACAGAAGCTAGTATTGTTTCAATATTTTATTTTGACTTCCAAATTTTCTTGTCTATGAACAAGGACCTTTAAAGCTTTATACTAGCAATGTATTAGTCTATCATAGGGTTTGACACTAGCAGTTGTGCGAGGGATTCAAGAACTAAATAAAGATTTATGAACTCTAATTGGTTGTTCATGAACACATAAATTTTCATGAATTCCAATAACAGATTCAAGAACATCAACTTTCAAATAGCATCAACAATTTTTTATTTCTCATTCCAGATTGGTGTTGGAGAAGCATCACCAGACAAATATGGCCACCAGGCACATCGCCGTGGAAACCTGGCTGGAAGCCCTGGGTATGATGGAATACCTGCAATGTTTTACACAGTTTGCTGGTGTAGAGGTCAGTAATTTATATCCTATGTTTAACATGTGATCAATAATCTCCATTTAATTAGAAACATTTTTCAGTATGATTTATCTCCCTTGTTAAACTAGTGGTAAAAAATCTCCCTTTATAAAACATATTTCATTGTGATTTATCTCCCTTAGTTGATTGTGTTTATAGTGCAAGCTCACTGATGACAATAATTCTTTGTTCTTTACAGAACATTTGGGAAGGATTCACTTAAGTCTTGCATTGAACTCTCATAAGACATTCTTACCCTAAGTCAGAAACTGTCCACTCAACTCTTTTGATAAATAGGAATTCTCATGTTTAGGATTCAAGTTGAGTCTTTTAACCCTTTACCAAACACAAACTTTTGAACTTCCCAAAAATTGAAAGAGTTTGCAGACGACCATTCAAGATGTGATAAAATTGAAAAACACTCTTCTGATAGGGCAGAACACATTGTGGGAAAAGGAGGACTTGCTCGTTATGAGCTTTTTTTCCTTTTCCCACAATGTTTTCCAAAGTCATCTGCAATAAACTGGTCAACTGTTGTTAATGTCTGGTAATGGGTTAATCACACAGACATCGGGCCATAACCAGTGGCAGTGGCTTTAGATTCCCTCACAGGGCCATTCACGATTTGCATTTCAGTCTTCTGTCTGGTGAGCGAAATATTGATGAATTTACCCTGCTTTTAATACAAAGTTTTGAGCATTGAACCTGTAGCTGAATAATTGTTTTTGTTTCTTACTTTTCCTGTTACATTTGCAGGACCTTTTATATCTATCAGAGGTGGAAGTTAGAGACCTGGGATTGAAAAATTCAGCTCACCGAGCAAAAATAGTGTCAAGTCTTAGAATATTGCGGGAAAAGTATGAAAGGACTAGAGGAGGTAAGTAAAGGTTGTTAGTTCAGAGGTCTTAAAACAGTTCAAATTGTTATGGTGGGGGACCTGGAAACCAGGAGTCCCAGGTTTGAACCCCACCGGTACCGGTGGTTTTGTGGAATTATCCCTTGACAAGTACTTCAAAGCCCTTGTCTAGTACTGTCGAAACACAGGAAAGCTGGAAATTATGACTGGAATGAAAACCCCATACATTCCATACAAGCTTGAAAAGGGATTTGTAAGAGACTTTTACATGAAGTATTTTAAGAGTCCAGGTTCAAATTCCTGTAAGCCTAGGTGAAAAGTTTTTGGACTAACCGACAAATCAGGGCAAGTACTAGTATAGTATCCAGGAAGCAATCATCGAGAATGGCTTTGAACCAGCTTTAAGCTTCCTTCACAATTGATGTAAAACAAATATGATAAACTATGGTAAAATATTTGTGTTGCTTCTATTCTGTGAAACTCATTATAATTGTTGATACTCATTACACTTCCAAAAAAATCTTCAAAGAAGGCACCATCTGAATAAGGTTGGCAATTACTCCATTGATACGGGTAGCAAGGGTTACAACCTTATACCATTAAGGAAACATCATTTCCATATTTGGTAACAGTTCTCTATGGTTACTTTCAATTTTGACAATTTACAAATTATGATGAGGTAAAAAGTACTAGTGGCCCTTAGGAGATGCAGAAAGTATCACTACAACATCTTAAGGGAAGGTTTGAGAGCTTGGTAAACAGGAAATACCATCTTTACTTCACAGTCAATATATTTACTAGTCTGGGGTCAAGGAAAACTCTTCCTCTTTCCACTTATATATTTATTAATACATTTACATGTGACTCAATCTGTCATGGACAATTAATGAAACCTTTATGACAAAAGAAAAAAATGCTTAATTTGACCAATTTCAAAAAATTGATTAATTTGAGCAATTTCTTATTTTTCATCATTTTTTTTTATCCATGATCTAAAGAGAAAAGGCTATTTTTGATGTTTTAACTGTCATATGCTGTTGCTCTCAATTTGGAGCTGTTGGAATTCCCCATAAGGAAATGGGATAAGTGTGATTTAGAGATCTTCTCCCTCTTGTAAGCGTGAGATTGCCGGATCTGAGAGGTCCATTTATAGTACAGTATTTGAAGTGTGAACTAAGAAAGGATATAACTTAATGAATTGTAACTGTTTAACCATGAGGAGGATAGTGTTTCTTGTATTGACATTAGTATTTAGGTTTGATATATCCATAAGAAATTGTTTAATAGAATTGATTTTTTTCTCCCTTTGGCAGATTTATAGGGTTTTATTGTTGTTCTTGACAATTCAACAGTTAAAGCTCATTTATTTAAGGTCATTTGCATGTGAAAATGAATACTTTTTACTAGATTTAGAAATTGTGCCCTAATGAAGTTTTTGTTATTTGATTTCATGCTGTTTCAACATTTTTCTTTTATATTGGGGCTGTCTTTAGTTAGGTCCAAATCAGTATTACCCATGTTAAGAGCAGAGGTGGATGGTTGTCCTGCCTTCCCCATTGTTTGATTAAGTAGACTTCAAAGATTCAATGCAAGACTATAGCAAGTGCTTCATAAACATGTACATGTTAATTTTGGCGGGGATTCTTTCTTTGAACTGACACTGTTGTTTTGCTTTCTCCTTTAAGTTGAATGTGATTTTCTATTGCAGGACCAAGAACTGCGACACCACAATACCTTCTGAGGAATAATAATGCAACAGCACAGTAAGTGAATTTTGAAATAATTTCATATCTATTACCAGCGATTTTAAAGCAAGAGGAATTCATCTTCCATTTAAAGTATTGAAGTACTGAAAAATGTATTGGAGCAACACACATTGAAATATGTAATTGTATTTTCAAAGGAAACCAAAGGTGTACCTGTTCATGTGTATTTATGTGTATCTATTTATATCCATGTGTATCCATGTGAATCTATTTCTATCCATATGTATCTATGTGTATCCATTTGTATATGTGTGTATCTGTGTGTATTTATGTGTATCTATTTATATCCATGTGTATTTATGTGTATCTATTTATATCCATGTGTATTTATGTGTATCTATTTCTATCCATATGTATCTATGTGTATCCATTTGTATATGTGTGTATCAGTGTGTATTTATGTGTGTCTATTTCTATCCATGTTTATCATTGTGTATTTATGTGTATTTATTTATATCCATGTGTATTTATGTGTATCTATTTATATCCATGTGTATTTATGTGTTTCTATTTATATCCATGTGTATTTATGTGTATCTATATCTATCCATATGTATCTATGTGTATCCATTTGTATATGTGTGTATCCGTGTGTATTTATGTGTATCTATTTATATTCATGTGTATCCATGTGTATTTATGTATATCTATTTATATCCGTGTGTATCCATGTGTATTTATGTGTATCTGTTTATATCTTTGTGTATCCATTTGTATATGTGTGTATCCATGTGTATTTATATGTATCTATTTATATCCATGTGTATCCATGTGTTTCTACTTATATCAATGTGTATCCATGAGTATTCATGTGTATCCTTTTATATCCATGTGTATTTATGTGTATCTATTTATATCCATATGTATCTATGTGTATCCATGTGTATCTATTTGCATCTTTGTGTCCATGTGTATCTATTTGCATATAGGTGTCCATGTGTATTTATGTGTATCCATATGCATATATGTGTAATAATGTGATTCTATGTGTATCCATGTGTATCCATGTGTATCTATGAGTTTCAATGTGTATCTATTTGTATCCATGTGTATCTATGTGTATTCATGTGTATCTATTTATATCCATGTGTATCCAGTTATATTCATGTATATCCATGTGTATCCAGTTGTATTAATGTCTTTCCATGTGTTTCTATGTGTATCTATGTTGTGTATCTATGTGTAGCTAAACCGTCCCATTATGCATTTCACTTCATAATTTCAGACTTTCATGGTCACCACCTTCAATGATAAACAGTCCGGACTACCAGGTTGTAAACGTTCCCCCTGAACAGCTTCAGCAAGATCTTCTCAGTGAATTACAAGGGGATCCAGCAGACCTTAAGTCTCGAGCCTGGTACCATGGGAGCATTTCCAGACAACACGCAGAGAGGGCCATCTCGCGGAACGGAGACTTCCTAGTCCGAGATTCCATCTCGTCACCAGGGGACTTTGTTTTGACGTGTTTTTGGAAAGGGGGACCGATACATTTTGTGATAAATTCAACTGTTTCGCAGCCTACTGGGAACCAGTTGCCAAAGGTGACATACCATTTTGAGGAGGAGAAGTGCAACAGCGTGCAGGAGTTGATTCAGTTCTACATGGATGAGTGTAAACCAATCACGGACATTTCGGGCGCAGTCATTACGACCCCAATAGCCCGAACAATGCCACTTAGTTATTACGATAGCAAATATGGGGCGTTGACAGCGGCGAATAACAACAACAATGCGTCAGTCGCACATTATGCCCTTTTACCCAACAGCCAGAACCAGTTTGTAAATAGAAGCCCCAGAGTAAGTCCAATGTCAACCCCACAGAGGACCCCTGGGGGAAGCCCACAAAGGACCCCGGGTGGCAGCCCACATAGAACACCCGGTGGTAGCCCTGGGGGAAGTCCAGGGTCGATGAGAAAGGTTGAAAGGGCAGGAAGTCAGCCTCTATTAGCTGTTAATGATGTGCAAGTTGGTTTTCCTAATATGGACAGGTCTGGTAGTCTACCAATGATAACGGGACTATACCAACAAATCCCTCCCACTGGACCACCCAATAGTTTTAGCCACACCCTCCCTAGACAAGATATGGGGATCTATAAACAAGTTTCTCCTGTGGCTTCGCCAATGTATTCCGGAAGTCCACAGATATATTCCGGTAGCCCACAAGTGTATTCAGGAGCCACACAAATGTATTCTGGAACCCCACAGATATATTCTGGAAGTCATCAGATGCATCCTGGGACACCACAAATGTATGCAGGAACAGCTCCAACATATTCAGCAAACCCTCAGATGTATTCCGCAGATCAACCTTCTCACCCACCCACATTCATACATCAGCGTTCAGGCAGCGCCCCAGTGCCACTAACACCTGGTGTTACTGTCACTCAACATTTTGAAAGACTAACTCCTCCCACTCACTTAAACCCCGCCTCTTCAGAGGGTGATTTACATAATGGCCCTCCCCCAAAGCCAAGCAGAATCCCTTCAGTGAAGTATAAGAAGAAGCCTCTAGTTCAGATAAGAAATAAGGCTCTCTATGCTGATGATGATAGGGATTATAGTGATTATTCACAGGTCAAGGAGGAGCCAAGCTGGGTTAAACAGCCTCCAGCCAATCACAGACAAGGTGAAACTACAGCAGCCAATCAAAAGATATACAGCAACAATACAGCAAGACCATTGGTCCAACAGAACAGCTCTTTCATGCATAATCATGATCTAAATCAAAACATTTCAAAATCAGACAGTAGAAAAATATCTG
Source organism: Cerastoderma edule (assembly GCA_947846245.1). Classification (NCBI taxonomy): domain Eukaryota; kingdom Metazoa; phylum Mollusca; class Bivalvia; order Cardiida; family Cardiidae; genus Cerastoderma; species Cerastoderma edule. Next base: position 14,589,918 of record OX401418.1, on the reverse strand, counting down.
ACACCCATTTCTCAGTGTTAGATGGTCATGATTATGCGGATATACCAGCATTCCCTCTAGAACTCAACCTATCACAAAAGCCACAAGATCTTGAAACAATGGACGAAAAAACGAGAATAAAGATACCGGAAATTCTGACTGAAGCTAGTTTTGATTTAGCAAAATATCCATCGTGTTTGTTACCAGATGAGAATAAACTTCTTGAGCCTTCGGTGTTACTTAAAATGAGACAAGTGTTCTTAGATACAAGTTCGAAAGAGTTAGCGAGCTATCTTACTAAGGAGGATTTAACAATTCTTAAAGTGTTAAACACAGAGGACGTTGGAGTTTTTATCACCTCAGGACTGGAGTTGATTACTCTTCCCCAGGGAAAACAGTTGAGGCAGGACATTCTTGAAAGGTATGTTATTTTGCTATTTCTTGGTGTAAGTTCTTTGTTCAACAACCCTCCTTTGTCATTTTGGCTCATCTATAGCGATTTCCACATAAAATTTCAGCCTGAATCACTTCAACTCCAATAATGTTATATCCACAGTCATTTTTTGTGAAATTGGTAAAATCATAAACTGACTTCCAATTCAAAGAATGTTACTATGTACATTTTGAAATTATATATTTTGACTTGTAATATTTATTTCTATGACTAACTTATGTTTGTGAAATTTATCAATAAAAGAATTGAATGACCGATGCTTAACTATTGTCACTTTCAACATAAAGCTAGATTGGTCTTGAAATGCTGGTTGTCGTTCTTTCTATATTCAAAAATGCTGTCTGCTGCAAAGGCTTTTAGAGACTGAGTCATTTATGCTTGTGTTACATGCTATGCATAACATGCTTCTCTACGGGCCTTTTTTATCAATGAAATAGGCAGCGTTAAATGTTAATATTTCTATTTATAGAATATACTGTATGAAGGCCATCACCATGGTGATGATCTTGACATGTCCCAAGGTCACAGAAAGGGCAGCTATGTTGAGTCAGTGGATTCAGATTGCCATGGATACAAAACAGACCCTGGGAAACCTGTTTGGTTTTGAAAACATCATGGACGGTCTAATGTCTAACCAGGTAAGGATCTCGAAAGCAAATAAGGGGGAAAAACATTTGAAATGGACAACATTGTTGAGGTAAATGCCAATGATTCGCCATTTTGAAACTCATTCTTTCATCAGATTACTTTGGTCGTTCTCAGTACACACCAGGCCGGAACTATTAGAGAAAATGTTTTCTATATTCCATTGTTGGATTTGTCATGGATGGTTTAATGTCTAATCAGGTAAGGATCTTAAAAGCAAATGAAGGGAAAAAACATTTGAAATGGACAAAATTTAATATGATCTTAAATTTAATCTTATACATGTATGATATTTCGATTATCTGACATTTCAACAATATTCAGTTATGATGTGATGATCCCTGGATCTATACCAGTACTAAATAACACTTTTTGGTCTTGAACTAACTTTTAAAGTTACGGCAGATAGCACTACCCAGAGTGCTATTATAAGAGCCCCTGAGAAAGATTAAAAAACTGATTTACTAACATTTATTAATGTTGAATGGTAGTTCATGAATGCTGGATTTTTTAAATATAATTCAAGAACAGGTTCATGACCATCAAGTAAAGGTTCATGAAGACATTCATGAACATGTTTTTTATGTTCATGAACATGCTCTTGACATTCAGAAATTATGTTACCTCAATAGTTTGTTCAAAAACCTAAGATCCCATATTTTCGGTTAGACTCTGCTCACATTGTAATACATGTATCATAGAACTAAATTGACTCTGCTCACATTTTACTTGCAGATTCAAAGGCTTCGGGACACATGGATGGTCCTTAGACAGAGTCATACAAACAGCGCATTCGTATTCGACACCAAACTCAAATCATCGTACCGATTATTGAACGACGGAAGTGGCACTCTTGCCGTGCAGAATATCTCTATACCCAGCATAACGCCGGTCGTTCAATTACTTGAACGTGACACTTCTGAGGACCATTTTCAAGCTTTAGAGCTTGCCGAGCTGAACAACAGCCTTGATGTGATGTTGATACACCTCGACATGGCGCGAGTGATAACCGCCCAGTGTGGAGTGTATAAAATCGTTGGAGAAACCGTGATGAAGGGTTTGGAGGTGGATGATGAGAAATCGGAAATGTTCAGGACAGAGTTTCACATGCGGTTTTTGTGGGGTTATAAAGGTGCAGGTGTGAATCGAGCCGAGAGACACAATAAGTTTAGTTTGTTGTTGACGGCGTATTCGGAGAAAATAGAACGGGAGGATGACGATGGAACGGCAGTTTGATTTGAATTTTTTATGATTTGAATATGATGTTTGAAAAGTAAAGGTAAAGGTTATTCTATTATAGTGTCACCCCTATTGAAAGGCCCAGCCAGTTTTGGCTTATGAGACACTTTTCACTGATAATACCAAGTACCTCCCAACATCTATCACTATGCCAGGGGCCTAGCATATATTTGTCGGTAACCATTAAATTCAACAAGCTCGCGGCTCACAAACCTGCCATTTCAGAACAAGTCCCATGAGAAACATTCTCCAGACCAACACCCCTCAGGGGTCTCGAACCTTCCCGTCTCGAGGCGGACGCCTTAACCACTAGGCCACGGTGACTGATGTTTAAGTAACTTGCTTCAGAGAATATTTTGAAAGTTTTGGGACAAAACGGGAATTTGCTCATCATGAGCAGATTCTTGTTTTGACACAAAACTTAGGAATAATTATTAAGCATTAATGCAGTTTTTGATTTTTGCAGTTAAAGAAGTATTTTTTTTATCGAAAGACCACCTTCATGAATGAAATGCATGCTTTCATCTTGTCCATTCATCTTTAATTTGTGACTGGTCGAAATTGAAAGGAACAGAAGCTGACAAAAGAAAGCTGAAACAAATATATTTTCCTTGTAAAATTGGCTAGAGGCTGATATAACAAAAGGCTGAATATCTTATTAAGAGCAATTTCACCTGACTTATAAACAATAGTTATTTATAATTTCTTAATTTTCAAGTTCCTGAAAACAAAAGTAAGTGGAAGGAAACTTTCACACAAGAGATTTTATGAAAACTTTATATATAGTTGTGGAGTTGCTCTCTGCTATCATATAAGACCTTTCATCTGCTATCATATAAGACCTTTCAAAGAAAAGAGTATGCAGCTATGTGTTACCATTTAGTGACAATTTCTAAGATTTGTTATATAGTTTTTATACCATTCTTTTCTATTGAAAGTTGTTATTGTTTGTATTTGTTCATATTTTACAAATATTATACCAATTTGTTTTTAATTCTTGATTGTTTTATTTATTTTTAAACTTATGCAGATATGATAATGAATTTACACACTTCTTCGTGATATCCCACTTAAACACATCTGATGACTTGAACCACTTTGACGCAAGGATAAACTTTTTGTTAAGGTAGAATGCCAAAGAGCTGCCATTTAAAACTCATTTTTTGGTAGGATTACTTTGGTTGTGCTCAGTATACCCTGGTCAGGGCTGGAACTATTTGCATTAAACCCAATAGTTCCAGCCCGACCGATATGGAGAATGAACAAAGTAATCTGACAAAACTTCAGTTTGAAAATGGGGGATTATGGGTATTCTAAACTTACAATGTCTTGTTAAGAAAAGAAACCAAGCTGTGACAACAATCTTCACATTAAATTGTAGAGAAAATGTTTATTTTCAGTGCTTTTTTGTCATCTGCTGTTGCTTTCAATTTTGAACAGTCACAATTACCATTTTAGGGAATGGGTATATTCTATGATAAAAAAACAATCTTTGACTAGCTTATTGATATGTGCTTATTTTTTGTTTGAAAAAGAATTTTTACTCACAGGCAGTACTGTATCTTCAAACAATGATTTATTTCTATGAATCTTTTCCGACATAAGATCACTGTCTGCAAATTCTTTTTACTTGTGGTAAACAAAGGTTTTGATTGATTGTTTGATAAACAGTTCAAATCTTTTAACAATGAGGGAAGCCATTACTTCAATTTTTCAAAAAAATAATTTGCTTATTAATAGCTCCATTATTCCTTTTAACATTTTTACGTAATGTTTTACGTTACAAAACCAAGAAACACACAAGAAACTTATATACCGGTAGTATAAATGACACGTACAGTGATGTCTCGTTAATCCGAACACGACCGTTCCCAACAAAATTTCCGGATGATAGAATCATCCGGACTAATGAAGCAGAGCATGTTCTTAAACACATTAAGACATAAATGGTCTGTATGCACATGTATACTTATAAACCTTTAGCAAGCGCCAAATTGTTGACGGTCCCAAATTGAAAGAGTTTGCAGACGACATATCAAAATGTGATGAAATTCAACAATAATCTTCTGTTATTGCAGAAAACATTGTGGGAAAAGGAGAAATTGCTCGTCACGAGCAATTTCTCCTTTACCCACAATATTTTCTAAAGTCTTTTGCAACAAACTGGTCTACTAATTCCGTTCCCTTACAATTTCGTTCGGATTGCGAGACATTAGGATAATTGGGGTCCGGATAAACGAGGTTTCACTGTACATAACTTTGTGAAAATGTGTGAGCAATTTTAAGGTTCAGAGCATTACGTTAGTAAGTTTGTCACCCTTGTTATGGACTCGCTGATAGTCTTTCACTGAACAGTCAAAGTATTGATCAAATTATATTCAAATGTCTTCTACTGCAATAACAGTTAAGGTAGAATATTCATTTTGAAACTCAATCTCTTGTTGGGTCATTTGGTGGTTATTGGCAAACATTGTTTTGCACCAGGACTATTGGATGTAAAGCAAATAGTTCCGGCACTGACAGATGTATACCGAAAACGACCAAAGTTATCCCATGAAAGAAAAAGTTTCAAAATGACGGATTATGGGTATTCTACCTTAAAGGATAAGGCAATGTCATATGAATAAAAACTGTTGTTCCTCTCATGTCTTATAAAGCTTAAGTAAAACATTTTGTTTTAATTAGAATTTGCTTATGAAGGTAAGTGAATTCAACCTTGAACACAATTCCTTAAAATTTTCATATCAGAATGTGAAAAGTTGCCTTCCGTTAATGAAGAGTTTATCATATTACACTTTGTTAATACTATACAAAAGCATTGCAATAATTATTTTAAACTTGCTTTTCCAATATATTGTATTATGAAAATGTATTAACAAAAAGATTAAACATAATGAAACAAGAAACAGCTATTTGTTTATCATTAGGAATTACACTTTTAAGTTTTAACAAAAAATGTTCATCAACATTTTACCAAACTACATAATTTTATCATCCTATTTTGAAAGAGAATCAAAAACTACGATTGAAGTTTTAATAAATCTCAAGATCTACCTCATATGTAGCAATTAGCGTACGGAACATATAGCCCCTATCCATGAGGGTTCTAATACCGATGAAGTAATTTCGAATTTTGATGTGTCCATGCCAACACACTAACAGATGCTGATGGTTCTACGAAGCTTGACTTGGGGTCTTCCCCAATCAGTTATGAGTTAGATAAGGCAACAGACACATAGACAGAATACTGATGGTTCTACCCAGCTTGACCAGGTTGTTCAGCTTTGGTCTTCCCCAATCAATTATAAGTCAGATAAGGCAACAGACACACAGTCAGAATACTGATGGATCTACCCAGCTTTACCAGTTGGTTCAGCTTTAGTCTTCCCCAATCAGTTATGAGTCGGATAAGGCAACAGACACATAGACAGAATACTGATGTTTCTACCCAGCTTGACCAGTTGGTTCAGCTTCGGACTTCCCCAATCAGTTATGAGTCAGATAAGGCAACAGACACATAGACAAAATACTGATATTTATACCCAGCTTGACCAGTTGGTTCAGCTTTGGTCTTCCCCAATCAGTTATGAGTCAGATAAGGCAACAGACACATAGACAGAATACTGATGGTTCTACCCAGCTTGACCAGTTGGTTCAGCTTTGGTCTTCCCCAATCAGTTATGAGTCAGATAAGACAACAGACACATAGACAGAATACTGATGGATCTACCCAGCTTTACCAGTTGGTTCAGCTTTGGTCTTCCCCAATCAGTTATGAGTCAGATAAAACAACAGACACATAGACAGAATACTGATGGATCTACCCAGCTTTACCAGTTGGTTCAGCTTTAGTCTTCTCCAATCAGTTATGAGTCGGATAAGGCAACAGACACATAGACAGAATACTGATGGATCTACCCAGCTTTACCAGTTGGTTCAGCTTTGGTCTTCCCCAATCAGTTATGAGTCGGATAAGGCAACAGACACATAGACAGAATACTGATGTTTCTACCCAGCTTGACCAGTTGGTTCAGCTTCGGTCTTCCACAATCAGTTATGAGTCAGATAAGGCAACAGACACACAGACAGAATACTGATGGTCTACCCAGCTTGACCAGTTGGTTCAGCTTTGGTCTTCCCCAATCAGTTTTAAGTCAGAAAAGGCAACAGACACACAGTCAGAATACTGATGGTCTCCCAAGCTTGACGACCAGTTGGTTCAGCTTCGGTCTTCCCCAATCAGTTATGAGTCAGATAAGGCAACAGACACATAGACAGAATACTGATGGTTCTACCCAGTTTACCAGTTGGTTCAGCTTCGGTCTTCCCCAATCACTTATGAGTCAGATAAGGCAATAGACAGAATACTGATGGTTCTATCCAGCTTGACCATGTGGTTCAGCTTCGGTCTTCCCCAATCGGTTATGAGTCAGATAAGGCAACAGACACACAGACAGAATACTGATGGTCTATCCAGCTTGACCAGTTGGTTCAGCTTTGGTCTTCCCCAATAGGTTATGAGTCAGATAAGACAACAGACACATTGACAGAATACTGATGGATCTACCCAACTTGACCAGTTGGTTCAGCTTCGGTCTTCACCAATCAGTTATGAGTCAGATAAGGCAACAGACACAAAGACAGAATACTGATGTTTCTACCCAGCTTGACCAATTGGTTCAGCTTCTGTCTTCCCCAATCAGTTATGAGTCAGATAAGACAACAGACACATAGACAGAATACTTGAGGTTCTACACAGCTTGACCAGTTGGTTCAGCTTCGATCTTCCCCAATCAGTTATGAGTCAGATAAGGCAACAGACACAAAGACAGAATACTGATGTTTCTACCCAGCTTGACCAATTGGTTCAGCTTCTGTCTTCCCCAATCAGTTATGAGTTAGATAAGGCAACAGACACATAGACAGAATACTGATATTTCTACCCAGCTTGACCAGTTTGTTAAGCTTTGGTCTTCCCCAATCAGTTATGAGTCAGATTAGGTAACAGACACATAGACAGAATACTGATAGTTCTACCCAGCTTGACCAGTTGGTTCAGCTTCGGTCTTCACCAATCAGTTATGAGTCAGATAAGGCAACAGACACATAGACAGAATACTGATTGTCTTCCCAACTTGACCAGTTGGTTCAGCTTCGGTCTTCCCCAATCAGTTATGAGTCAGATAAGGCAACAGACACATAGACAGAATACTGATATTTCTACCCAGCTTGACCAGTTTGTTAAGCTTTGGTCTTCCCCAATCAGTTATGAGTCAGATTAGGCAACAGACACATAGACAAAATACTGATGGTTCTAACCGGCTTGACAAGTTGGTTCTTCCTCCAACAATTTTGAGTCAGAAATGGCAACAGTACTGAAAAAGTGTTGGCATACATGTTGTTACGTCCAATTAAACCATAGCAGCTTAATCATCTTGTCCTTTGATGAGCAATTATTCTTTTTCCTGTAATTTTTTTATTACACTATCTGCAAAAGATATACTATCAGCTGATTGTTTGACACAGGATTAAGCCTCAGTTTATGAATGTGAAAGAATATGGCGGTTTAATCAAACAAGCATTTTCTCTTTGTCATTGTAGCATGCAAGTTTAAATATGCAGCATTTGATTTATTCAATTTGAAAACACCACAACATAATTGATTTGCTCTTCATTTTCTTTGATTAAATATCATCACTATTTGGCATTGTGCAATAAATGCAAAAGTGGTTAAGACACATTCAATTTATTGTTCATAAAAACTTGAATTGAAAATATTATTTTTTTTTATGGGTTTTACATCACATCAACATTATTTCAGTTATGTAGCGATGCCCGACTCTTCATGACGGAGGAAGACCCCATACTCAACTGCCCACAAGGGCTGGTCAAGGCGGGTAGAACCATCGGCATTCCGTAAGTCAGTCGCGAGACTGCCTCTCATGAAAATCCATATCCCTCTCAGGATTTGAACCCACGCGGAGAGAGGCCATGTGATTTCAAGTTCTGTTCTCTAACCACTAGGCCACGGAGGAAAATATTTAATAAAGGATACAAAACAAAAGCAAGACTTCTTTCACAATTTCTATTTCTTTTAATGTAAAATGAAGTTGTATGTTTATAAATTGAGGGATAATACATTTAAGATACATTCATAAATAAAATTGAAACAGTTACATTCATCCAACAAAACAAACTATTGCAACATAATCATTATAAATGCTTTGTAACTCTGTATCATTTAAACCCGTAAAAATATGCCACGTAGGTGCATTGATAACGCTTTAGTGTACACAATTAGTGTAAATAATCTATATATCAGCAGTCAGGATAAGGGCGAATTAAAGATCTTTTGGTTGTTTGTATGGTGTTTTATGCCATATCAGCAATTTTTCAGATATGCAACAGCTTTCCTGAATCCACTTGTACTTGGCTAGGGCTCTGAATTTACTTGCCTAAGGTCACTCCAACAAAATCAGAGGGGTTGATGGGGCTTGAACCCCACACCCTCGAGGTCAGCGACCTTAAGCACTGGGACACGCAGGACCCCTTGTATAGGGTGTAGGTTCAGAGTATAACAATAGTAAGATCTTCACATTTGTGAAGTACTAACTATTGTCTTGCACTGAACACTCAAAAGGTAATGTGTTGTACCCAAGAATGTTTTCATCTGACAAAAGCAAGACAAAAGCAAACCAACCCATGACAGATCTATCTCAATGAGTTCTGGGTAATAATCGATTAATACAATTCAAATCTAACACACAATTAAAACATATTTTCAAAAACAGTTTGTAAGGCAAGATAAAAAAGATAATAAAACACTTAAACAGAAACATTCACTTGTTCACATTTTTTACATTTTATTGCTGTAGATTGTTTTTGCATTTACATTAGTGTATTTTAATCCTGCTTTCACCGCCTATTGTTTGTTTTGAAGCTGTTAAATTCTTTTTTTTGGTTATTTTTAGAAAAAAATGTGACGAAAAGGAAAATTGGCTCATCTAAATTAACCATATATATTTGACACCTTACATAGGCTTATTCATAAATATCTGAATACTGCTGCAAGTTGCAACAACTCATCCAAGACAACCCTGTATGCTTCCATGATATTCTATAACTTAAGTGAACTGAGCCGTTCAATCAGCCTGGATTGAACCAATTGTAACAAGAAAGAAATTGCTTGTTTCAAGCGATTCTGTCTTTAATACACTTGATTTTCGAGTTGCCAGAAATGGTTGCATTAAAACATGTTTATAAAAAAAATGACACACAATAAATTTTTATTGAATTATTGAATTGGTCGCGACGAAAGATTCTGAACCCCACTTACTAAATGTACGTAAAGGCGGGTAGTTATCTATGAAAAAAACCCCAACTAAACCTGCTTTTCCAACACATGAAGAACTAGGTGTCAAATTACATAGAACAAGTGGGGGTTTAGGTTGTATTTATAAACATAATCACTACTACAAGTATTTTACAGTATCTTTACTGCAAAAAACACTTGTAAACATAGTAAAAATGAACTAATTGCTCAATCTGAGAAAATTCTCATTCGGTCACAAGGTTTTCCACACATTTTACTCATACCAAACTGAAAATTTGTGTAGCTCACTTTCATCTGCTGCAAAGCACTCGGGGTAGAAGCAGGGTTTTAACAACAGTGTTTAATCAAATCTGTTAATTAAATACTTATGAAAAAATATTTCAAATAAGTATGTGATACTATGGAAGAAAGATATTTCTATACCATTCCCAACCACTAGCTAATTGGTTTGAATAGGTACTAGACACTCAGCAAATAGGGTTCAGAATCTTCAGAGAAAATGGATACACATTCATAGATCTTTTAATGTTAATACTACAATTATCACAACATTTGAAACAATGTATGAAAATAAAAAAATTGGGGATTTCTTTAATTGATCTTCAGAAATGAGGGGATTCCCCATTCATTTTATGTATTCTTTTACTTGCCCAAATTGTTCAAGAGGGTTTAATGCAAGACTATATATAGTAAGTTTTCTCTGCTACAGACCTTTCATAGTCCTGCATTGAAACCCTGAATTAGTTGGCACAATATGTTGAATTGAGCCTGTACCATTTGCCTATAAAACAGGTTGATAGCTTGAGATCTAGTAAATCAATTTCAGATAAGACATAACTTTCTGATTTTTCATCAATTTTTCAATAATTTTTCATTGTTCGGTTAACTTTAATATAATATTGATAATAAAAATTCAATAAAGATAAAATCATATATATAATATATCTCCAATCAAAAGGAGGCAATAAAAGTAGAATACCCACAATCCGTTATTTTGAAATTCTTTCGTCAGATTACTATGGTCGTTCTTGACGTACATCAGTCTGAGCGGGAACTATTAGTATTAAACTGAATAGTTCTGGCCCTGACCAGTGTATGTCAAAAACAACTGAAGTAACCTGACCAAAAACAAAATGGCAGATTATGGGTATTATACCTTAAGCTGTCTTAACATTTTTATTTTACTCTCCAAAAACTAGTATTTGACACATAATGATTAATGGATGACACATACACTATTACACATTAAGGATTTATAAAATACACAATGGGGTACGCTACTGGTACAATAACATAAGAGTATTTTATATAAAATACACAGTATAAAAAACTTGTGATGTTCTGTTCATATCACCCGGGATATGGTGAAGAAGGCTGTGTTTACTTGGCTCTGATGGTTGATTTGATGTTCTGTAAAGGAAAAAAAACAACACATTGTTATTCTATTCCTGCAATTCAAATATTGATGAGACAGGTCTCAATAAACAACAGAAAGCATGACAAAGTACGATTTTTTTTATCAACATTAGGAGAAAAGTTATGAGACAAAGTGCATATTATGAGTAATTGTATCCATTTGTTAAAGACTTAAACTGCAGATCGTGCAGAATGTGCTGGCGCAGACCCTTTTTCAGCCCTGATTGCGCAATTAAATTGGGCATCATTATAATGAATCTTGTCATTATATACCAGTATTACAACATTGCATGAAAAGTGTACAAGTTTGAGGTTTTCTTAAAACACATAAAGCAAGTTTTTCAGATCAATCCTACTAGAGCCTTCCGAATGATTGACATGCAACCTTTCACTAACCAACATTAGGTTTGAGTACTCGATAGCGATTAGAGCATATCTGAGAACATATTTTACAATTGATGTAAAATAAATCAGCTCTACCAAACTAATGACTGACGTCTGTTTTTACCGTTAGCTGACTTATACATCACATTTCTTGTCTACTTTTACCATGGTTGCTAACACCAAAACTGTCTGTATCACCACAATGCCAATATTGCCATGTCAAAAGGCAGTAAAAAACAAACCTTTTGGATGTTGATTCCTGTCAATTTCTCCACGACATTGGGCATCTTCTCCATGATGTCAATAACCTCGGACGTCAGTTTAGACACGCCCACATCTCCCTTTCCACTTGACACCATTGTCACCTTCTTGGTGTGACACAATGGGGCAGAAATCTCTGCAGCAACCTGTTAAATTAAAAATAAACTTTCTTTATAATGGTTGCATTGTATAGAGCAAACGAATTCCCCCTGACGTTGATGACTTCTATAATTAGGTAAGCATGCTTTTGGTATTACCCAACCTGCACTGCACAATAATCTTTACATGCTGTTGACTGCTTCCCTCATGTACTTGATTAATCAGATGTGAGAAAGAATGAATCACTCCACATTCTCTTCATTATTGATGGAAAGAAAAAATATGATTGCTACAAGCAAATCGTTCTTTTATAATAATTGTTGGTTAAATTGTATTGTGTCTATTGCATGTGCACCAGGACACATAAAAATGTGGAAGAAGGTTGAGAAGAAACATCAAGGCCTAATTTCTCGAACCATTTGAGGACAGTGGTCCAGTGTTAGAGCATCGTCCTCGGAACAAGAGGGTCGTGAGTTTGAAACTCGTGAGCAGCAAGATCAACCTTGCGTCCTTGTATTTATTAATCCACTTGAGTACTGGTTATGTATCCACGAAGCTGAATTGACAGTGATTTATCTAAAATGTAAGAAATTGTTTCACAATCAATGTAAAATAAATACCTTAGGCAGTGTCTCTAGGATCATGTCAATCATAGCAGCATCCTGGTAATCCTTCCAGGCGTCGGCCTTCTTGGCCATCTGTTCAGCCTCAGCCTTGGCCTTGGCTTCCACGGCGAAGGCCTCAGCTTCTCCTCTCACTCGGATAGACTCGGATTCGGCCTCAGCTTCCAGGATGATTCGGTTTCTGGGGAAAAACAGGATAAATAGAGCAAGATGATTCTGGAGAAAACTGGATTGGAAATTGTAGCTGCTTTTAAGAGCATTTACGATTAATGGAGGAGTGAGTGCTCTAGCCTTTCCTAATCAATTGTAAAAAAATATTCTCTCAATGCCCCAGTCAACTTAAACCCATTCTCAAACATATAATTTTTAAGATAAAAGATAAATAAAGACAATGAATGCTTCTGGTGTTTCCTCAAAGGGTGGGCACAACATTCTTTCCAAGCCACTGATAGACTTCAAACATCACTGATAAACATATTCTGGAGAAGAAGAATTGACATAGATGATAGGCTTTCTTGGGAAGTAATAAAGTTTAATAATGCTGATACAATATCTATGTATGCAGAATGAAACCAAGAAGTACATTTCTTGTAGTAATTCAAAATTGATTCTTTCATAATTCATGATTATTTGCTACCTCATGAAAGATTACATTTCTTCTGCCATGAACACTTAGGAAAAGTCTGAATCTATTTTTTACCTATTTTTTTTAAACCATTTTAATAGGTTTGAGTTACTACATTACAATACTAATCGTATACTGATACTTTGCATCAGTAGTGGACTAGGGAAACAATGATTTGAACTAGAACAAAACATTGTTATACATATAGGCTTCAATATTAATTCTTAGGATGACAGGTGCCAATCACAATAGCTCTTTATATCTCTTATAACAGGATCCAGCAAATATATTAACATATGCAATGTTCGCGTAACATTTATCCAAATCAGTGAACTTATGCATTACTATAGTATATAGACAAGACAACTGATTAGTGGAAGACAATGATTTTTCACTAATCTAATGTGATTGTTCTTTGAGAGATTTATTCCTTCTGTTCCTTACACATACCTGTTGGCCTCAGCCATTTTCTCCAGCCTGTATTTCTCAGCCTCGGCAGGTTTCCTGATCTGAGCGTCGAGTTCGCGTTCTCGTCGGATGATTTCCTGGTCCTGGAGCTGGATCTGCTGCGTCCTCTCAATCACCTTGACCTGCATGTTCTCATCCATAATCTTCTGCTTGGTTTTGGCCGTCTGCGAAGACATAATAAGGAATTAGAGTCAAAGATCCTAATGACTTAACCCTATCCAGAACAACAAATTTTCGACTGTCCAAAATTGAAAGAGTTTGCAGACGACATTTTTAAAATATGATGAAATTGGAAAATATTCTTCCGATAGGGCAGAAAACATTGTAGGAAAAGAAGAAATTGCTCTTCCCAAGCAATTTCTCCTTTTCCCACAATGTTTTGTTTTGTAAAGTTGTCTGAAACAAAGTGGTCAAATGTCGTTATTGTTTTGGAAAGGGTAAAGAGAACCCATTAGTTTCTATTTATATTTATGTTGGTTTTTACATCAAGTCGACACTATTCAGGTTATGTTGTGATGCCAGACTTTTAATGATGGAGGAAGACCCCCCTTACTCAACTGCCCATAAGAGCTGGTCAAGCCAGGTAGAACCATTGGCTTTCAGACGTCAGACAGGAGACTACCTCATGAAAATTAAAATGCCATCACTGGGATTTGAACATAGACAGAGAGGGGCCATGTGATTTGAATCCATTGGAAAAACATAAATACAGTCAGTGTTTCTATTGAAAATATCATCACCAGTTGTCGTGGCATCCCTTTCTTTCCTCCTTAACCCTTAACGGTATATAGCGCCGTGCGCCGCCTTATCAATTCCTGCATAAAACGCTTTTCGCCGTTATACCTATTACCGTATAAAACCTATTTTGACGTTCTATCGATGACACGTCACTTTTATCCAAATTTCATTTTCCTCTTGAATAAATATGTTTTCTTTCATTTCCGATGATTAAATCATAGGGTCAAAGTTTAAACTTTTGCTCTAGAGAGAATCTTTTGATAATGGTCCCACGACACCCTTCTGAAAAAGACGCTATCAAATTGAGATGAAGGGAATTCAAATTACCAGCCCAATTAATATGAGAGGCCTTCAATATCTGGTCATAAAAGATCAAAACAATGCCGTAAAGACTCGATAAGGATTTCATGCAATTCTTAAAAAAATTAACACATTTATAAAAATACTATCCAATTAAAATGAGAGCAAGCATATGGCACGCAACCCGTAAATGATGTTTATGACACGGAGCTGTTGTTCAAAGTTGAATGGTGAATGAAAATAAAGCCGTCGAATAAAGGACGTTATAAAGAGAGCTACTTAAAGTATTATGTCAATTTTTGTGCTTCCGATCACAGGTCAGGCATCAATGTAGATTCAGAGCAGTCATTTGATCGGTCTTTTGAGCATGAAGATGATGAAATGCTGATAAATCTTACCAATTCGCGGACAAGGAAATTAGATTATTCCTCCGACTTTGACTACAACAAGCTTTTGGTAGATTCATCACCCATTGACACATATTTTACGGAAATATAAGCATGATTCGTTGCCATAATGAATTGATTTATACAGTTTTACATGTATTAGAGGACCAGGTTTGACTACTTTATGAAGCAATATTGCGTGGAAAAACATTTTTTGATTTGGAAACAGTTTTAATGGAAATAGAAGTAAAACGATTCAATTTTGTTGAGAAATATACAAAGACAAAGCATGTATCTCCGTCATGAATGGCATTTTTCGTCAACAATATTCCCTGCAATTGATGACAAAACAGGAAAACAAATTAGGGATCTCTCAGGGGGAACATTGTATAATTCACACCGCAATATACAGTTTCATTGTTTGTCTAATTTTCTTCACCTTAATCATAATATGTATGTATCACTAAAAAATTAAAAATAACATCAATTTAAAGGAAATTTTGCTCTCGTCGTCCTTTATTCTCTGTGAAAATCTATTGGATTAATGAAAATTGCATTAATCTTGATTTAATTAACAATACCCCAATCAGTGACGATTATCGAAGATAATCCTGTGCAAATAGGTACCTAGGATGACTGAATATGTATGCGTTAATGGTCTCCGATAATCGGATGGTTTATACCTATGGTGCCAAAGATAAGCCTGATCTCTATACCTTAAAGGGATTAAAAAAGTTTTCCAACCCACAGGTAGTAGATGAATAAATAAAATACACTATTACAAAGGTGAAAAAGTAAGTGATGATCAAGTTCTCCTGTTTACACTATTTCTATCCTGCATCTCCAAAAGAATATTGACTTTTATACTTAATAAATGTCAGTCAGTCATTTGTACAAGTAAAAGAATTTGTTCTGAGGAAGGGTTGAGACAATCATGATCAATTCAATCAACATAAAATTAAGAAAAACATATTCTGTATAATAGCGGTTTCAAAGAATTCCGTTGCTTAAACCAATTGACCCCATACCCATAGTTTTAAGAGGGTACCATGGACAGTCATATCAATGTTATACTTTACACAGGACTACCACAATGTGTAATATTTCTATTTCTATCAAAACGGGTTTTTACATCGCATACACATTATTTGAGTTATGTTATAATGCTCAACTCATTTTGATGAAGGAATACCCATTGCTCAACAGCCAAAACAAGCTGGTCAAGCCTAGTCAAACCAACAACATTCCATAGATTAATCGGAAGTATGTCTGTCATAAAAGTCTGAATACTGTCAACAAAATTTTAACCCATGCAGGGAGGTGCCACGTGATTTCAAGTTCTGTACTCTAACCACTATGGCCCCAGATGTTTTATATGAGCAATTTTAATTACCTGTAATTCAGTGGCCAAGTTACTCTGAGCCTGTTTAGCCGACACCTCCATGTCATAGGCAGCCTTCTTCAGTTCGAAATCTCTCTGGGCGTGGGCAATCTCAATGTCGTTGGCATACCTTGAGGCCATTCTTCTCTCCTCCGCTTCAGCTTCCTACAATTATAATCAACAGCATGACCCCCCTGACCTCATGACGAACAATAGGCCGCCATTTTATTATCATCTTAACTCGTCACAGTAATCACCCCTTGATGCATTGTATTGATAACTGCCACCACAAGACTTTCATCCAAATTTCATGTGAAATTTAATAATGTTGCTTTTTCTTTAGTTTTTACCAGATATAGTAATTAATTTAGTATCAATGTCTTCTTGTGTTGAATTCTGTCCAATATAATTGCAAAATCTTTACAAATAAGTTGCAAATGGATGATTTTTGGCTGGTTGCCATCTTTAATCGCAACTTTTGTTTCTAGGCAGTTGGTCATACATGTGACATTTGAGATGGCAGTGATCAATCCCATTGACTGTCAGGAGTTTGATAATCACTCAGTCAGTGGTTATATTTGATTAAAAACTAATTTATTTCCATCTGATAAATGATTGATTGTGAAGCAATTTCTGTCAACTAACTTGCTTCACAGTCTTTATATTGCTTCCTGAAAACACAAGCAGTACTCATACTACCCTTAGAATGCTGGGTTATTTTCTTAAAATAGGGTTTTGTGTTGCCTGCTTTCCAACACCTTAAACATCTGCTCAATTTAGATGAGGAAAAATACTCAGAGAAGCAAACAGGTTATAACAAAGGCCAGCAGCAAATTTACTTGGCGGCTGGCCTCGATCTAAATAGCATACCAGACTCAATCCACAAAGTTCGCAAAAGAACAGTTTTTGGTTTTAAAGAGCAAAAGTTAGAATAAATCATATGATGTCCTAAAATGTGTTTCAGTCATACGACATCATTCAATGCACCTATTCAAGTTTGTAGTATTTATTCAACAACATTAAACTTTATTCTTTACATGTTACAGACTGTTTTCAACATATTCACAATCGAGGTTTTCTCTTGACCTCTTGATTTGTGCTAATTTTTGGGGACTTTTGACCCCTTAGGTATAGAATTGTGAATGGAAAATAATGATCTATCTTAGGTATAGAATTGTGAATGGAAAATAATGATCTTTAGGGGTCATATGAAGAAAATGGTGGTCATTTACTATATAAGTCGGGGGTCAAGAAAAATCCTGCATAATCACTGAATAGTGAGAGCCGAATATATCAAATCAAACTTCGAAAGGATTATTGTTCAGACAGGAGTCATGACCTATGGAAAAGTTTTCCAACCAATGGTGGCTTGACCCAAAATCTGAACAAAAGGAGTTTAAATAAGGCTGTTAATGAATCGAGTTAAAAGGCAAATGGCAGCTATGGTCATATAGTGCAAGCTGTTAAAGAAAGTTCAATAAACAATGTGTCTATAATGAGAATGTCATGTTATCAAACGTTCCAAGCTGATATATTGTGATTTGTCACAGGTGTTACTTGTCAATGGAAGACTTGCCAGAGCCTTATTTAACCCATTACCAAACAATAATGACATTAGACCAGTTTGTTGCAGATGCCTCTGGAAAACATTATGGGAAAAGGTGAAATTGCTCATAAGAGCAATTTCTCCTTTTCCCACAATGTTTTCTGCCTTATCAGAAGTTTTTTTATTGGGCATTTGGTAAAGGGTTATGGATTTGGCAGAATAGAAATGATCATGTTAAAATGGCGAGGTAATACAATAGAAAGAGTAAAAAAGCCATATATGAGAAATAAAACACATACCACAGAACACATAACACATGACACATAAAAATAACAATGGTTCAAGGTTGAACCACATATGATCTTGACCAGCATTACGAGCATTCAATGAAAGCCTATAGTGAGACGAATCATTGGTGTCCCACAGACTTGAATTAACCCCAGAAAGAATATAACTGAAGCATGGGTTTCAAATTAAGACACAAGTATTCCGAGCATAACTCTCTTCCGACTAAGCTATTGAGTTTGGCAAAAGTAAAAGACTATCACTGTAAACCCACACAGCATTAATTTAACTTCAAGACATGGCAAGTTTAACCCTTTAGCGCTGGAACCAACTTCATACTTATGCAAACAGATTAGTTCCAGGCCAGCCGCCAAGTAAATTGATGGCTGGCCTGTGATCTAACCTGTTTGCTGCATTGAGTATCTTTCCTCAACAAAATTAAGCAGGTAATCAAGGTTTTGGAAAGCAGACGACACAGAAATCTATCCTTTTAAATTACCCAGCATTCCAAGGGTTAAGCCTGTGGCATGTTACTAAAGTTATGAAGTATGTGATCTACTATAATTAAATCTTTGAAATGAATAGTATGCTTATGAAGGTTTCATGATATATTAATGATACTATCTAAATAAATGATTTGTAGAGCAATGGCCTAATAATATATATTACAAATCCATCAGGGTTTTCATTAAGAATCAATTGCCAATGCAAACTATCGGTCAATATCCCTTGTGAATGGGTTACTTCATCCCCCATCATATAGTCTGATAAAGGAGTGTTGTCTGGCTGAATATGTTAGATCTCAACTGAACCTGTTATTTCAAATCTTAATGAAAACCCTGTCTATGCTGTTTTAGTGTGTGTTGTAATGACATAAGGGCCTGGGAAGCTTGCATCAAAAGGAATCAAGTATGGGGTCATATCAAGAATCACGATCCAAAAGACAAACACTCGAAACAAAACACAGGCGACAGAAAAAAGAGGACAATTTCCCTTGCTTACATCCATTCCCTTATCAAAACTATTGTGATTTGAGAGAAACAGCTAGACAGAGAATTAGACAAAGACTATTCCACACCCAACGTAATTTGTCAGACCTAACTCTGTGATATATAACTTTACCACTCAAGGGTAACGTTTTACTAAACCACTTAAGGAAAATGGATACATTTTTAATGAAAACACAATATTGTAATCTGCTATTGCTTTTAAATTTGGACCAGTCACATGTCCAACAATGGGGACTGGAGTCAATAATTAAAATAACATTCCACAACAGAAACATACTTGCTTATCATACAGCATTCACAAACATTCATGCATTGACGTTCACAATACAAGTCACATGTACACATTAGATTTCATCCATGCCATAACTTAAATGTATGCCAAAAACTCTCTGCAAAACTCCATAAGACAGCCAGGTAACTACATCTCAAGGAAATCGAAAATAGCCACCAAGCTTTGAACCTATGTGCAGCAGGGCCATGTGATTTCAAGTTCTGTACCCTTAACCACTAAGCTAAATTACCCAGTGTGCCATAGAAAGAAGTCATTGACACTCAATGGTTTGGTTGTTTTCATGTCATGTTAGGAACCTGCAATCTTCTGTACATGAGGCAGACACTTTACTTCTGCTTCGCCATAATGATCAATATTACTCTACTGGTTTATGTGGGATTTAACAGTGTGTTAACAATTTTCTTAAGTATGGTTTTTCTCCATTAACCAGTACTAAGTAAGTGCTCTAAAGTCTCTTGCCAAAGGACACACACAATACCTGAAGTGCCAGAGGGGCTTGAACCCCAGACCTCCAATTCTAAGCCTGCCATCTTAACCACTGGGCCATGCATGACCCTGTGAATATTACGCGAATCACCTATTGGTGACTTACAGGTATATGTTTGAATCATAACCAGTCCTTTCTCTGGGCAAGTGCATGGCAATAAAATTTATATGGGGGAATGAATGTGCCTCAACTCAAGGGTTATCCCTTTCCCAAACAATAACGGCATTGGACCACTTTGTTGCAGATGACTTTAGAAAACATTGAGGGAAAAGGAGAAATTGCTCTGACGAGCAATTTTTCTTTTTCCACAATGTTTTTTTGCCCCCTATCAGAGGATTATTTTCCAATTTCATCACATTTTGAAATGTCGTCAGCAAACTCTTTCAATTTGGGACTGTCGAAAGTTTGTTGTTTGTGAAAGGGTTAAACTAATAAGTGCAACAGGGCAAATCACAGTAAATTGGTCATATCATTAACCTTGTGCATACACATGCTGTGTCATTCTAAAAGCTTTTAAAGGTTGTAGCATTTTGCAGCTATTTTATTGTTTCTACTGCATATAAATGTTTTCTCTTACTCTCTCTCGCTCTCTCACTGAATCAAACATTCTTTTACACCAATTAACACATTAACTAGGAAAGTTGCAGCACAAATTATTGAAAAAAAAGATAGCAAAAATTATTTTTGTTATAAAGAAGATTCTTATTCAGAAGATTTTGGTTTTGGAAAGCTGAAAAGTCTGCCATAGGTACCATTAGGAATTAGCAGGGACAGTCCTTGCCTTTCATAATACGACAACCATCATTCAATACCCCAGATAAGATTATCATTCCTTACAATAAAACACTTGCTTGTCTAGCAATGAACCCATAATGCAGGCTTCACACACTAATCATACACACAGACACGCTTTCAATCTCTTAAGTAGAAAACTTGATAGAAAACTCCTGAATGTAAAAAAAAACCTTTCAAAACACAAAATGATTTCTTAAATGTCTCAATCTCTAAAAAGCCAGATAAAAGAGAAGCAATGAATGACATTACACTACACATAATATGTTTTTATATCACCTTTATACCGGAGTCCTTTTGGGCTTCAGCTTCACCAACCCTAGCGTCCCGTTTGACCTGGGCTGTTCGGGCCATACCCAGAGATTTGAGATAGCCCTAATTGATAAAGTTGTAACATGTAGATGAGACATATGATTCAAAAGTCATGTGACCACCCTCTTGGATGATGATGTGGTAAAGGATAATGTATATGTATGACCTCTTCTGATTTGCATATTGTCTGTGTCTTATTTGTTTTTACTGTTTTTTTCGCATTTGCCGTTTGGTACAGGCCTAAGCCTGTGACACCATTAAGTCTCTAAATTGTTTGAGGATAAGAGCTTGGTTTTTATTTACATTTTTCATACACATTTTTTATATGCTTTTATATACTTTTTGTAACTGAATCAACCAAAAAACAATCAAGAGAGGATCTTTTCATTTCCAAAGCCATTGCAAAAACAAATTTGCTAGTTAGACACAGACTTCCCTAACAAAGCAAAAGTTCCATACATTTACATAATCTTAACACCACTGAATATGCATGGTATGGACATGTTTGGCGCACTGCCTTCCAGGCATTACACCCTAGATACAGAATGTAAATTATACACAGTGATTCGTTTATCACCTTAATACCCGAGTCCTTCTTAGCCTCAGCCTCGCCGATCTTGGCATCTCGCTTTACCTCTGCCGTTCTCTTCATACCAAGTGACTGTAGATAACCCTAAAATTCACACATAAAAAGATAGCATACATACAGTAAATTATAGTTTGCATTGAACGCATCTGTTTTATCTGCTCTTGTGTATTGGCAGGCTGTAATGGTTAATAATGCTAGAATCAAATAAATCCATCCCTTCCCTAACTACTGCCGCCTGATTATAAGTTTAAATTGAACAGAATACTTTCCTTTATCAAAGTAAAACTTAACACTTGTACCACTTTGTAAAAAAAGACTAATGATTTATCTTTCAGAGTTCCAATTTAGGGGCATGTTCCACGAACTACATTCTTTATTTCTTCTCTAAGCCCTATAGTGGATAGACATCAGAATTGGGTAGAAACTTTTGTGATTGAAGGATAAATTACCCAAAACAAGCTGTTTATCCATTTATCACAATGATTTATAATGTCATCCAAACAAGGTTATTTAAGTATCGTGCTTAACACTGTGTCAACAATTTTTCAGTTATGTTACAGCTTTCCTGGGTCATCCAGTATTATGCTAGGGCTCTGAAGTGACTCCAACGAAACAAAAGGTTCAAACCAGGGACCCCAACGTTCCAAGCACACCACCTTCACAATTGGGCCACGTTTATGATATAAAGAAATTAATGGGACCAAACAATAAATGTACACAATATGAACAAGTAATGCTTTTTATCACAACAATTTCTAATGTAATCTAAAGCAGATTCATAGAAATGAGGTTATTTGGTGACCAGTTGCATGAATGAATTCAAAACCCCATTCCATTTAAAGGCCTTTTAAAACATTAAAAAAATTATTCATCAAGCGCTCTATCAGTCAAAACATGTTTGTCTGCTTTGAAAAGGCGAAAGTGGCATACAAGTGTACATGGATAAACCCATTTGCTCATATAAACTGCACCTTATTTGCAAAATCTAAATGAAAACAGCATACAACGATTATAAAGAGGAAAAAATAATTATCTTATTTAGTGTTATTTGATATGAACCATGGCAGTTGAAAGAGAGTTGTCAAACTATTTGGGCCGCGTTACGCGAAAAGGGGCACTCGGACATAAAAAAACCCGCTGACTCAGCTCTTTCTTAGCGCTATTATTCCAGCATCTAGTCAGGACTGTTATCATTTGTATTTATTTAAAGGTAGAACTTGATGTCCTCTAAGATGGAAAACAGTGTAACCCCAGACCAGCCGCCACGTCACTGACGTGGAGGCTGGTCTGGGGCTACACTGTTTGCTATGTCCGTGTGCCCCTTTTCCCCGTGACGTGGCCCATTTCTCCTTTGGCCACAATGATTTCTTACAGTTACACCACAAAGGGTGTACAGTGATTTCTCGTTAATCCGAACACGTCCGTTCCCAACAAAATGTCCGGATTACCGATTCATCCGGACTAATGAAGTAGCGCATGTTCTTATACACATTAAGACATAAATGGTCTGTATGCATGTGTATACTTATAACACTTTAGCAAACGCCAATTTGTCGACCGTCCCAAAAATAATCTTCTGATATGGCAGAAAACATTGTGGGAAAAGGAGAAATTGCTCGTCACGAGCAATTTCTCCTTTTCCCACAATGTTTTCAAAAGTTGTCTGCAACAAACTGGTCAAATAATTTCGTTCCCTTACAATTTCGTCAGGCTTGCGGGATATTCGGATAATCGGGGTCCGGATCAACGAGGCTTCACTGTACTGTAATGGGTATAATAATGAGGTAAACTCAGGATTCCTCAGTATGCCACAAACACTTAGAAGCCATTCAAATTTATATGTCATATACATGAATATGTCATATATGATATGCAAGCACATATTAAGGGTTCAATACAAAACTATAGTAATTGCTTCACAAATGTGAAGAACTTACTCTAGTCTTGTATTGAACCCTTGATTTGTGATATGCACTGTCACTTATGATCAGTATACACTTCTATGCCATATGAAAGTCATATACACATATGGCACATATACATGTACACAAAAATGCCATGTACACATACCTCCTCATCACGAATATCCTTCAGTGTGTAACTCACTACACATATACCCATGTTGACCAGATCAGAGGAGGCAACATCAAATACTTGTTTCGAAAACTTCTTTCTGTCTTTGTAGATTTCCTGGAAAGAAAAAACAAAATTACAAGTAAATTTCAGAAACTTGGCACAGGTAAAAGACACTTCACTCTTTTTGTTTATGATATTAATGCTTTGTCAACATTTTTAATGGGTATAAGGCCTCATACATGGCAAACTGAGTTTATATATATCTAAAGCCTACTTTGTTATTGATGAGAAAATTGAAAACAATTGCAGACCAAACTATTTACATTGATTTTGAAAAATGACATATTTCAAATTTGATGGTTGAAACCATCGTAACTTAAGGTGAAGTTATTTGCTAAAAAGAAACTTCACCTTTTGACAAATCATTTTGCTAATTGGGTAAAATAAGAATATAAATCGAGGAAAGGTGTTAAAAAAATAAGAAAAATTTATCCTTAAATTTTCACTGAGACAAATTTAAGGTGTTTAAAAAGGGGGCCCATTGAAATTTAATTTAGAAAAGTAATTAAAGGATGACTGGGGTCCATGGGTAGAGTTTCTTCCTCAGAACATTAGGGTCACAGGTTCAAATCCCATGTGTAACAGCATACACTTTGTGACCATTCAGCAATCCACATTCAACCTGTGGAGTAACTGTTAAGTATCCAGGAAGCTATTTGAGGAGTGACTTTTTAAGACATAAGAAGTTGCTTCACAGTTCATATAAAACAAATAAGTTTAAACCTAAAAACTAAATATGTATTACCTCTACTGTCATATTTCCCATGATGGCTCGCTGGTGACCCTCCAATGTTTCCTGGGCCACCCTCTCTATTTCCCTCTCGTTCTTCCCAAGGAACAGCTCACACGCAGAAGCCAACATTTCCTGGCTCGAGCCCTGGATCTTTACCTACACAAGGAAATAAGTTTTCATCTAATTGAGTTTAGTTTAAAATTATTCTTTTTACATTTATTGTGATAGAAGTGAAGCTTGAAGTTTATTAGAATCACTCTCGCTGACTGCTTCCTGGTTAATTAACCAGTACTTGTGCCAATTCGAGGGCTAGTCCAGGCAATTTGGGACCCTCTGCACAAGAGGATGATGCTCTACCTCTGCACCACAAATTGAGTTTGAGATCCCCTATAGAGATTTATGAAAGTAATATCTGCCTAAGATATACCTTCTTATACCAAAACTTTCGGATAAATCAGTTATTGTTTGATAATTAAATTGAAGAAATCTTTTTATAGGACATATATGTTTTCATGTCAAAAGAATCATTAAATCAATTTTAGTTAAATAAAACTATATAAAATTCATGAAAGACAAAATAATAAATGTCCTAAAGCAAAATTTCTTCTTGTGCCTCTAATCTCTATTTTTTCTTTGGTATTCATGAAACAAGCAGATTTTTAAGTCTAACAATCTATTGATGGAAATTGAAAATTTTGGAATTATATCACTACATGGAAAAATTGAAATTATATCACTCCAATTAAGGGTTTCTCAACACCCTCTCATTGTCTCAGCTTATGTAAAGCAACAAACAAAATTGTTAAAACAGATTTTCACAGAAATAAATTTATCAATGTAACGTATGTTGCTGAAATAAGGTAGCTAGTATTCTATACCATGAATAATCATTTAAAGAAGATGTGTGTATTTGTTCAGCGGCATTTAGCCTGTGCAAAAAAATTATTGACACATATACACAAATGGACCTAGTGGAAAAATTATCTTGGAAGGTGTATATGTGAACAACACTATATATAGGAATCACAACAAGAGTAATATTTATGCCAGCCATGCAAAACTAAAGGGTAAAGAAATGAATCAGCCCGACACCTTACACAACTTCACATCAGTTTGCCGCATCGTCTGCATAAATCTTATGAAACCAAAGAATATTGTTCTTCAACCCTTTTAAGTGCTGGAACCAATTTATGCTTATGCAAACAGGTTGAATCCAGGCCAGCCACCAAGTAAATTGGTGGCAGGCTTGTGATCTAACCTGTTTGCTACTCTGTGTATCTTTCCTCATCAACCTCAATGCAGCAGGCAAGACATGCAGAAAGCTCCTGCAGGAGCTTTCTTCATGTTTTGCCTGCTGTATTAAGCTGTCAACGGTCTCAACAAACAGATCTGATGGCATTTTTGTTGGCTGCTTAAGACAGGTTTTACTGTACTATAATACTGACCCAAGGATAACTATAGATCCATGAGCTTTCATATCCCTTTATGAGGGGAAGGGTTGGTTTATTGTTTGAATGTCATACTCAGGGCTCACGCTGTCGGTCGCCAAATGCGCCAAATGCGAATATTATTTCATTCTGGCGAAAGATTTCCCGATTTGGCGAATTTGCTTGGCGCATGTATTTTTCATTCAACTTTACCATATTTCCACCTGTCCGGACATAACAGACAGTTAAGTCTTTTGACACACTTAACAGTATCTCTGAAAACCTCAAATTAATCCGCTAATTGTTATCCCCGTGTCAAACAATGCCTGAGGCGTGTATTAATCGGGTCTTTATTATGTGTAAACAACTCGACACACTTGATTGGCAGACTCGATGCGGTTGTTCCACGAAAACCAATTACTATTTACCGCATTCCGTCCAGTGTTTTAGGATGCGTGGTAGAATGCGAGAATTTAAAGAGGGTTAATTTGTAAAGTATTTTGATATTGACAGTTCGCTTCCTTCGTTGATGCAACGTTACTATTCAAATTGCGATCCTCTATTATTAATCATTCAAATCATCATACCCGAGTCTTGACGAGAGTAAAAACAAATAGACCTAAGATCATGTTTACTTTCCATTTATCTATCGGACATTTCTAAAATAAATAACAAAACTGAGAATTCAGAAATGTATAGACTTCAATATGATTTGATGTTATCTGAGATAAAAGATTCGTTTTGATTTTGTCACTCAAAGCGTAGCCTTTAGTTATACCATCTTTGGTTTAAATTTGTTCGGAAGGGGAAGGGGAATGTCTTGGATTTTTTTTTTTTAACATAATATTTTTATTGGCATTACACATTACATTTTTATGACATTATAATTTTAATAAAAATGGTGAAACATAACAAACAGAAATAATTTACAAAGAGGATTTAACACATATGTACATATAACATGAAAAGTGTTTAAAATAAAGGAATTTTAATTGGTGCCATTTGCTCAGAATTTGGCTCCTACTTCTTTAATTTGGCTCCTATTTTTGTCATTTGGCGAATGTGCTGGCGCAGACTTTTTTCCAGCCAGGGTGAGCCCTGCATACTAACCAATGTTAATGGATGAATTACACATGGCACAACACCACTGTATGAATTTCCAAAACAATAATATTTGATGATGATAATACTGGTGATTGTAATGATAATGATGTTGATAATGACAATATCCATGAAAATGGTGACAATGCTGTTGATGCTAAAGATGATAATGTTTGCAATTGTGATGATAATGATAATGATGATGACGATGATGATGACCATCATGATGGTGATGATAATATTGATGAAGATGACAATGTTGATGATGTAGACAATATTATTGCAATGATAATACTTTTGATGAATGATAAAGATTATTGTTGATGAACCATTATGATGGTAATGATGATGGTGATGATGATGATAAAGATGGTAATGATGAACCATTATGATGGTAATGATGATGGTAATGATAATGATGGTAATGATGAACCATTATGATGGTAATGATGAACCATTATGATGGTTATGATGAACCATTATGATGGTAATGATGATGGTAATGATGAACCATTATGATGGTAATGATGAACCATTATGATGGTAATGATGAACCATTATGATGGTAATGATGAACCATTATGATGGTTATGATGAACCATTATGATGGTAATGATGGACCATTATGATGGTAATGATGATGGTAATGATGGTAATGATGGACCATTATGATGGTAATGATGAACCATTATGATGGTTATGATGAACCATTATGATGGTAATGATGAACCATTATGATGGTTATGATGAACCATTATGATGGTAATGATGAACCATTATGATGGTTATGATGAACCATTATGATGGTAATGATGGTTATGATGGACCATTATGATGGTTATGATGATGGTAATGATAATGATGAACCATTATGATGGTAATGATGATGGTAATGATGGTAATGATGGACCATTATGATGGTAATGATGATGGTAATGATAATGATGGTAATGATGAACCATTATGATGGTAATGATGAACCATTATGATGGTAATGATGAACCATTATGATGGTAATGATGAACCATTATGATGGTTATGATGAACCATTATGATGGTAATGATGATGGTAATGATGAACCATTATGATGGTAATGATGAACCATTATGATGGTAATGATGAACCATTATGATGGTTATGATGAACCATTATGATGGTAATGATGGACCATTATGATGGTTATGATGAACCATTATGATGGTTATGATGAACCATTATGATGGTAATGATGATGGTAATGATGGTAATGATGGACCATTATGATAGTTATGATGAACCATTATGATGGTTATGATGAACCATTATGATGGTAATGCTGGTGGTAATGCTGGTAATGATGGACCATTATGATGGTAATGATGAACCATTATGATGGTTATGATGAACCATTATGATGGTTATGATGAACCATTATGATGGTAATGATGATGGTAATGATGGTAATGATGGACCATTATGATAGTTATGATGAACCATTATGATGGTAATGCTGGTGGTAATGATGGTAATGATGGACCATTATGATAGTTATGATGAACCATTATGATGGTAATGATGATGGTAATGATGGACCATTATGATGGTAATGATGAACCATTATGATGGTTATGATGAACCATTATGATGGTAATGATGAACCATTATGATGGTTATGATGAACCATTATGATGGTAATGATGATGGTAATGATGAACCATTATGATGGTTATGATGAACCATTATGATGGTAATGATGGACCATTATGATGGTAATGATGAATCATTATGTTGGTTATGATGAACCATTATGATGGTAATGATGAACCATTATGATGGTTATGATGAACCATTATGATGGTAATGATGATGGTAATGATGGTAATGATGAACCATTATGATGGTTATGATGATGGTAATGATAATGATGGTAATGATGAACCATTATGATGGTAATGATGAACCATTATGATAGTAATGATGGACCATTATGATGGTAATGATGAACCATTATGTTGGTTATGATGAACCATTATGATGGTAATGATGAACCATTATGATGGTTATGATGAACCATTATGATGGTAATGATGATGGTAATGATGGTAATGATGGACCATTATGATAGTTATGATGAACCATTATGATGGTTATGATGAACCATTATGATGGTAATGCTGGTGGTAATGATGGTAATGATGGACCATTATGATGGTAATGATGAACCATTATGATGGTTATGATGAACCATTATGATGGTAATGATGGACCATTATGATGGTTATGATGAACCATTATGATGGTTATGATGAACCATTATGATGGTTATGATGAACCATTATGATGGTAATGATGATGGTAATGATGGTAATGATGGACCATTATGATAGTTATGATGAACCATTATGATGGTAATGCTGGTGGTAATGATGGTAATGATGGACCATTATGATAGTTATGATGAACCATTATGATGGTAATGATGATGGTAATGATGGACCATTATGATGGTAATGATGAACCATTATGATGGTTATGATGAACCATTATGATGGTAATGATGAACCATTATGATGGTTATGATGAACCATTATGATGGTAATGATGATGGTAATGATGGTAATGATGAACCATTATGATGGTTATGATGAACCATTATGATGGTAATGATGGACCATTATGATGGTAATGATGAACCATTATGTTGGTTATGATGATCCATTATGATGGTAATGATGAACCATTATGATGGTAATGATGGAATTCATTATGATGGTAATGATGAACCATTATGTTGGCTATGATGAACCATTATGATGGTAATGATGGTAATGATGAACCATTGCGATGGTTAAGGATGGAACTTACTATGATGGTAATGATGATGGTACGATGAACCACATGATGGTTATGATGAACCATTATGATGGTAATGATGGACCATTATGATGGTAATTTATGAACCATTATGTTGGTTATGATGATCCATTATGATGGTAATGATGAACCATTATGATGGTAATGATGGACCATTATGATGGTAATGATGAACCATTATGTTGGTTGCGATGAACCATTATGATGGTAATGATGAACCATTATGATGGTTGCGATGAACCATTATGATGGTAATGATGATGGTAATGATGGACCATTATGATGGCAATGATGATGGTAATGATAATGATGGTAATGATGAACCATTATGATGGTGAACATGTCCGCCATGATGATAGTGATGAACCATTATGATGGTAACATGAAACCATGATGGTTATGATGAACCATTATGATGGTAATGATGGTTATGATGGACCATGATGGTAATGATGATGGTACGATGGACCATTATGATAGTTGGTGATGAACCATTATGATGGTAATGCTGGTGGTAAATGATAGTTATGATGAACCATTATGATGGTTATGATGAACCATTATGATGGTAATGCTGGTAGTAATGATGGTAATGATGGACCATTATGATGGTAATGATGAACCATTATGATGGTTATGATGAACCATTATGATGGTAATGATGAACCATTATGATGGTTATGATGAACCATTATGATGGTAATGATGATGGTAATGATGAACCATTATGATGGTTATGATGAACCATTATGATGGTAATGATGGACCATTATGATGGTAATGATGAATCATTATGTTGGTTATGATGAACCATTATGATGGTAATGATGAACCATTATGATGGTTATGATGAACCATTATGATGGTAATGATGATGGTAATGATGGACCATTATGATGGTAATGATGGTAATGATGAACCATTATGATGGTAATGATGAACCATTATGATGGTAATGATGGACCATTATGATGGTAATGATGAACCATTATGTTGGTTATGATGAACCATTATGATGGTAATGATGAACCATTATGATGGTTATGATGATGGTAATGATGGTAATGATGGACCATTATGATGGTAATGATGAACCATTATGATGGTAATGATGGACCATTATGATGGTAATGATGAACCATTATGATGGTAATGATGAACCATTATGATGGTTATGATGAACCATTATGATGGTAATGATGATGGTAATGATGGACCATTATGATGGTAATGATGATGGTAATGATAATGATGGTAATGATGAACCATTATGATGGTAATGATGAACCATTATGATGGTAATGATGAACCATTATGATGGTAATGATGAACCATTATGATGGTTATGATGAACCATTATGATGGTAATGATGAACCATTATGATGGTTATGATGAACCATTATGATGGTAATGATGATGGTAATGATGGTAATGATGGACCATTATGATGGTAATGATGATGGTAATGATGAACCATTATGATGGTAATGATGAACCATTATGATGGTAATGATGAACCATTATGATGGTAATGATGAACCATTATGATGGTTATGATGAACCATTATGATGGTAATGATGATGATAATGATGGTAATGATGGACCATTATGATGGTAATGATGAACCATTATGATGGTTATGATGAACCATTATGATGGTAATGATGAACCATTATGATGGTTATGATGAACCATTATGATGGTTATGATGAACCATTATGATGGTTATGATGAACCATTATGATGGTTATGATGGACCATTATGTTGGTTATGATGAACCATTATGATGGTTATGATGATGATAATGATAATATGGATTCATGATGATGACCATGAACTATGATAATGACAGTAATTGTTGATGAACTATACTGATGACAATGATGAAGATGACAATGATAACGCAATACCTGAGCGATCCCTGTGACCTGTATAGCGACACCCAGTTTGGTGTAGACAGCTGGACTTGTAATGGAGAGTGTAAGAACGTTCAGGGAGAGTCTGAAAGCATAACAATACAACACCCAACATAAAATGTGAGCAATCAGATGTCACAACTATCAGGAAAACATAACATAGAGTCTAACCCATGATAAGAGTTCATTATGATGGTTTTTAAACTGCATCATAATTTATCTGGGTTTTTTTCCCACCACAATATCACAGCGATCTGGAAACCTAAACTCAAAGAATGAGATAAGAGATATGTATTTCTTTGGTTAGTATTATTTCATCTCAGAAATCTACATTGTTGTAACTCATAAATATAATCTAACATGAGGTAAGAGCTTACAAGATTTTACTGATTATAAGGATTCTTTCTGTTTGTAACATCTGAATGCAAAAAATAAAAGTCTTTAAGACAACCACAAATAAAACATGATCATAATTGTAATGACTAAAGAAGCAAAGGAAAAGCATGGGTAATGAACAGGGACTGCTATGATAAAACATGCATTACATGACATGAAAACGAATGGTATCAAATTGACCAAGAACAAACTACCAGACTTATTATAGAGAGAAATACACCAAACCCTTACTCCATTAGATTATGTTACTATGACACATTTGTTTTATTATTTGTTAGAAACCAGTGCACTGTGACAAAAGGGATGCTTTTAATGACTATCAGGGAAAAAAGTTAATAGTCTAAATTAATAACACTGGAAGAAAGCTTTATTAAAAAAAAAGAATTAAACACATTCTTATCTGTCAAAAGTTTGTATCATATGTACTTAAAAGCTTTTTGAAAGTCTGTGTTTGTTGTTTTGTTAAAGCCTCAATGCATCCTCTAATATCTACTATATTGCAATGCCAGGCTTATCATGTATGGAGGAAGAACCCTTACTTTACTGCCAATATGGGCCGGCAAAGATAGACTGCCAGGAAATTACCTCTCTTAAAAAAAATAAACCTAGCCTGACCCTGATTTGAACCCATAAGGAGAGGTGCAGTGTGAATTCAAGTTATATACCCATGAAACAAGATCATCATATGCATTGAGGAAAGGGTTTACCCTTATAGTGCTGCAAACGACTTCATGCTTATGCAAACATGTTGAATCCAGGCCAGCCACCAAGTAAATTGTCTAACCTGTTTGCTACTCTGAGTATCTTTCCCCAACAAAGTCAAGCAGATATTTAAGGATTTGGAAAGCACATGACACAAGCATCTATTTTTAGAAAATCACCCAGTATTCTAAAGGTTAACTGAAGCTCCGAAATCCAATAAATGGGAAGGAATGGACAGAAGCTTTCTAACTGTTGCTATGGCATCCCTATCAAATCAACAATTCCAGATCCTGGGACCACTATTCAAATTGTATTTATTGATTGAATGGTTCACACCAACTAGATAAGGAAAATATTGGGAAATTTCTTTTGGAATGTATTTTATAAACAATACTTCAAATTATGCATTGTTAAAACTCATTGCAATGGTGTAACCAAGGTGACTGAAATGAAATGTAAAACATGAGTAGTCAAAGGCATAATTATGCTTCCTAGCTATATCTGTAGCATCGATTGATCCAAAATATGTTCAAGGCCGGTTATTGTATATCATTACCTTTCCCCCCAAAGTGAGGCATGGGTGAAATTGTATCAGTTTATGTTGAATCAAAATGACAAATGAATGAGCATTTCTTTATCTAACCTTAAAAACATTTTGAAAAATGGATAATTTGCTCATCATGTGAAAATGTCGCTATTATTTCAAGGCTTTTATTGCTTTCATGGTTGAACTGGATACCGAATACGCGAAAAGGATAAAGGAAAAATTTTTTTTTAGCAATTCTGGAGAAAATTGTGACAGGCCATGACAAATTCCAGACAGACATTTCTGTCATATGTAAAGGAAGCCAGGATTTCGTTGTTTCTTTTGTATTTTGGGATTTTGATTGGACAAACACTTTATAAAAAAAAAAACACTCATTTCTCCTTAGTACAAACTGTGACTGTCAAAAAACCCCACTCTTATTGCAAGTAGATAGGTTATCTCTTGTTCTGAACTTTTCAATGACAGAAAAAGTAGGTACATTTGTGTTTTAAACCTGCATTTCTATGAATTAACATGTCAAGAATATTGATATACAGCCATTGTACAGAAACACTCTACTCTTTCAGTGCATAAACACTTAGACATCTAGTTGTTTTTTTTACTTCCTTTTTGCAGTAATGTTGTGATGCAAAGTAGATAAACCAAACTTAACACCCTTTACCAAACACCAAATTTTTGACTGCCCCAAATTGAAAGTTTGCAGACGATATTTCAAAATGTGATTAAATTGGAAGTTAATCTTCCGAAGGGCAGAAAACATAATGGGAAAAGGAGAAATTGCTTGTTAAGAGCAATTTCTCCTTTTCCCACAATGTTTTCCAGAGTTGTCTGCAACGAACTGGTCAAATGTGGTTATTTTTTATTGTTTGGTCATGGGTTATACAAGGATTTGGGAAGGCAAGGTAGAATTATTGATATTTAATTAATAAGTCTGGCATTGATGATCAACATTTATATCATCACATGTCAACACCAATTTTTTGTTTACCACCCTCTCTCAGTTATATCATCTACAGATAAAGACCAGGTGTTTTGTTATGTAATACCACAGTTAGTTAATTAAAGTCACAAGATAATGCAATAACTAAGACATCTGACATAAATCTAGATTCATAAGAAAAAATAAAATATAAGTGGTAAAGGAATGGGGGGTGTAGGGGATAAAAACCATTAAAAAAAGAGCATACATTTCCTTGTAACTGTCTCATAAAGAATACATGAACATGGGGCTGTTTAAATAAAACAATACATTTAAGCCAAAAGCTTTGTTTTCAGTATCACGCATTACAATACATTGTTTCTAGAATTTCTGATAAATCATAAGTATCTATGATAACAAAAATATTTCGGGTTTCTTCGTATCCTGTCAACCTCTTGACCAATACACATATAATTCTTAGTATGTAATACATATATTTTGGATTATAAGATGACAAGAAATCTTTGAAAGAAAATAATAGAATATGTTTTAAGTGCAATAAATTCGGGTTTTCTGGAAAATTTCAAAAATGAACATTTGAGTTCCCATTTACAAGATCTGAAAAAGCACTAAATTTAATTTCAAAATGGTTTAACCCTTTCCCAATCAACAGATTTTCAACTTTCCCAAATTGAAAGTGTTTGTGGATGACATTTCAGAATGTGATGAAATGGAACCATTTTCTTCAAAAAGAGCAGAAAACATTGTTGGAAAAGGAAGAATTGCTAACTACGAGCAATTTCTCCTTTTCCCACAATGTTTTCTAAAATCGTCTGCAACAAAGTCATCAAATGTCATCATTCTTTGGGAAAGGGTTAATGTTTATATGGTTCAAATGGCTACATATAAACACATCACAACAGCATCTCTAAAGACAGTACAAGACCACTAAAGCATGAGGTGAACAGCCAGTCTGGACGGATATATGCAAGGTTTGGGGACTTACTTGTGCAATACCCGTGACAGAGACTGACACACCAAACTTGGTGTAGACCATGGGACTCTCTATCATAAGGGTCATAGTGTTCAAGTTCATTCTAGGACAGCATAAAGAGTAAAGAAAGACAGGAGTTCAGTCTGAAGTCAACCACAATTAATCTATATATCATGTTGGTAGAATAACTATAATCCACCATTTTGAAGCTCATTTTACAACAGATTATGCACACTAACTTTAGGACATCCTCTGCAAACATTGATTGGGGCCTAAACTTATAGCTTTGAACTGAACAGTTATGGTTCGACCAATGTATACATACAACATAGAATGACCATAGTAACCATACAAAAGAATATGTTTTTCAAAATAGGGGATTATGGGTATTCTACCTGTAGGGATCATGATAAAAAGTAAACCAAGGGTTTCATGCCAGGGGTAGTGAAATTCTATTCAGATTTACTTCAAACTTGTCTGTATATGAAAAATCTTTTACTGCTCTTGTGCGTAAAATAGATAATATATAGTAAAAAATTACCTGTGTGTTTAATTAAGGCTTTTCGAAAAGCAGAGCAATACAGACATTTGATTATGCCACCCCTGCATGCCAACACCAGTCATTTAGAACACTCCAGTACAAGCTTTTTAGATGACAAGTATCTTGTATTAAGCCTGCCTTAAACTAAACAACCTATCATATAGTGCTAAAGAGTGGTTGTTTAAGACACGATTGACTGTACAACTTGTATCAATAATTACAAGCTCATATCTAATTGTCAGTGCTATAACTAAGGTTCAGACTAGAAGCAGCTCACTCTCACTAACTTCTTTGTTGCTTAATTTAAACTTATTTATTTTACATTGATTGTGAAACAAGTTCTTACAACTTAGATAAATCACTCTCAATATTGCTTCTCTTAACCTTATTTACTGGATACTCAATGAAATTGTGTTCATGAGACAATCCAAGTAAGGAACCATTAAAAGAAATATTTGTTTAAAAGACAATTCCTCTTTAAATAATTTTGCAAGTAACTGAGCACAACATGTCCAATATTCTAAACCCCATCAAGAAAGTATGTCCCGTCCTAAATGAAGTCGAGAATAGAAGACAGTCATTAAGTATAGAACAAGTTTCTTTTCTTCTTTTAGAACACAATAGACTCCTTTTTGTTGTCTTCTACAAGAACAAGCCTCCAAATCTATGAGTCTGGTGGAATGTATGGTAAAAATCAAGGAAATAATCAGATTCCTACGGACTTAACCCTTTCCCAAACAATAACAATATTTGATGACTTTGTTGCAGAAGACTTTAAAAAGCATTGTGGGAAAAGGAGAAAATGCTTGTGAGGAGCAATTTTATTTTTCTTTTCCAACAAGGTTTGCTCTTTCTTAAGAATATTGTTCAATTTCATCACATATTGAAATGTCGTCTGCAAACTCTTTCAATTTGGGACAGTCGAAAATTTGTTGTTTGGGAAAGGGTTAAATATTGTTTAGATAAAGCTGAAAACAAGACATTTTGTTTTAAATAATTTCTGATTTAACCAGTGAGGTAAAAAATTGATTATATACGATAACTAAATATTTGATCTATGTTAAAAAGTCAAAAGCTTTGACAAATCAATGATAAAGAAGGTAAAATACAGTTTATTTGAGACACCATAAATAGAATTGTTCAAAGTAAAAATAACAGTATGTGACACTTACAAAGTAGAAACCATTGCATATTTATGAATATCTTGAATATCTTCCTTATAGTGCAAAAACATTACAAGCTAACATTTTGATAAATTCCCTTCATGCAATTTATTTCCTTTCACATACATTCAGTAACAAAAAGCCACTAAGCCTCAATTGTTTTGGGATTGATTTGTATTCATAGGATCTTTCTTAAAACTTTGCATATAAAGAATTTGATTGTATCAAAAGTGCATCAGAAGTGTTTTACTTTGGAACTTTGTCCTAAACCCATAATTCTTTTCATAATCCAAAGCATGTTAATGGTGCCAAATAAAACAAAGAAAATTCTTAAAAACATCTGTCACATTCATGGCATGATTGTCTAAATTAATCATTTGAATAAATATAGGGCAAAGAGGTCTCAGTACACAGTCAACTCTCATATGTATCTCTCTCCATGTTACCGAGAAGTATATTTTGAACTTACCTTTGGAGTTTTTGTACCATAGGCCAGACAAACACTCGACCACCAGGGACAAACTGAGATTGTCCAAGGCAGCATCCTGAAAGAAAAAAATGTATTAAATAACAATTTATCAACATAGCCTAACATTATAGCTATAACAATTCAAGTTAATATTACTTCTTTAATTTCTGATGGGCAATTCAATGTCAACACCAGTTGGCTTGTAAGACTTTAGTCGCCGATCTTTTTCCGTGGCATGGTTGTAATGCGTTGATTTGTTTTTGTTTGGTCAGGCGTGCGAGTAGCTTGTTGGTATTCAGCCTATCAAAATATTCTAAATATTTAGAATATTTTGGGTCTTTTGTGTTTGAATAAGTTTTACTGTTCCCCATTTCAATGAGCATCATCGTCGATTTGATTGGCTATATATAACAGCCATTTCCTAACACTGATAACCTTTACCTTTCAATCATTATAAACACAAGTTTCTGTACAGCTCGAAAAATCTGAACCGGCACTTTTGGGTTTGGACAGGCAACAATTTCAATACTCACGGTCGGGGGGAGGAGGGGGGGATGGCTTGGCTTTTTTTCTTTTTTTAACATAATTTTTTTATTGGCATTACACATTACATATTTATGACAATATAATTTAAATACAAATGGTGAAACATAACAAACAGAAATAATTTACCAAGAGTATTTAACACATATGTACATATAACATGAAAAATGTTTAGAATAAAAAAATTTAAATTGGAGCCATTTACTTAGAATTTGGCTCCTACTTCTTTAATTTGGCTCCTATTTTTGTCATTTGGCGAATGTGCTGGTGCACTTTTTTCCAGCCAGGGTGAGCCCTGGATTCATTAATATTCCAGAAAGTCACCTTATGGTCTTATTTCGCAATTTTGAAATGGTTTTCATTTTTAAATACCACCAAAGCAATGCCGACACACAGGCTGTCAGAATGTGACTTTAAGGCGGTCCAACAAGAAATTTGCCAGTCCAGATTGGCACTTTTGGGAAAGACTGATTTAGTCACAACAGCTTTTTTGGTTTCCCAATGCAGCTTTTTTAGCGATGAATGCTACCAAAACTAGCAGGCATTCAAACTTTCAATTCAAGGGTAAAGACCCAATTAGTCTATATAGCTGAACATAAGAACCTATTTCATGATCAATGTAAAATAAAAACTAAACTGTAATGCAGGTAGGCACACATGAAGCAAGGCCTAAAACTACACTATATACAGGAAACCAGTACCAACATCAAGGGAAGGGTGGAGATGTAAATTCAACTGCAGAAACTGATAATTTTGGTCTAGAATCGTTGACAAAATAAGCTTAAAAGTGGTTTTTCATTAATGTTTGATCAAACATGTCTACATAATCCAAATCATGCATATTGAAAATATGTAACGCTAAGTTTATAATCAATCATTAAACAGGGTTTGAATCCTCATCCATCTCTGATTTTCTAACCCCGACAGTAAACAGCCTAAAGGGATGGAGATGAAATTCGCCCGAAATTCGACACTGACCAGAATCTATGTTGCAAATCAAAGTCATATTGCAATTGCTTAATGGTAAGAGTATTGTACACAGAAACAAAATATTACCTGACACAACCATTACTTCATTAGGACCGCAAGTTTCGAACCCCATCTTGTTGATTTGTGAGTGAAATCCAGAATTAGTCTTGCGAAATGGCTTCTACCTTGTTTTTCTTCTGCGGGCTAACTTAATTGAGTTGTTCTGATTGGTCAAAATGAATTTCGCAATAATTTATGCAAGGAGTTTGCTCCCTTGATAATTCGTCCCTGGATAATCAAAGTACCAGCATTACTTGATTAGGAAAGCTTTTTTTTCATTTTCTTTTCCATCGGTTCTGAGGTAGCACAGGGGTATTATGAACGCACTTTTTAAATTACTACAGTGAGAAAGCAATTGGTGTCAACGGGACGATGAATGCATAATGCATTTCATTATAAAATGTCGTTTTAATGAGCAATACGTTCTCACACACACGTACACACTGATGAAACCCCATGGTTTCATATGTGTATGTGTATGAGAGTCTTTTGTCCCAAAATAAGAGTGTATCTGTCAATGATGTAAATGTGCAAGAATCTGATGACCCGATAAACTTTACGAAAGCAGTTTTGAATATTTTATGGTCAAAGGGAAAAAAACTCTTATAAATATTGAGACAGTCATTGTTGAGTTACCTCCCTTTATATCACAAATATTCCTAGGACATTTAAACCTCTCTTCCCGAGGAAATAAATGCATCTTTAACCACTGATTAAGAACTCGCAAATCAGAAAATGGCTAATATGTGTTATTATTGACTGTTAGTATAAATTTGACCATTTCAAAAAGTTGCAGTTAAACAATCTTTTAAAGGCCCTTGTTCACAGACCAGAAAAGTTGAAAGGCAAAATCAAATGTTGTTGAAACATTACAGTTTTTATATTGTTGTTTGATATCACAATAAGTAGCCGCTAAAAGTAAAATTAACCCAGGAAGCGTCGGCCTTTCAAGTGTAAAAAAGGTGTTATACGACACCCTGTTATCAGTCTGTAAACTGCCCTTGTAACATGATAAAAGGTCACAGAGTTACAAACTGTACGACAGCCTCTGATTCAGTACAAGGATATGGGTTTCGAAATATTTATATATTAACCGGTGTTATCACAGACTTATCTATGTTACTGCACACCAACCACTGCACCTGTAGAAGAATGCCCATAAAGCCCTGTATAACAAAGTTTCTCGTTTGAACACATTACACTTTACCCTTTACTAAACACCAAATTTTCGACTGTCCAAAATTGAAAGAGATTGCAGACGACATTTAAAAATGTGACGAAACTGAAAAGTAATCTTCTGATAAGACAGAAAACATTGTGGCAAAAGCAGAAATTGCTCGCTAATGTTTTCCAGCATCGTCTGCAACAAACTGGTCAAATATCGTTATTTTTTAGTAATTGGTTAAATGTGAAGGGGTCCAAACGAAAGCCACACTGGATAGGCTTTATACAGAAAGGAAGGGTTAATGTGGTTCATTGCTTCATTTATTCATTTATCATTACCCGAAACTAGACGAATTTTTGATAACATAAGAGATAAACAATGTTAAGCTTATTTTTCTATAGATAACACGAGAATTTTACGAGGTAAATAACAATCTTCGTATTTACACTCATTCTCCTTGCTTCGTTTAATGCGAAAGACATTAGAACCCGCTGTGACCTAAGAAGAATGTGCTCAAAATGAACAATTTCTCCTTTTGTTAAAATCGATCCACCTAATACAATAGTACCTGTAGTATCATATCGAAACGTCGTTTTCTTGAAACTCATAGCATTATACAAATTTGTGAAATTCTTGGTAATCAGCAATTCACGTGTTTTTTTCTGTTTTGTTTTTATTTCAATTTTCATATTTTCATTTTTGTTTCTTTTTTATAATCTTTTTCTTCTTTCTTTACAATGAATTCGTAAAAAAACATATCATTTATAATACATGTACATGTATATTATGTTTATCGTCTTTTCTTTTCACCGATTTGTATCAGTCATGAAAAATGATATGTGAGGGAATGGTTTAACCCAAATACAGACTGCAATTCATGCAGAAAACGTTTAACTGGGCTTCCGAATTGTTTGCAGTTTTACCCATTACCAAACAAAAAAGACATTTGACCAGTTTTTCGCAGACGACATTGGAAAACATTGTGGGAAAAGGAGAAATTGCTCTTACCGATTTCCATTTTTCCTCGATGTTTTCTGCCCTATACGAAGATTATTTTTCAATTTCATCACATTTCAAAATGTCGTCTGTAAACTCTTTCATTTTGGAACAGTCGAAAATTTGGCGTTTAGTAAAGGGTTAACCCACATAACGACTGCAATTCATGCAGAAAACGTTTTACTGGGCTTCCGAAACGTATGCTGTTTAAGGATTGACTCTTGGTGAGCGATTTGTTTCAGCCTGGTTTAAAAGTTGATATTAAAACATACAAAAAAAGGGAACATGTAAACTGACGAAAATATTGACTAGTGGATAATTATCAACGTCCCTGTACGCCATAGAAAAATGAAAAGAAAACAAACAAAAAACAGGCAAACTATTTAGAACGGGTCTATTCGTGCAAAATTGCACGGAACATTGCCAAAGAAAAGAAAACCTTTAATTCAAAGGCATAATGTGACCGACCACATTTTTCTGTCATTCTTTATTGGAAATGCCGATGAAATATCACATGAGATGTCACGGGACGTTAGCTATTTTGCATTTTTATGTTAAAACCACGTCAGGAATATACCAGGGTTTCTTTGTGGTAATGAGTATTCACAAACTCTTCAGGCCGACAGAGTAATTTCTCAGTTGGTTTATACTCCTGCAATAACACATTTGCGACCTTTATCCTGTTGCTTATAATTCGTTACCACAAGTAACTCTAGAATTTCAAACACAATGAGAGCTTTGTGAGATAATAAGGAACTTTCCCATACTGTTAAATCGTTTTGTTTTCAGAAGTCATCTATTCAGGCGGAAGATAACGTGACCAATATTTACGATCTTATTTTCGGTCAGATGGCCTCGCCACAGGCATTTTTGCTGTTTTTCATCTTCCTTTACCAAGAACATCGTCCGTAAACTTCGATTTCACTGTTAAGTGTTAGACTTAACGCCGTTATAAAGCATGGATTATCCTATAACACTAGAGCCGGAAAGTCAATTGTCAACTCAAGCAGGGTTGTGGCTATCATTTGCAAAAGTAGATGAAAAAGAAAAAAATACTTGTTCGGTCATGGTTGCGGCCACATTATTCGGACATAAGGTCGTAAACATTGGTTACGTGATTCCCTCGCCTGCTATTTGAATGACTTTTAAAAGATGTATGTATGAGAGAAAGCGTCATCATCGAATTTATGCGATTAGAGCAAAACAAATACATGTCTTCAAAGTATATTATATCAATAAAGAGGTAAAGCCTTTTAAATCTTCCATTCCTCTATATTTACATACATTAACCTTTACAGTGCTGGAACCGACTTCATGCTTATGCAAACAGGTTAGGTCCAGGCCAGCCGCTAAGTATGTCAGTTTTGTTGAAAAGCCCTGTTCCTCATGAATGAGGAAGACCCTCAAATTTGACTTCACAGAAGGACTGGTCAAGCTAGGTAAAACGAACTATAGGCATTCCATATGTAAACTGAGAGATTAAATCGAAATGCCGTCACAAGACTCTGAATCCATGCAATCTCAAGATCTTTACTCTAACCATGAAGCGCCCCCATTTAAAACCATTAGGCAACCTTTTATGGGTTTTCCTGCCGTTGAAACAACAGTTTGACAAAAAAAGCGAAGAGATGGGTTCTTAACCATAAGGGATTATACTGTAAATTAAATGCGTGTATGTATATCCAAAAACCCAATCAAACACTTAAATGCACTTTAAACGCAACCCTAAATCAACAAAGGTGTCGGACCGTCTTGCTATGCAAATACACATTGGTTCTTGAAATGCGAAATCAGGGCTGATTTAAGAGACCGTGTTAGTTAGTTTAAATGTTTTTTTCTTTTTTCATCGAATAAACAGTATTTTAGTTCTAAAGTATGATTCAAAGGCCGGCTGATAATAAATGGAGGAAAACCAAAAGTATACATGCCAGTAAGAGCTGGTTAAGCCGGGTGAACCATCGTCATTCCGTAAGTGAACTGGGCAAACCACACATCAAGGAAATTCAATTCCTTCACTAGGATTCGAACCCAATAGATTACTGAGGCCCATGAGCGTTTCCGGGACTGCTGTGTGGCCCAGCATGACATGTTCGGGGGAGGGTCGGTTTGCGTTTATGGAGAAATCTCCTATGATGGCCGCACGGAACTCTATGTTATGAGCTAAAGAGGACCAATTTGTAAATGGCAACTCTACGAAGATTTAGTCTGGCCAAGGACTCAATGTCCACGAATCAAAGACCCCTTTTTGGCAACCATTCTTTCTAACGTTTAACAGAGTTATTGAGATAGGAAAATTCGTCTTTAACTTCTGATCATTTAACTTTATTTGGGATAGCAGTCAGCGACTTCGGAATGATTTTGTACCAAAGCAATTAACGAACATCCTCTATATTATTACAACAATGTTCTGGTTGTGGTATAAGTACGGGCATGGACCCAGGGCTAGCGCTGGATTGGGCAGATCCTAGCAAGGGAGACCGACCAGATCTTGGTCAGGGATATTCTCGATTAACCATTACCTGTCAAGCTGGACAGGTGGTTTCCTCGCTTGTAGTCAATATACATGTACTTTGATTTAAAACGTTTAAGTACACTAAACGATATTTGATACTATATAAGATAGTGCTTCAATACATGCACACATATAAAGAACAACAATGGCTGTGATTACAAAACTGCATAAATATTCACACACACCATTCACCGTTTTGGTACAGGATAAAACAGGATAAAGGACTAAGCCTGTGACTCTTTCAGCTTTTCTGGATCAACAAGTACTGGGCTAGGGCTCTGAAGTGACTTGCCAAAAGGCCACCCCCGCGAAATCAGTGGTGACGGTGGGTTTCGAATCCAGGACTCCCGAGTTCTGAATCCACCAGCTTAACCACGACATCAAGTGTAAACATACAGCTCACCCAGCAAGCAGTCTGTGGTTCGCTGTACCGTAATATCACGAATAAGATTAAGGGATAATGAAAAGCGATAAAACTATAAAACCGCAGTTCTATTCTCCCGATTGTACTTTCTACTGTTGACAAAGCCCAGTGGATTATTCAAAAGAAATGTTCACTGATAAGAGGGTAAGCGATTTACCAAAACAACTGAACACAAGGGAACTGTGAAACAAAACAAAAACTTGGGGATATTTTCGCCCTCTCGCTATATCTATATATCGGATCAGGCAAGCATCGACCGTCGTGTTTTCGTGTTGTTCGGATATTTCAACTACCGCTCAATAAATAAATAGTATTTAGGAGTGTCATTCGGATGAATTCCTAGGATGACAATACCTTTCATACGTGTATTACTTATTTAACTAATTGGATGTTAATTTACTTTAACTAAAAAAGGTTATAAAAGGATGGACAAACTTGGAGCTGGTTTACCCGAATGAGTTGTGGTATATGCTAAGGTAAGTTGGTATGCATCAGTGTGTTGAAAATGATTCATTTATATGGGGTTTGCAAGGAAAGAGATTTCGCGATGGGAAAGGGA
This sequence comes from Cerastoderma edule, assembly GCA_947846245.1. Classification (NCBI taxonomy): domain Eukaryota; kingdom Metazoa; phylum Mollusca; class Bivalvia; order Cardiida; family Cardiidae; genus Cerastoderma; species Cerastoderma edule. The sequence goes on along the minus strand of OX401418.1, from coordinate 14,545,145 downwards.
ACTATATTTGATTAAACTGAGTGGAAATACATCTTCTAATCGTGTGGCACAGGTAAGGAGAATAGTATTGGATATTAATCAACGAATCAAATAACTGGAGTGATAAATCAGGCTTCACTTCCAATAATTCTATATTGTTAACTAATACATACATCGATTGTATAGCCTTTCCTGCAGGGCACTGATTATTCAGGATAGAAGATCCTGTATAATTAAAGGTGGTTCCAAGATAATTAAAATCATTTACAACAGTGATGTTGGTACCGTCATAGGACCACTTTTCAGAAGCTTTTATTGGACCTCTTCTATGAAAAACAACTATTTTCATTTTGTCTGTATTGACCTCTAAACCCCACATACTACAGTACTGGTGTAGGCTATCTAAACTACTCTGAAGATCTTCTGGAGAACGGGACGTTTAAACCATGTCGTCTGCAAATAGCAAAACTACAATACATACTTCGTTAAAAGATAGGACACATCCAATTCTATTTTGTAAAAACAGTTCTAAATCCTCAAGGAATAGAGCGAAAAATGTCGGTGAATTATTTTGGCCTTGTCGCAAGCCATTCATTAATTTGATAAAATCGGAGTATGTATTACACTGTTTTACACAGGATTTGACAGTTGTGTACATTGCCCGAAACATTTTTAAAATTTTCCCATCTAAACCCATTTTAAACAATTTATACCACAGGGCATTTCTGTACACTGAATCGAAAGCCTTCTTTAAGTCTATAAATGCACAATACAATCCATCCTTATCCCCTAAAACAATATCAATAAGGTTATGCAATACAAAACCTGCATCTGTTGTACTAACGCCTTTTCTAAATCCAAATTGTGCGTCAGACAAGATATTATAGTCAGATCACATTTCTCATCTCTTGTGTTTAAAATGCTAGCGAAAAGCTTGCATAGATTGCTCATAAGCGTTATACCTCTATAATTATTTGGGTCGTTAATATTACCCTTTTTTTGTGTATAGGTACTATAAAACCTTCGGACCAAATCGAAGGGAAATTACCCACATCGAACACCTTGTTAAATAATACTTTTTTATACTATAATATAACAATATGAATGTAAGTTAGTGTTTTGAGATATGGTAAATGTCTTGAAAAGAGTTAACATGTATTTTTCAAAGCATAATTGTAATTAGCCATAATACAATGTGATTACAGAAGTGTGTTAATATACACGGAAGGAAGCAGCCGCAAGCTATAGTGTTATTGTGGACGTGCATGGTCTCATTAGGTCTCTATTGTCACGGCACACATTCAATGTAGTCTTCATAAACAACATACTCATTTTTTTATACATGTAATACGTCAACATGACACGTCAGATGAAGAAATCATTAGAATCCAGTGTGACAAAAGGATAATTTAATTAAATCTTTAGTCAAAATGGTTTCTCCGCGATGAGAAGAGATTGTTAATATCTAATACGTATGCTTTGTTGTCGTCTTTAGCAGCTGATATTTCAAATATAGACCGGTCGCAAATTTCGATCATGGGAAATGATTATTTGATAATAATCACAAACATATTGATCATCTCGTTAATAAATGCTTTTAATTATTTATGTGCTTAATCGTTTGACCGTGTTTCATTTCAGTTTAAATGACGTTCCTGGGAATTGACACGTGATAAGCAGGAATAAAACTGAATTTCAATTTATTCCTCTTTTATAGGGTAGCTACAGCCAGTGATTACTACGCGACGCAGGCGACAGGCTTCATGAACTAAAGAAATGGACGGCCCAGGACAAAGGGCCAAATCGGCCCCTCCCGTAAAACATGGTTTCCGGTTATTGGTGCACAGGGCATCGTCAGCGTCGAATAGAGGCAAAGGGGAGCAGCTGCAGCAGAATACGTCGTCACAAGGGCATCCGTCGCTAGCGGAAACCGTGAACAATTTCAGAACCACTGCGCGCTTGGTACAGCGTCTGAAGGAACGCAGACGAACGGAAGTGGATATCGTGTTGGCGGAAAAGCAGCCGGAAATAGCCGTTCCACGGAAACTAAGCTACCTAGAACTGGAGAATGCAGTCGCCCGTTATGGCCGACCCACAGCCTCGTTCTCTGCGAGAATCGCGTCCAATAGACGGATAAATGCGAGGGATATTTACGTTCCCCCACCCATCGCCATCAGTGTTGACTATCGTAGACTGGACCCCGAACGATTTAAAGGATCGAGAATCCTTACAGGACGTGACATAGATTCCCTCGTGAATAGACTGTGCTCGTACAATCCGATAAGGCAACCGGCGGAGTCACGTGGCCCACAGTTACAAGACTTCCGGAAACAACTTGGACCTCTGGGTAGTTACAGGTGGAGGGGTATGCGTAATTGTTAAAGCCATACTTGCGCTCATTTACACTTAAATTGTGAACGTTCTAGAATAATTGAAAATTAAGTTAAAAGTATTTCAAATTCCCTTTTATAGAGGAATTGAGACTGTTACACGTTCACATGATCCTTTAAAAAGAGTGAATATTATGAGGTTTGTTTACAATTAGTAATAAAGCAAGCCAGCCGAGAACCGTTGGTAACCAATCAAAACCCAAAAATTCTCCATCTTAAATGTTCACGTAGTTAATATTAGATAAATGACAGTATTTTTATCCGTTTCACGTGAGTTTGCTCACCAGGTGATCGCCACTCATTAATCCGAGCGCTACTTGCTATTTAGATGTTACTCGAATGTAAAAAATGAAGTTAAATTGGTGGGCATCAAAGTCGTGAAAAAAGCACTTTGAAACGTAGATAATAAATAGTGCAGGCGTCATCTTGTCATGATCCTGTGGTTTTTTGCTATGTTTCAACATATTGTATCACAAATTATAACTCAAATTACCAAGTTTTGCAGTTTTTCTGAGCGCTAGTATGCTTTTAACTAATTACAAAACTCTCACGTGTGATAAATTGGCCATGGGTTCGAATGGAATCTAACCATTTCGAAGCATTTATTTGATTTAATGAGTCTAATGCAGTGTATCTTTTATAGATCTCATTTTACCATAAGCTTTCTTTACCAGGGAGGATGCTATTAGGCAAATTCTATAACAGTTCCAACAATGCGAGAGTTAAAGTTGCTTGCCCACAGAAAAGAAAAGTTTTAAGTCAAAATAAAATGTCGTTGAAACACTACAGCTTTTGTATTGATGTTGAGAATCAAATTTAAAGCACCTATTGATAGCGTGATTAATTCAGAAAGTGTCGATTTCGAATTTAAAAATCGTTCTTATTCACTGCTTACACATTTTAAAGAAATGAAAACAGTCTTATTTTGCCTCCAGTTATAATTTTTCAGTGTGTATCAAATAAAAAAATCCAATACAGCAGTATTCAATTCTTAACTTCCAAATTTCGTCACATTTGTGAACAAGCATCTCTAAATATTATCTCGTTGGCTCTGGTATGTTATATTGGTATGTTCAATTGTGATTTAATCCATATTTCCTCTTGTTTGAAGGATATTCATGGGGGATTTGAAAGCGATTTTCGCGGCTTGCGATAGAAGAGGGAAATTCATAAGTATTACACATACGACAAGTACTTATGTATCCATTTATTACTTTATCATGCTATATTGATTAAAAAACAACAACATTCATTTCATCTGTGTGCCCACGACCAGAACTTTTAGAAAAAGCAGAGAAAACTGGCCAAAATCAGACGTGAACACAACTATATCAAACAGGCATACATTCGTATATTTCCACTGACCAATTTTGTTCATTTTGGAAAGCACTCAGTGACATTGAATACTAACAGTGCAGTATTGCTGGGAAGATACCAGGGTTCCGTTTTACTAAACGGGCCCTCGTTATGTGTACTTAGATTTAAGTTTATTTGTTTCTTAGTATGTGACAGTTTGAACATTTGCATAATACATTGTAGATGGAGGGCCGTCCTCTAAGTTGGTATAACTAGTGGCCCAACCCCATTTCTATGCATAATAAGGGAACTAAAATATGTTTAAACGTAACTAAAACTAAACATTTTATGCTAAAGATTTATTTCAAACTTCATATCAACATTCCCTCTTAGTTCAATAGTGGGCTAGGCAATATTGCAAAGTAACTCATCATTGGAATTGTCTCTCCGAGCCGCTTCCAATGACGTGTCACCTGGCAATGTTGTGTTTTTATTTACGATACTATCCATGTTTAATAGTTTGACCTACGCACATATATTCCTCGGGGTACCGTTTTACTAAACAACTTTAGGAAACTATTTGCATAAGTCATAACTGATACACATGGATAGCATGTTAAATGAAAGTACAAAATTGCAATGTGACACGTCATTGGAGGCGTCTCGGAGAGACAATTCCAATGATGTGTTACTTTGCAATATTGCCTAGCCCACTATTAAAGTAAGAGGAGATGTAGTTTTAGACTTACGCAATCTTAAGCGTAAACTGTTTAGTTAAACGGTACCCCGGTCGTTAAGTAATATGATACCCAGGAGAACAAATCGGTGCGTTGATCGCCGCAATATTATTGGTATATTGTTGAAACGGCAGAAAATAACATTTCAATTACTAATCACGTAGTATGAAACCATCGAGACAGAAGTGGGACAATATTTTGGTAAATCTAAGGTCTGTACTGTATATTTGTGAAATGATTGGGGTGTCGTTATTTGAATGAAAGACGTAAAAAGATTTGAGTTTTTCATCGCATCAACATTTGTTCAATTATTAGAGGGTGTGATGCATTCTGTTCATATTTTCAGTGCATAAACACCTGTCATTACATTGAAATATATACTGTCTTACTCTCTCCTTTGTCGTACACATAAGGAGTTAAACCATTTATATTACATTGAACTGGTTACAAAACTATGGGAATTAAAGACCATTCATTGATTAAACCTTTATCTGGAATACCGGTATACATTTAGCGGTAAAATAATTTTATTGGATATTAAACTTTGGAAAAATTGCCCTAGGGAATAGTCTGATTATCATTGACCTGTAAATGTAATAAAAACAAAATAGTTTTAACAATATCTACCACACCATAGCTATGTGACACAATTATAATTTTCATTTTACAATGCCATCAACAGATTTTTACTGAATGAACCCTGTTTTATAACCCATTGCCTTGCATCAGATATCATGTATGTTATGAGTTGAAACCATTGTGACATAAGATGAAATTGCTTGAGACAAGCGAAATCATTTTTTTTTTCGCAATGGTTTCTTACCTTTGTGACAAAATTATAATTTATATTTTACCATGCCATTGACAAACATTTACTGAAGGAACCCTGTTTCATTCTACATTGCCTCACGTCAGATTTTATGACTCGATTCATATGAATAGCAACATCTCTCGAAAGTTATCAAGTAACATAATACGTTTTAGAGAAGCAACCATTGTGACAAAAGATGAAATTGCTTGAAGCAAGCAATTTTATCTTTTGTCACAGTGGTTTCTTAATTCAACTTGACCATCTATTGAGTTTACGATGGATAGTATTTTTACACTGGCAAAGTAGTCGCAAATATTAGATAAAGGGTTTTTATCAAAACCAATAAGCTTCATTTAAATTGGTATAACATTGGTATAACTAAAATGTTGTTTTACCATTGACAGATATAAGCCGCGAATATCTCGAGTTGAAGTAGATAATTGCCCACGTACATGTATTTGTATATATAACGAAATATGTACAAAAAAGGTCAAAGGTCACGACGGCCATTATGTCATGTAAACATAAACACATCAGAATGGTTTAGTCTAAAATTAGGTACACATTTTTATTACCTTAAACTTACCTTCCTTTGTATTACCCAACATACTCAAAAGAGGGAATCAATAAGCTTAAAGGCACATACAAGGAGATGAGTACAAATAAATTACTGAAAAAAATTATATCGAGTTCTTTTATTATGTTCATCAAAGTCATGAGAATAAGTTTAGAAATGCATTGAGACCCTATTAAAAAGACTCCTTTAACATTACTTATTTTGTGCTTGAAATATAGTTGTCTCCAGTTCAATCATGTTGATCAACAACCTGTTTGTTTACATATTCATAATAACGAATTCTGATTGGTCGGTTCAAACATTAGTGTATCAACTGTCAAGGTCAGGGGTGAAAAATCACACACTCTGAATTATTCAACTGGTTAATCTGGGTAATTTTTTGTTGGCTTTTATGTTTAAGTTGTGCTGATGTTTTTTTAGAGACAATTATTTGAATCTGACCAAAAGTTTATTAAATCATACAGTTTGATATAGCATTAATCTCTTTTTATGTGCCTTTAAAGCTTCCCTCCTAATCTAATTGTAAAAAATACTATATTATACAATGAGATATGTTTAAACTAAAACCTTAAAAACACTAATACAACTACCTACTTTCGCTCTATAATGGACTCGTCCACTTATCGGAGTCAGGTAAAGTTGTACAAGGAAGTCTGTACAGTTACGTCACACTCTGTCTATTCCTATATTATAATTCATGACCGTTTGTTAAAGAAGAGTATAGCGTTAAATGTAGATCTAGTTTGAGTTTAATGTATGACAGACTACCTTTATCGCTGAAATCTTCGTTAACAAATGCTCGTTATGATATCGGAGTAACCAAGTTGTGGCGTACCTGCACGAAATTTCTTGCTCAGCTATGAACGAAAGTACCTTTCCAACAGGTATGTTGTTTCGATCAGGGAATAATACCGTCTTTAATCATATTACAGTCAAATTGAAGTGGGGAGTACACCTATCCACTTTCTATGTTTCCTCACTAATGATATAAACCCCAATCCCACAAGTAATACATTGTCATACATAGAAGTTGTTAAATTGTTTCTTTATCGACGTTATTGTGTACACATTTGGTCAACGTCTAACGACAGGAAATAAATAAGCTGTACAGTTTTTCCCTTGAGTTCACTTTTGTTCATTTTAACGCTCAAAAAGTAAAATATGTATGTGTAAGTGGCAAACAAAATATCTACCAAAAAATAATAATGATAAAATAAAATGAACTAAACTTCTTGAATAATTATTAAATAATGATCCGTTTTAAATACCTTCTATGTTGTCTGATGTGTTTCTTAACCCATTACCAAACAATAACAATAGTTGACCATTTTCTTGCAGACGACTCTGGAAAACACTGTGGGAAAAGGAGAAATTGCTCTTGAAAACCAATTCCTTCTTTTGACACAGTGTGTTCTGTCTTATCAGAAAATTAATTTTCAATTTAATCAAATTTTGAAATGTCTTCTGCAAACTCTGTCAATTTGGGACCGTCGAAGATATGGCGTTTAGTACAGGGTTAATCTAGAACAAATCAGCTGGTCCCTCAGTAAGGAATAGGTTCAATAAGGAGAAACTACCCTTAGCTCGGAATGTCATGAACTGTGACTCGTTAAATTTGTTCGAACACAACATAAATGTCTATCGGTAAACTAGAACATAAAAACCCATATAGTGCTGGAACCGACTTCATGTGTACGCAAACAGGTTAGATCAAGACCAGCCGCTAAGTGTTTACCAAAATGTTTCTTTACATCTCAATTCCAGAAACCCAACACAAGTTGGTAAGTTTAGACAAGTACAGTTGTTTTTAGGCAAAGACAAGCTTCTTGTATCTTCATCAAAGGACACTGCAAGTAAAAAGTGAAATCATTTTTAAAACCATTTAAATTGAGCATTTTGCATTTACTTTCTACTCTGGTATGTCTTTCCCACAAAAGAGACAACAAAGGGGTTTTCACTGATGTGTCCAAGCCCATAGCTACCTGTACACAAGAAACGCAATTGCCGAAACAAAATCCACGAAAATGAAAAAAAAAAAGAGTCACAAAAAGCAGTAATTTGAATATTATGATAGCCAATCGCCAGTCAAAGTAAAATGAGTGAGGTCTTTTTTTTATGTTTTTTACACCACAAATCCGATCAAACCCATCCCCCAGATACCATAACTTGGCCTCTGAAGATTTTTGAGGGGGCATGGCCCCGGTCCCCTTAGCAAGCTCACAGCTTCAGCACCAATCGTATCTACTCGGCAATCCCCGTAACAAGTCGGTAGATATACCTCGTAGGCAGTACATGAATACACCAGAAATCCTGGGGTAATTAGCCTTATTTCCGGCGGATAACGCAAAATGCACACAGGCACTAAATATGTATTTAAATACACACAAATTGGATATATATCACAATTTAATGGTATGTTTTTTTTTACCCCTTTCACTAAAGATGATCATATGAACACATCTTTGTTTCATGTTTTGTCAATCAGCTCTTTCCGGTAATCCCCGGCTTGTGACGGGGATTGCCGAGTTGATACGATTGGCCCTTCGTTGCTGACCTACTTTCAGAAATGGCTCCCTATTACCTCCGAGGTTATTTTAAGAAATGGCCGAGGTGTTCCGAATGCTTCAGCGCTTGTTCAACCATGACCAAAAAACAAATGCATACACTTACTAAAAGGTCTTGCTACGTCCCTGTGTGTCTGTGCGATGTCTCTTCGCACGGTTAGTAACAATGGCGACAGTGGTGAGATGAATGCACCTCTTTTGATATCGGAGTTGCCTTTCCCTCGAGCTTCCCATAGTCCCAAACTAGTCTTATCGGAGGTGGGAATTGTCGAATGTTCGTGCAACGTTTATGCAAATTTGAAAACCCATACATCTCATCATTATAGAACAAACGTGGGTATATAGATAGACAGCACAACCGATTAATGGACGACAGTATTTTTCACTTAACGGATATGTGTATTTTAAAGGTATCTTTGCTCGTTTGGTTACAATGGTGACAGTGGTGAGTAGAACGCTTCTCTTTCTATCGGAGTTTCCTTTCCCTCATGCTTCCCATAGACTTAGACATGGCCTATCGAAGATGGGAATAGTTAAACGTTTGTGGAACGTTAATGCAAGTTCGAAAACCAAAAGCATTGTGATAGAGAACATGTGGGTACAAGGTTAGAGCACAGCTGATCAATGGACGACAGTGGTTTTCATTGAGCGGGTGTGATAGTGCCTTTAGAGATTTATAGGCTCAACTTCGTTACATGTTTATCATTGGTAGAGTGGGTTGTCAAATACGAATTGAGTATTTAGCTCCAAACCCGGACGGACAGTATCTACTCTCGGTTCTTGAGAAGGCTGTGGTCGTTGAATAGTTTTCTCGACAGATGTATCAACGTTTTTATCTCTTATGTTTATCTCATCTTGCTCTTTAGACACTGCCTGATCGCCTCCAATAGTTTGTTTATCCTCTATTACTGGGGCTGCCTGCCTCTTATAATCATTATACGTTTCATTGACAATTTCATTGTCAATAACGGCAACCCCGGTGGCGTCATCATCTATCTTGCCGTTATCTGTTTCAGCACCACTCTTTGATGTCAATGGAGCTTGTTGTAGATTTTGGCTTTCCTCATGAATTTTACCAGATGGGGGTACTGCAGTTGGACGAGGTCCGTCTTTGTTCTTATTTTTCACTGGTTTCCGTGGTTGGCCCGGTACCCCTGCTCTGGCTGTGTCTTTAAAAGAAGTTGTAGATTTAGATCCCGTTGTTTGTAAGTTTTTAAATGAAAACGACCCTGGTACACCGGAGGTTTGCACTGTTGTTTCCAATTTAGGTCCCGTAGGGTTAGCTTCCGTTGTACGTAAGGTTTCAGATGTTAAGAACGACCCGGGTGCAAGCGGAGTTGGCGCTATTGATTCCGATCTAGGTCTCGAGCGTCTTGGTCCACCTGCGTTTTTATTGATACGCGCTTGACCCGCGTTTGTATTATGCCTGATGAAAGGATTGCTATAAGTAATATCTGATGGGAAACAATGATGTAATAAATCATATAGCCTCGTTGTAAAGGCCGTCGGTGTCTCTGCCACAGTAACGTCGTCGGTATGACTGGAGGATCCGTTTTTATTTTTCGCATGTAAATGAACACCAGAGGTGCCATCGTCCAAGATCTAGAAAATAAAAAGAAATTTATTAATTCTGGTTCATTTGGTTGATTCATAGAACAAACATAGAACAAACTCAGTTGTATTGCACGAACCTGTTAATCAATTATATTTTATTTTTACTGCAATGATCAATTGTATCAAATGTATGCCAATCCTCAATTATTTATCTTACTGTAATAAAGGAAATACACAATTGCGATGTTTTCGTTGTGTTCTATTTCTTTTCACGTATGACTTGGTAAAGTTGTCGCAGAGCAACATCTAAAAATTCCATGCTAACTCGGATTCAACCATTACTAATGTTATCCTTATTGAATTGAAACTGACATTTTGTCACCATGCTGTCTTGATAAAGAAAGGTTGCCATGGAGCAAGGTCTTCCTTTCCTTAATGATTCTACTAATTAATTATCACTCATGCATGGATTTGAGAAAAACATGACTGAGAAGAAAACAACAATAACTACTCACTCCAACCATTATGGTTTGTACAGTGGCCTTCCAAAAATGAGCTTTAACAAACGTCTTTAACTTGTCTACAGTCTTTGTTCGTTTAACGAGTGTGGCAATGCGAGGTTACGTATGAAAAACAACAGCATACACGACAGCAGGATGGGTCTAACGTGGGTAATGATGGTGGAGAATGTTAATCAAGTAGCTGTAAGTGACCTTGCCCGCGCTTTATATCGAAGCCAATGTGGTTCTGTATACAAAAACGACATCTTATGATTCATGCAATTTAAAGTAACAATCTCACGGAATGCAATTTTAATCTTCTTGATATAAATTCTCTTGACATAGATGAACAATTACAACACAGGTATGTGAAGTTAAATAAAACTAGATAATTAATTTGCATCTCGATAACGTTCATAACCTCCTTTAAAAATAATATATTTTGGGATAAGTCGCTTTATTGCGAAGGATCGTTTTAATCATCATTTTAATCAAATATGATGTGTTTTACGCTCAGAAAACAATTTGAGATATAGTCCCCTAAAACAGATTAGTGTTTAACCTACATTTTCAGCCAATGAGAATGCGTCAATTTGAAATTTTTTGTTGGTTTATTTTCCATAAACTACTATTCGAGTGTTCTATCTGGGCTCTATGAGACTATTACTCTGGTATCACGCATGCGCATAAATGTGTAGTTTTAGGCTCCACCTCCAAATAAATGACACGTGTAAGCCTAGCGGTAGCGATTGAAAGATCGCTGTGACGTCGCGGGGGAGAAATAAACACAGAAATAAATAAAAAGGAATTACAATTAACTCGGTATCCTAACATCGTTGAGAAAAAAAGAAACTGAACTATATTAACCTTTTACCCCATTAGGAATAATGTGACGGGTACAAATTGAAAGCATCAACAGACAAAAGAAGACAATTTCTTCTTTTGTCACAAGGGCTTCTCAAGTTTTCTGCTGTAGGTGAGGAATAAATTATGGAGTAACGGGTTAAACTCAAAACTACATTGCAATCTACATCACTGGGTAGTGCAGTTTTCTTCTTCCAAATATGGTATGGCAGATTCTTGGCATGCAATTGACAGCCGCGGAAGGCGTGGTTTATGTCGAATTTCAAAATACTGAGCAGCAGTTTTATGCCATTCGCAGATCATACCCGTAGAGGCGTGGTTTACCAGCGTCAAATAGAGCGCTCTATGGAAATGTAGGTTAAACACTAAATTGTTTAGAGGCTATATAGTGAAATTTAAACGACATAGAAACCCCGTCAGTCGCTATCGCTCCTTCCTTGGGGTTTCTATATCGTTTAAATTTCACTATCTAGCCTCTAACCTATATATATTAACAAGTTTCTTTTAATATGCTACTTCGTATTGAGCAAAGATAGGAATTTGGGACGGGGAGGTCGCGTTTTACTCCAACTTTCATTGTGTTTGTAAATGGGAAAGACTATAAGCTTCAAGTGAAACAAGCCAAGGTAGTTGCTAATTACAGTTGTGATTACTTAGCCAACACTGCATATGACCAATCGGGAAATCGCATGTCATATTTACATGTGTAGTCTTCTTTGGGCGGTAAATTGGCGGATAATGGATACGCGCGGTGAATTGTGGGTACTATTATAACTAATGTGAAAACGAAGGATTGGGAAACCAAAAAGCTAGTATGACATTAAATTCTTTTTTTTTTTTTTGGGGCTGCCTTTAATAGGTCCCTTTTTCCCTTTTTTAAAACACGAAAAAGTCCTGCTTTGTTTTAAACTAGTGATAACGTTGGCATGGAGCGTTCAAGCTGTATTATGCAAGCAGGTGTACGATTGAGCACAACCTGTCTAAAATCTCGCAATAGTATGAGCTAGGGCAAGAGTTACCGAACGCCTGTGAACACATTATTTCCAAACTCCTCAAAGTTATCTCCCCATGCAAAGATGCATCGATCACTGCCACGACAAGATTTTCATTCAGCTCTGGATGGAATATAAATGACGTGTTTACCAGATTAAGAAGTCAATTTAGTGATGCTGCCTTCATGTGTTGATTTCTGACCAGTTGAATTGACGAATCGTTTTTTTTTCTTCTCATATGAAGCAAACATTGATTATCTCTTTTGGGTGTAGCCCCCATTTAGAAAAAAACACATTTTCGTTTCTAAGCAGATGGCGATGTGACAGTTGTGGTGGCAGTGATCAAACCTATAAAGGGAGATCACTCTGAGGAGTTTCCTTGTTAATTGAACAGTTTTTTATCAGATGCACATGCATGAACATGAAAGTGGTACAATTCAAACTTGTCTTGATTATAACGTTTACCCTTCTCGAAACGATACACACTTGTGAAACAGGACAGTTTTGTTGAAATAAAACGTGTTCACAGAGGACAATGCACGTTACAAGGTACACATATTTTTCTATCTATTAAGTGGAATAATTTCATTGACTTATATATATGGGTTTTCGCGACACGTATAAACAAAAAACAAAATAGCAGAGGATATTTTTTATCACATTTCCTTTGCATGCTAGGGATTACAAACGATTGTATGGATACAGAATGTGTTCGTTTTCTTTGTTTCGTTTTTGTTTATTCAGTTCTCTTTCTTTATCAATCAATATCAAAATATCTAGATCTACTTTCGTTTCTAATTTGAAATACACGCAATATGTCATATAGATTATTTACAGATAAACAACGTGAAAATGTATATGTATAATGCCATACAAACATTGATTACACATCCTCATATATTGCACTTTATTCCCCACACCATTAGCTTCAAAACACCGTTGATTGAAGAAATCTAATCTAAAACGAACAACAGACGCAGAACAACTGGCAAAGACCTTTTAATTTACCGACCCTGTTGGATCCTCTAGCTATTAATAGAATTTCAAACGTAGTATTAGCTAGTCTGGATTACTTGCCCCTTCCACTACAATGGGTGTGAGCCAATACTTTCTTTTACGTACACCCTGCTTATTAGTCAATCAACAGTTTTTTTTATATGGGTTTTACATCACATCAACATTATTTCAGTTATGTAGCGATGCCCGACTCTTAATGATGGAGGAAGACCCCATACTCAACTGCCCATAGGGGCAGTCAATCAACAGTAACCAAACGCTTGAGAACCCACATTGTTTCCAAACTCCCCACAGTTATATCCCCTTGCAAAGCTGCACGATATTTTCATCCAGCTTCCAGGAACAAAATAACGGAGTTTACTTAAGATGCTCAAGGTAAATTTTCATTTAGTTGGGACTATGTGTACACGGGTTTTGGTTATTCTGCTTACAGGAAGCTTACGCTTGCTCTTTGTTGTGTGACTTATGCTAATGTTGGCATAGAGCGTTAAAGCTGTACTGTGCAAGTAGGCGCTCGCTCACATATTACCCACATCTGAACCCTTTTATCCAATGAAAACACCTCTGACATAATAAGCAAGCCGCATAAAAGCTTCCTGCAAGGCTACCTTCATCGTACTACTGTTTCCAAATATAGATTTTAAATGCAATATCTAAATAGTTATTTATTTGACAAAGGCAACAGATATGTATCACAACCTATACTTTCACTATTTTGAATGCATTACAGAAAAACATAATGGTTTAAGATGCTGTTCAACGCTTCCATATGCATTGAACTACTTAATCTGGACGCTATCAGAAACCGTGCTATTGACCAGATGAAAAAAACACACCAGAATTTGTAACTCTACATTTAACTCACGAGGTGCACTTCTCAGGTTACGGAAACACCCGAGTAGATACGATTGATAACCCTATCTAACAGTCTCGCTAGATTACGAGCAAGAACAGCAGCGATCGAACACCTACGAATTCATTACTTTTTGAACGGGGTTTTATCATAAACAAATGCATGAACAGGAAAGTGGAATAACTCTAACTCGTTTTGGAATAAATGACTGTAACGTTTCCCCTTTTCGGAGTGATAAACATTTGTAAAACAGGTCGACATTGTTGTTATGAAACAGTACATGGAGGACATTGCACAGTACAAGGTAGAAATCTATTTTTATCTTTTTAACGGATTAGTTTCCGGGTCCTTGACCAATATTTATGAATTTTTGCGGTAAGTCAAAACAAGAAAGGATAGCAGACGATACTTTGGTGTCAAATATTGTTTTTTATGAGGGGGATTACAAACAATCGTATGGATAGAGATATTGCTCATTTTCTTTGTTTCGTTATCGTTTATTCAGTTCTCGTTCTTCATCAGTTAATTTCAAAGAATCTACCTTCGTTTCTAATTGTAAACACACGCAATATGCAATATAGGTTATTTATAGATAAACAACGTGAACATATGAAATGAAAAACGAAAATTTATTACACATCGTACCTCATCTATTGCACTTTATTCCCACGTCATTTACTTTTCAACACCGTTGATTGAAGAATCTGATCTAATAATGAGCAACAGACGCAGAACGACGGTCGAATGTTGCGCATCTAACGAACCAAGTTACCCTGTTCGAAACCAAGCTATTTATGGTCATTAGTGGTCTGGTTCTCGCTATGTATTATCAATTACTCGTCAGCGCAGCGTGAGCATGAAACCAAGCCTTGCGAAAACGTTTGCGAATTGACATTCTCCTTCGCAGTGTTCTTCCTTTTCTTTTGGTAAGGAGCTCTCTGGAAGGATTATACCTTATTCATTAAAAATTTTGAATCGAAATCTGAATAAACCATTTTACTAATTTTAGTAGTTAGACTTCTTTGGTCGAACCATTACAAAAAAGTAATGGCAAAATATATTTATGTATTTTAAAAACTGACAGAAGTTGCTAAAATCGAGCGCTCGTGGATTTCGAAAATGGAAGTGGAGTTTGACTCGCGATTTACAAAAAGACGAACACACATTTCCCTTTATCGGATTTGATTTATCTCCCTTAAAAGCGAACGTTTGCGATTATTTTCCCGTTCAATAGAGATTTCCATGAGAAAAATTATTCGCCGAAAACTGTTTTCCTTATCGAACCAGGACTGGGAATCACGTTACCAAAAATTATAGAGACCGTGGAAAAAATGGCGACTTTCGTCGCTTACACTTCTTCAAACCGGTGAGTATCCTTTCATATAGCGATTTCGTGCACAAAATATAGCTCAAAAATACCCGCCTAACGATCCGACTTTCTCTGCCGCTTGGTGTAATGGCGGTAATTCGCAAACAATTCGCCAAACTCCGCGTAGGAGTACCTCCCTTAGATACACTACAGTACAGTACCACTGCCTTCATAGAAATCACGTGACGACAGATCCAGTCATTATTTACGAGATAATGTCGTAAAGTCTTACGGATTTACGTGCCAGATAAACGGCTTCTTCAA
The DNA here is from genome assembly GCA_947846245.1 of Cerastoderma edule. Lineage (NCBI taxonomy): Eukaryota > Metazoa > Mollusca > Bivalvia > Cardiida > Cardiidae > Cerastoderma > Cerastoderma edule. The sequence goes on along the minus strand of OX401418.1, from coordinate 14,529,378 downwards.
ACACTCGGCCACAGTGTTCGAACCTCACCGATCGCAGGTGGAAACATTCAACGAACAGTGGAAGATTTTATATCTAAACCCTGAAGTTACATATGCATGTACATGTATACATATCGCTGAAAGGGCTAAATTGATAAACCAAAAATCTAGTACGGAAGGTGCCTTTGATTGGCTCTGTTGTCGCGAAGATCGCGATGTTTTCTACACGTAGATGACGACCCCGACAACCTCACGGTCATTCACCGTCAGGATCACCGTCATGTAACGGTGCTCCTAGTTAGGGTATGTTTCACTTGCTTTTCCATGAACAAACGTTTTTCAAATGCTGAACCGTTGCTGTTCAGTTTTATATAAACTTTGGTGCCAACCGCCTTTAAAAGACGGATAGGATTTCCTTTAACTAGAGTTGGATATTTAGTTCTTGTATTACTTTAAAGGTACTGGGTTTTGTTCCATTAAAAGAGTTTAATAATACTTCGAGTCAGTTATTCAATTTGTCACCACAGGGTATCATATATTTATAGCTTGGTCTCCTTACAGACAGTATTTCATCCCAATAGCATGGTGAAAACTACAAGAAACACAAAAGAAAAAGATGTAACACAAGTTTAAAAGAACATAAAGGTCGAATGAGGACCCACACTGGTGACTAAGTGCAGCAGATGTCCTAATAAATTGGAATACTGCAAGAGAGAAGATCTGTAAACATACTACGCACAGTTCTATTTACGAGAAACAACTCAAAGACTGAACAATGCGTACAAAATCATACAACACAAACTAAGTAAAGAAATCCAATGCAAAAACTGAACGAGTATCTTTAATAAAAGTAGCACATGTGCTGATTGAGTGTCTTTGATACAGAACCACTAAGGCAGTGCAGCAAAGGCACAGAATACCATTACAAATATGCAAAACAAGATTTGAAGTCGCAAGGAACAAAACACCAACTATCTACACACCTTTTAAGCTAAATAGTCGAGGCGAAATTTTCGAAACGTAGAAATTGTGAGTAACATGAAGTTTTATTGCTGATTCTTAGTCTATATGGGTCCTGCATTAAATTGAGCGAGGTTGCCACCCTGGCAACTTTGGGCAATTTGCATAATTTGCACAAATTAAAAATGGCCGCCGGGCGGCATCCTCGTTTTCTACCCGACACCTTTATGAAGAATTCTGGCATGTAAGGTGTCCTCTCTGTGGTGTTGGGGTATGGAAAATTCATTTTTGATGCTCTTAATCAAGTTTGACAACTCTATATTGAAGAAAATCAAGATGGCGGCCAGACGCCATTTTGAAAATACAACAGTTATTGTGATTGGCTATTTGCTCAATAAAGATTTCATAAATGTTTCCGTTCTGTATAATGAATGCGGTTTTCTGGTCATACGATTAGAATTTGATTAGATAACCATTTATTGAGACAAGATCTGAAAGCAATATGCAACATACAAGCCTTTAATTCAAAGAAACACACATACCATATAGTGTCATTTGTATGATACTCAACACAAATATTTTTTTTACCGTTATGGCGTTTGTATTAATATCAAAAGGAATTTGAATTTGGATAATAAAAGAAGGCAAGTTGAAGTACAAGGAAAAAGTTGAATCTATTTTCAAACCAAAGACATGTATTGCTGCAACAAAGCAAGTGACCTGGCATTAGCCAGTACGTTTATGTCACTGTACACGCAGCTAAAACTCACATTGGCAAGTCTTTTCTTAGCTGTATTGTCAAACTGATGAAATGCTTGAACTTCAAATCCTATATGGTAGCAGCATGCTTGTCTGGCTTGTATCTTGAATAAAATAGTCTTGGATGAAAGAACTGCGAGTATTTGGTGGTGTTGTCATTGACTTCATGCATGTTGGACCGGAGGAATTCAAGGAGATTGAACAGATTCTGGAAACTGTTGATCTAAATCCCACTTGATGATACTTAGTGGATAGCTTCTTTTCACCGACACTTTTTGTTCATCAGTTTAAACATGAATAGAAAGGGAGGCTAATATCCATGTGAAGCTTGTGACCTTGAATTATATATAATAAAGTAATTCTTCCTTGCTAAACAGGCATAATGTGCTTGGTATCCACTTTCAGTTTATCAAAATTGGATATTGTATGTAGATATTATTGTGGGTTCAGGAGTGATGATCAGTTTGGAGTAGCAAGCTAAAGTTAAGATTGGAAAATGAGTTCTCACAGACGCTTTAGACGTTTATAAACGTACATAGACCGACCTTCTACTCTTCCGTCTTTGCACCAGGCTGCATTTATACTTTTATTAACTTTATTAAAACAACAAGTCATAACCCACATAAGCTTCACACGGAAGAGATGACACATGTGTACACATAGAGTGCTCATGATCAAAGTCTTTTAAAAGAAGATAAGTAACTGAATCCATTGAATCCCTATCATTGCACTGCCCTGGGGCCCGTTTTACTAAACAACTTACGGAAAATGTTTGCGTAAGTCATAATTGATTAACATGGATAATATCTTCAATAAAAGTACAATATTGCAATGTGACACGTCATTGGAAGCGTCTCGGAGAGACGATTCCAATGATGTGTCACTTTGCAATATTGCTTCGTCCAATATTGAAATAAGAGGAACTGTTGTTTTAGACTTACGCAAATCTTAAGCGTAAACTGTTTAGTAAAACGGTACCCAGATCCTGAAAGTGCTAATGTGGCAGATTACATAGAGCCATGAGAGAGAAACAGTAGCATTACAGATATCCCATGTGGTTTATGTGCATTCCCCTCTTTTCTCATTGACGGGTATGGTTTTATCATCATAAAGACACAAAGAGTATGGTCTACCGTAACCTTTACAGGTAGTCAATGAAGACATCAACTAAGAGGCGCCTGATATTGTGATAGTTATTATCGGCATTGTTCTACCTCATAGTTTAGCTGCATGGTGGAAGTCGTATAGACTTGATTGCATTTATCCATTAAATAATCAACCCTTTAGAAAATACTATGATGAACGAAGAAATGTCAAATACAATTGGATTTTTGGCAAAGAAAATGAGTTATGAGACTATCAGAAGAAGTCATCATAGGGCATGACTTTTTATTGCCGATGTCATGCCGAATAGAAAAGTAACCAATGCATAGCAAGTAAAACTGCTTATTGCTAGTTTTCGTGGCATCTTTAGCTTCAGTGAGAATGCCACACTAGAGACTTAAGATGATGGAATATTCAGTCTTGATGAGACAGACATGAATGTAGTCTCCGATGTCCTGCAGATTTCTAGATCCAGCCAGGGCGTCGTCAATGTGCTTAGTGGTGATATGGATATATCTGTTATTCTAGTCCATTGTAGCGTTTACAATCAAAGGGAACAGTAAGAGCCTTGAACACGGTTTCGTTACATAATCATGGACTGTCTAATATGGTTGGATGATATGGGTCAACAGGCACCAAAGAAGCACCAAATGGCTTGTAAAAGCAGCAAATCTGTATATCAATGTTTTGTATGACCTCTCAGAAGAGAAACAACAATGTAGACAGCTTCTTTCTGGCTTTTTACACAGATATAACAAACCACAAGATAAGCTCTGCCCCTGCCTCTGCACGTTGAAGTTATTCTATGAAAGCCAAGAGTCAAAGTATTTAAAGACATATGGATGCGAGATAAATAAGATCAGCACTGATTATTACTAACTGGGGTAGGTATTCAAGTTGTTTGATATGATTCGCTGTAAATGCAATACTCAGAGGAAGAACAGTATAACAGAGTCATGTTACAAGATAAACAGCGTCTATCATGCACCTCATGTTCAACCGTTCCGGTGGGTGGGAAGGATTGCTACATCATCCAATAAGAACAAATAATCAGAAATATTGAGAAAGAAGAAAAGAACCCTTTCATAGAGCAGTTATAGAGTGATAAGCAGGGGAACGACGATTGTGGTGATGATGATGAAGCGAAGGGAGATATTATTTGTTATGATTTTAGAGAATTTTAGATACAAGGGCAAGTCATTGGAATATATTCCTAAGAACCTTTCTTTAACATAATTGCGAGGTTGCAATCTTGATTAGCCTTTAATTTGCTTTTGTGATAATATTCGCATTCAACACTGCAAAAGAACTAAAAAAAGAAATTTCAGTAAATGTTCATGATAGACGGATATTGTTGGATCTGGTCAGACGCCGGTCAATGCACATTCCGTGATGTTTAAATTGGATCTTTGGCATGTATCTCCCAAAACGACAGACACTATTATTCTACAAAATCATTAATCATTTGCCTTTGAAAATATTTTTCACGTTATAATGTATAAGCTTTGATACTGTTATAAAAGGTAGCGGTATAGAGTTTCTATTCATTTTCACTTCTGTCAGGTTAGGTCCGGCTTAGATCACTCAGAGCGTTGACGCAACAAGTTTCCATTCTCTGGGTCATGAGTTTAAGACCGGCTAAACACATTCTCTTTGTTTAACAATCATATGAAAATAATGCTAATAAATTGGACCATTTGAGATGTTTTCTTAATTACCTAGAAATGTTCTAAAAATACCAGGACTGTTCTCGCACAATAAGTTGACAATTGACTCATGGTGCCATCATTTTCATATATGACATTATGCGGTGCGGTGAGTTTAATATAGTATCAAAAAGTGAAATTAATACACAAAAAGTAACAAAAGTGGCTAAAACCTCATTTCTTTCCAATTTAGTGAAAGAATCAATAAACAAAAGTCAGAAATCGAATTCCCATACCTTAAAACCCCAAGAAAGACATATTAAATGTCATATGTTTTTAGAAATCTCTCGCACAAATTTTTCAGAATTACATCCGTTGGCCATTTTAATTGATGCAAATTATGAAAATTGCCCAAAGTTGCCAGAGTGGCAACATCGCTCAATTTGATGTGGAACCCCTATACACTAAGAATCAACAATAAAAGTTCATGTTAATCACAATTTCTAGGTTGCCAATAGAACAAAGAAGGGCTACACCTCGACTAAAAGCTAAAACGGACGATTTGTGTAGACCCAACAACAAAGGCCTTAAAGATAAACGTAACTCAGACGACAAAAACCCTTGCAGTAACATTCAGAAATTATCAAAAATAGGAATAAAACTAAAGATGGGAGATCTGCAGACGTCAAACAACAAAGGGAATCCACATTAACTATATATAAGACGCCTAACGACACACAATGATGCAATCAACATGGGATTCAGTTCTAGATTAAGGTTCCGCAAGTACACGTGGGACGTTTCACGAGTCAAAATACACCTATCAAAAGTATGACAGCTTACAACATACATATAATACTTTAGAAGGATAAAGTTTCTACAAAATAAACTAAAGAATAAACTTACAGAGAGGTGCAGGACCATGAACAGGCTTGAAAAGCTTAGCGAAAATCATTCCTTTTCTTCCTGTTTAAAACAAAAGGAATCGACTGTCCCGCTCGATGTTTCAAGAACGGGTACTCCAATGCATCTACAGCAGGCAAATAAGCACGCAAGAGTATCCTCCCTTAAATCATTTTTAAATATGTATTGAAATTGATTGTTACAGTATATGTAGCTATTTTTCAGATTAAATTGTGTTATGATAATACATGTAGATATGTTATCTTATAACGCATCAGTTGACTATTATCATGCATATATCATATATATGTTTATATATAGGTTAGAGGCTAGATAGTGAAATTTAAACGATATAGAAACCCCAAGGAAGGAGCGATAGCGACTGAAGGGGTTTCTATGTCGTTTAAATTTCACTATATAGCCTCTAAACAATTTAGTGTTTAACCTACATTTCCATAGAGCGCTCTATTTGACGCTGGCAAACCACGCCTCTACGAGTATGATCGGCGAATGGCATAAAACTGCTGCTCAGTATTTTGAAATTCGACATAAACCACGTCTTCCGCGGCTGTCAATTTCATGCCAAGAATCTGCCATACCATATTTGGAAGAAGAAAACTGCACTACCCAGTGATGTAGATTGCAAGGTATTTTTTTTTACGTCACATATTATCAACTTGATAGCATTCAGTTTATGTTTAAGTTTTGTTTATCAGTGATTGAGTTTAACCCGTTACTCCATAATTTGTTTCTCACCTACAGCAGAAAACTTGAGAAGCCCTTGTGACAAAAGAAGAAATTGAGCAATTTCTCCTTTTGTCACAATATTTTCTTTTCAATTTGTAGTTTGACTTTGAAATGTTTCTCCATTTTATATAAGAGTTTCCAAACCCGAAATTGTCCAACACTTTAAACATGAACGTATGTTCGGCTGTATTGAATGCCTTTTTAAAATAACAAAAAAATACAATTAATCCTTCAACATCAAGCAAATCAGCGAATTCAATGACTTGCTTTATATGTCTATGTCTTTATGTAAATGCCAATGCACCTATTCTTTATATAACATTGCTGATCCTTATCGACTTAAACGGGTTGTACTTTTGAAGTCATTTTGAGAGACATCATGTAGCAACTTTGCAATCAATGTTAAGAGGAGATATTGACCTCCAGTTCTCCATGTCCTTTGGATCCCCCTTTTCGTAAATGAGACTAAGTATACTGTCAATTATTGACCAAACTTCTTTATAAAACTCAAATGTCAGCCCGCCACTCCCCGGACTTTTGTTGACTTTTATAATCATCTCCAGGAGGGAGTTATGGCATTACGTTAGCGTTAAGGGTCCATTACATAATCTAGACTTATTTTCATTAAGACGCTGAATGACAACGTTTTCTAAATACAGGTCGGTATTTTCTTCATGTAGAGCACTAGACGTGTATAGGGTTCTAAAAAAGTCAGCCTCTGCTTTAACAAAATTGGATATAAGATTTCCATTTACAGACAAAGTTTGTATGTGTTTGCGTGATTGTCTAGGTATTTCAAATCCCAAAAAATACCTCGTGCATAGTTCATGTTTGTCGATAAGTTTATTCCGGATCCAATCAATGGCCCCTTGGCCTTGAAAGAATATATTGAATCTTTTTCATTTTATATAGAAAATGATTTAGTTTGTTTTTGTTTATTTTGTATACTCTTTTCTAACATAATGAACCATTTATTCTAATGCTTTGCTTTTTCTTTTGAGAAGTTTACAGTGTATTTTGCAATATGGATAGTGGAATAATGTACAGCTGGTGATTAGTTTGTTCAACTTCCTGACATACTAACATATGGTCCTTTAGTTCATTCAGATATTATTCATCGTCTACTAAGGGGTTGTTAAATTTCCAATCACCTGGCCCTTTATTACAACAAGTGACATTGCCATATGATCTGTGAATTGAATGAACGCCGGTCTAATATCACAAGACATAATAGTCGGGAGTAGGTTTTCATTAATTAACAATGGTCTATTCTGGTCCATTCTTTCGCCAAATGTCATTAAGTGTTTAGTCCGAAATTAATTAAAGAAGGGAAGGACACCTGTAAAATTCATATATGTGGGGAACGCGATCATTACTGAAAAGCCCTTCGTTTAAGTCACCGCCCATAGCCATATATAAAAATCCATTTTCTTTTACAAAAGGAAGTAAATTGTCAAAGAAAGTGTTACGCAGTTTTCTAGCATTGTGTGCATATACATAGTTAACGTCATATGATTTCCATCCTTCATTATATTTAGTATTGGATATCTATCTAAATTGTCAAGTGTAAAATGTTCTTTCTTTTTCCATCGATAACGTTTGCTTTAAAATGATTGTAACACATCTGCGGCATGAATTACCGTAAGCATGGAAATGTTGCCATTCTGTAGAATCGGCATTGATACTATACTCCAAGTCTTTTGTAAATGAGTTTCTTGAAGATAAACTTAATTAACTTTATGATAAATGACCCAATGTAACAGACGTTGACGTATTTAAGCATCCCTAAATCCTTGTGCATTGAGAGAGATGTAAGGAACAAGTTCAGACTGCATCAAGCCAATTTTCAAATGGTTTGATTGACAAAAGTATCAAATGACCATCGATGTAAAAGTAGAAGAACAGCTTGCCTAGAACTAATTTTTACATAAATAGTTTTCATTTTAGATTCATCACATAAAAACATGATATTTTTCCCACGATATAAATAGTCTGGTATATTCGTTGTTCTATGAATGTGCCTCACTTACAGCTTCTTATAGCTGAATCAAACTCCTTTATTTTAATTTGCTACACTGCATCGATTACTGCCACCACACCATTTCCATCCAGATTTCGATGAAATTTAAATGATATTTTTTTTTCAAGTTTTTACCGGATATTGTAGTTATTCAATATTAATGTGTTCTTGTGTTGGGTTATGACGAGTTGAACTGAAAAAATATTTTGTTTTCTTTACAAAACAACACAAATGAATGAATTGTTTTATGGTCGCCGCCATCTACAAACTCCGTATTCGTTTCTAAGCAGATGGTCATGTGACATTTGTGCGGCAGTGTTCTCTCTTATAAATGAGACTTAGTATACTGTCAATTATTGACCAGACTTATTTTTTTATAAAACTCAAATGTCAGCCCGCCACTCCCCGGACTTAAATAGACTATTTATTTACACTGTGTGTAGATTACTAGCTGAGTGACTGACGACTGATTCGAGATTGATGACTGATAACCTCTGCTTGAAAGATAACAAGTTGGTGGCCTTTGTAATTGAGATAATTATGAGGTCGGTTTAAACCGTATCTATGCGAGGAAAAGATAGTTCCTGTGATACGATGTTGATGTAGAAGGCTGGTGGTACATCTACCCGTGAAATCTTCATAGTCCTTGGGCTCCGACAAGGTATTTGGCATGCTGGAGTATTTATCTTATTATTTGCATTCATAAAGATCGCGTTATGCTTTGCTTTGATTCGTTCTGATTTTGAAGTTTCCCTTGCAAGGTCGCTGATAATTCAATAGACGCGACTGTCCCAACAGTTACTATGATGTCTTTGCTTGCCAATCATCTTGAAGCTCTCCTTTATATCATCTCAAGTTCTCATGTCAGGTCCTTTGTGTAGGGGTGCCAGCCTGTGAGACAATATTTTATCTCTGGCTTGATAGCCAAGATCTTGGATGATTCGTTTTGAATATCAAAGAAGTACTGGAGTTATTTACTCGTTCAACATAAACTCTGTGAGAGCAATACATGTTAGTGATACGAAAATAATTCAAGTTTTGCTGAAATGTTTTTCTTTATCTTACAAAATAACTATGATCTTTCTTTAAACCCATTAATGTGTATACGTTAGAACTAACCACCTTGTCGCCAAAAGGGAGGTAAGTCGTTCGACCCTAAATTGTGGAAGAAACGTGTATTTGTGATAAAAATAAAGTGTACTTACATGTTTACTTTATCTTACAAAGTAACCGTGATCTTTTGGTTAACAATACAATAATTCAAGTTGTGCATAAGGACATGTTTTACTTTATTTTACAAAAGAACTGTGTCAAGTTTTCTTATCCTTTAATGGGTCTAAGTAAGAACAAACTACCTTGTTGATTAAAGGGAGGTTACTAGTGCGATCTTAACTCTGTTGAAGAATTACATGTTGGTGCTATCACAATAATTTAACTTGTACATGCTGAGATGTTTACTTTATCTTACAGAAGAATCGTGATCTTTTGGTTAATAATATAAACTAATTCAAGTTGTGCATGAGGCATGTTTTACTTTATTTAACATAAGAACTGTGTCGTGTTTTCTTATCCTTTAATGTGTCGAAGTTAGAACTACACACATTTTCATTAAAAGGGAGGTAACTCGTTCGGCGTTAATTCATGGAGGATACGTGTGTTTTTTATATTATAAGATACTTCCAGTTGTACATGCTGACATGTTTACCTTATCTTACAAAGGAAAATGTGATCTTTTGGTTAACAATACGATAATTCAAGATGTGCATAAGGACATGTTTTACTTTATCTTATAAAAAAACTGTGTCTTGTTTTCTTATCCTTTAAAGGTCATATGTACAGGTTGGGTTTATTTCATAAAATTAAAATATGAAGTAAAAGAATCACATTGAAATTATTTGCAACATTTTAGCATAACGCATTACGTCATAAATCACCGTCATAGCGCACCGATTAATAAAAGTTCGTATGACTTACTTCCCTTTGCTGTGACGTCACTCGTGATCCACTGAATGCGCCATGTATAGAGCGTGAAAAGCGATCGCTGGTTAGAATTGGTGTTTTTCTTCAAATAAACGATCCTTAAGTCATTGTTTGGATTGACAGCGCATTTTCTTTATTGAATATGATTTATTTTATAAGAATATCAATTTGAAAAAAGATAAATTAATAACTTTACCCGTGAATTTGCATGGATTTGTCATTGCGTTAACCTGTTCATATGAAAGGAACGGCTTGAAATTTGGACGATTTTCCTTGAAATAAATGATTCTGAAGTCATTGTTTTGATTGACAGTGAATTTTCTATACTGGATATTTTTCATATTATAAGAATATCCATTTGAAAAAAATAAATTAGTGACTTAACGCGTGAATTTACAAGGATATGTCAATGCGTTCATATGCAAGGAACGGCTTGAAATTGGGACGATTTTCCTCGAAATAGCAATCCTTTAGTCAATGTTTTGATTGACAGTGCATTTTCTTTATTGAATATGTTTCATATTATAAGAATATTCTTCTGAAAAAAAGAAGTAAGTGACGTAACGCGTAAATTTGAAAGGATTTGTAAATGTTTTCATGTGTAAGAATCGGCTTGAAATTTTGACGATATTTGTGAAAACAGCTATTTTTATTAATATTTGTTGAAAAAAAACACGAGTAATTTTTCGTCAATGATCGTGTATTAGCATTAAGGTTTTAATTGAGTAGTAAACAAAGACATTATAGATCTGAATAAACGAATTGTCTTGAAACCGTACATCGTATAACTATTAACTGTCAAATTCACCCTGCATTGTTTTATCAATACATAAAATGAAACGGGAGAAGATCATAAATTGCGAACAAACACACCGTATTATAACCCAACTTACTTGTGATACGAAGGTTATCCTTTAACACACATTTTCACCACACATCAACTTACTTGTGATACGAAGGTTATCCTTTAACACACATTTTCACCACACATCCAAATTTCACCAAACACTGGCACATTCAACAGTATTTGTTAAAATCAGAGACATAGATAACATGTAATCTATGTCTCTGTTAAAATCATACGTCAACTTTCCAGTAACTCCACCCCCAGTAAGAGTTCTATGGTTTCGAAATTGATTCCGATGTCGTCTTTCTAGATCAATGAATTGTTTTGACTTAAGAATTGTTCTTCATATTCACTTTACATTTATGTTCGTTTTCTCTCGTGTAAGTAGCCTTGACATATTGAGCATTTCATTTTCGGACAGGTTTAATAATTAACAGCTAAAACAAAAAAAAATCGTCATAGTTTATTTTACTAACAACCTTAAATAAACATATTTGAATTTTTTTTTATGATTTTGGAATTTAAATATCAATTTGACAAAACTTGATTTTGATGTTAAAACGTTTTTTTGTTGAAAACATAGAGTTAATACCGTTTTGGTGAATACTGATTATCATATACTTATTTAAGTGTCAAACTATTCTAATAGAAAAGACAACATGTTCACTTCTTTGAATTTCATAACGACAAAGTATCAGACGTAAGTCACATTGAGAGATAAATATGTCCTGACACCTTATCAATCCAAACATCCTGTGAGAGTTTGGTCTAAGAAGGAACAATCCACCTTGTCGTCGAAAGGGAGGTAACTCGTTCGACCTTAATGGACGGGAGAAACGTATGTTTGCGATAATAAGATAATTCAAGTTGTACATGCTGACATGTTTAATACATCTTACAGAAGAACTGTAATCTTTTGGTTAACAACATACTGATTCAAGTTGTGCATGATGACATGTTTTACTTTATCTTACAAAAGAACTGTGTCAAGTTTTCTTATCCTTTAATTGGTCTTAGTAGGAACAATCCACATTGTCGTTAAAAGGGAAGTAACTCGATCGGCCTTAATTCATGTAAGACACGTGTGTTTGTGATAATAAGATAATTCAAATTGTACATGATATATATATAATTCAAATTGTACATGCTGACATGTTTGATATATCTTATAGAAGAATCGTGATCTTTTGGTTTACAATACAATAATTCAAGTTAAGCATGAGGGCATGTTTTACTTCATCTTACAAAAGAACTGTGTCGTGTTTTCTTATCCTTTAATGGGTCTAAGAAGGAACAAACCATCTTGTCGATTGAAGGGAGGTTACTCCTGTGATCTTAACTCTGTGGAATAAATACATGTTGGTGGCATCACAATAGGTCAAGTTGTACATTCTGACATGTTTTACTTTATCTTACAAAGGAACCTTTTGTTTTACCCTCGAATCAGTCAAAGTAAGAACTAGACACCTTGTCACCTAAGGGACGTAACTCGTACGCCCCTGATTCTGTGGAAGAAACATGTGTTGGTGAAAAAACAATAATTCAAGTTGCGCATGCTGACATGTTTTAATGTATCTCATTAAAAAAATCTGATCTCTCTTTCTCTTACCCAATTAATGAGTATAGGTTAGGAACTAACCACGTTGTCACAAAGAGGAAGTTATTCGCGTCCTTAATTATGTGGAAGAAATACATTATCTTACAAAAGAACCGTGATCTTTCTTTTAACTCTTCAATGAGACTAAGTATTAACTAGACAAAACGAGAAGTCACTCACTGGACATTACTTCTAACAAATACATTTTGGTGAAATCACAACTATTCAAGTTGTGAATGCTGACATGTTAATTTCAATCTTACTAAAGAACCGTTACCTTTCTTTAAAGCCTTTAATGTTATTTAGAACTAAACACCTTAACATGTTAAGTTTTTTATCCTGTCACTAGTGCCATTTTGGAACCGATAAGTAGGTGCCGTATAACATTTGTGATATCCGGCATTAACCATGTAACACATGCACGTGACGAATCATGACGTCATAAGAACGAAATGTCGTCATATTTACATCATTCTCTACTTATTGTTTTCTTTTTTTTCTGTGTTTTAGGCTATTCACATCTTGTTTGTTTGAAAGAATACATAAAGAAAACAGGATAAATAGAACAGAAAGTTAGTGTCTTTGAATGGGAAAAGTTATCGGGCTCGGCTTCGGATTATTATCCGTTTAGCCTTCGGCTCACCGGATAATAATCCTAAGCCTTACCCGATAACATTTCCGATTCACGACACCAACCATCTATTCTCTATATCTTACAAAAGACTTTTGGTCTTTCTTTTTTCAACCCATTAATGAATATAACTAAGCAACTTAACACCGTGTCACTAAAGGGTGGTAAAACGGTCGACTTAAATTCTGTAGAAGAAAAACATGTAAGTGGTATCAAAATAACTCAAGTTGTGATGAAATTCTTTACTTATATCGAACAAAAAAACTGATTTGTCTTTAATGTGACAAAGTCGATCGACATGAATTAAGAAATAAGTAATGATACCAAAATAGTACAAGTTGTGCTGAAATGTTTTACTTTTATCTAACAAAAGAACTATGATCTGTCTTTTATACCTTTAATGTGTCTAAGTTAGAACTATCCACCCTGTCACGAAAAGGGAGGTAACACGTGCGACCATATATCTGTGGTAGGAGTGATATCAAAACAATTCAAGTTGTGCATGATGTCATATTTTGTCTTTATCTTACAAAGGAATGTTGATCTTTATTTTAACCTTTTAACCCTTTCCCAAACAACACATTCTCGACTGTCCCAAATTGAAAGGGTTTGCAGACGACATTTCAAAATGTGATGAAATTGGAAAATAATCTTTCATAACGAGCAATTTCTCCTTTTCCAAAATGTTTTGTAAAGTCGTCTGCAACAAAGTGATCAAATGTCGTTTTTGTTTTGGAAAGGATTAATGTGAATTAGTAAGAACGAAACACCACACCACAAGAAGGGAGGTCACTCGTTCGACCTTGTCGATTGACAAGAGATCAAACCGACCTAACTAAACCGTATGCGTGTTGATGTTCATGGCCAGGTGTGTTGACTCAACGCATGGGGAACAGTTATACGTAGACAATCATTTTGAGATATGATTTTTAGAGAAAGTGTGGTTATTTTACTATTCCAAGATCAATATAAATTCACATTACACTAAGAAGAGTCATTATTTACACAGACAGGTAGTCTACATTACTTTTCGTTATCGCTCATGTTCAACACAAAACGGGGTTGACACATACTGAACTGAAACGGTTAAGCGACGCATAAACTAATCTATTGAAGTTTAAACCTTTTAAATGAAACGGTACGTTTTGGTGCAATTAATGTTTCCAATTACATAAATCATCATTGGGTGTTTGCCAAATTTGAAGAAATCGTAGGTGTTACTCGGTACTACTTTTTGCCTCTTTGCAATTAAGAACAATTCTAGATTTCTATATTTAGAACACACCTCATTTTTATTCATGCATACTCAGTCGCGCAATATAAAAACTGTTTTCTATGTTGTTTTCTTAAAATTCTATGTTCGAAAGGTTTGTAACGGGATAAACAGAATAATAGGTTAGTGACGTTAATGGGCAAAGTTTTTTGGGCACGGCTTCGGTATTTATTGGGTTCCCCTTCGGCTCACCCAATAAATTCCTACCCCTTGCCCGAAAACTTAACCCATTAATGTCATTTACCTATTCTTTTCTATATGTATTATCAAGCTTAAAATAGTGCTAACTTCACAACTGTTACCCCTGCCATCGTGTATCTTATTCGGTTTGAGTCCTACCTAATTGTGAAGAAACTTCAGTCATCTACGATTCTTACCGAAGTTTACTTCCTGATTTTGAACGGTTTTTAAGCGTCGCGTAACACGATGTGTTCAGATTGATATCCGAGGTGTATTTCACAGCTCACGGAAATACCCGAGTAGTTCCGATTGCAATACACCCTCGCTTTACATATACTCTTGACGGGGCCTAACACACTCACTTTATATATACTCTTGCCGGGGCCTAACACACTCGATTATATATACTCCTGTCGGGGCCTTTTTGCGGGGAATCTGCGTTATAATAAGTAATTTTGAGCACTGTACACTGTCTGGAGTTATCTTGGAGTATATTGTTTTTATTTCTGGAGAACATACTAGAGTCGATATAACTATTTGGTCCTAGAGTTGAGATACGGTTTCATGTCTGGAAAATTACATGATCGCTTCCAAACGTTCAATGTTTACATCCAGAGACATGTTGTTTTATCTATTCACTTGCCGGGGCCTTTAGTGTTTGCGCATGCTGAGCGGCATTGTTCTTTCGAATTTCCGGATATCTTGTGCTAAGTTATGCTTGAAAAAGTTAGACTTCGTGTACAGTGGATTCACTTGCCTACCGATTTGTTCATCTTTTGAAAATGAAGGGAGATACTGTTTTGAGTTGCATGGCAATATTATGTGGAGAAATGGGGATTAATGTTAATCAGTGGATGTTGAGGATAGGATGTTTTTGTTTACGACTGCAAGCCAGTAAACTTGATGGAGATCAGGACACAGACTGTAAACCAAATTTTATCTTAGTGCTAATTATGGTCTGTCATGCTAACAGAAACCTCTTACTTATCATGTTACTTTTGATGATATGTGGTGATGTCGAAACGAATCCTGGGCCAGAAAGTCTGAGTAGCAAAATGTTGAATGAATTTCCTATTCAGGGAAACATCCACCAGGGTAATGAGATGTTTAGTGTGTTGTCAAGAGGTAAGCAGTGTGTACCGTGCTGTTTTGCTTTTATATTTAGACTTTTTACACATCCATTTGATAAGTTTTCTTGGAGGAATTATGATTTGGATCAAGTTTTGATTGCAGGAGATGATTTGTATATTGATATAAGAAAATATAACAACAATTCAGTTGAGTTTCTTGAAGTACATGACTTGCCTCCCTACATTTGTTTGTCTAGTGAGTATTTTGTATGCAAAGTAAAGAAAACGTACAGTGGTGCAATGAACCCGAATTACACAGACAATTACCCCCTTGTTAAATTTGAGATGGCTTTAGGAATTGGATTGCCTGCCAATCAAGAAGAATTTCAGTACAGCATATTTATATGTAAGGGAAATGCAATAGCAATTTGTTATCATTTGGATTTTTTTTTCATTTTTGATTCACATGCAAGAGATGGGGATGGACGTTAAGAGTTGAATTATGTTCTTGAAATCTTAACTTTTTGAAAACTTTTATCAGATTGTCAATATCGATGAAAATTTAGTCAGTATTTCAGGACTTCATGGGTCTCTTGTTATGTCTCATCGTACAAAAACTTAATAGTTACTTTCTTACTTATTTTTTATTACGTTTTTCATAGAATACATTTAAAAGCATTTGCACATTGTTTATATTTACAGTTGTTCTTTCTTTAATAAATAAGATATACAACAGAGTTGTATGGTTTATCTGCATTTTATCTTTTAGTTATTTTTTAAATTCAAACACAAAAACAGTCCTTCAGCCTAAGGAATACAATTCCACTGCGATGCAGTCTGGCCTTTCAGGCCTTTGATATTGTTGTTGTTTTGGTATGATGATGGAATGATAAGATAAAAAGGACACATTCATGACAATTTTCATGTCCAATCAGATGCTATTTAGGAAACAAATTTCCGACACTCATTTTGTCCTTAGTATTATTTTGGTAGGCATATTTCTTTTCTTCTTTTTTTTTTCATTCCATGTGACAATTTAAGTAGCAGTTTAGAGCGTCATGTGACGCGTATGATGACAGTAATATTCAATTCAATTCAACGGCTTATTTAGTGAATTCAGGCCTCCGGCCCATAACATATAATGCAAAAAGCATAATACATAAACTGGGTTGAAGTAATATATAAGTATATACATATTGAAACTCTTCGTTTCAATACAGTTTATCTGTTCACATATATAGAGTCGGTTTTTGGTGCCAATCATTGCAGTGTCTTTACTTCATCAAGACATTATCCCAACTGGTCATCAAGACAAAACATAGACTACCAATATAGAGCCCTTACATCAAACTTTCATTTTTAATAATCCATCTTAAGCCATATAATTTTTCGCATAGTCAGCACGTTTAGCACATATACATGTAATGAAATGTGGCATTTACCAGTGAGTAAGGGTTTTGTATAATTTTTGTTTCATTATTCAAAATCACGTGGTAATTTCGTTTTCCGTTTGTTCGGTTGTTCTAATGGGGACAGCCCAAACTGACTCATTTCCGGACAAAGCCTCGTGTAATATGTAATGCTTCGTGGAAGATGATTCAAATGGGCCAATGGGATGTCTTGCATCATAGTTGTGTGTCAGTTGCACACAACCCTCTCAATCGGAACTACTTGGGTATTTCCGTGAATTGTGAAATACACTTCAGATATAAGTGTAGGGTTACAATTTTTCGGGTAAATCAATTTCTAAGGTTCACGTTAAGTAGTTCAATGTGTATGAAAGTGTTGGACATCCTTTTAAATCATTTTTTTATCAGAAACTCATACCAAATTGCGAAATTGTTGTGTATTAAAGAATATTTCGCTTCGAATCCGGAAGAAGAATAAGGCAGACAATTAAGCTACTAAACTAAATATCCTTGCGAAACAGTTTCGTTATCAAGGCTCTTAACCACATTCTTTTTGTTTCGTTTTATAAACGTTTTTTTTTTTTTGTAATAAAAAAAGCTATGTCACGACTGGAGTGATAGTAGTTCTACGTCGAGAATAGGGTAAGTTGTGTTTGTTTTGTTTGTTTAGAAATACGCCGAAATCGTTTACTAAAACTACATCTATATTTCTCGATTTCAATTCAAACCTCTCCAGGATCAAGTACATATTGGGTGCTGTGAAAAATATCGGTCCGCTTCACTTTTCTTTTTATAGTAACATTTGATTTGGTAATCTTTTGCCTTATTTATCTCATTAAGCATTATTGAAAAAAGACATGACAAACAACAGAACTCCCGACCTTCGATTCTTTCTCTCTTTAACCATTCTTTTAAACCCGACTTACTCCTCTCGACTGTCCAGAACCAACCATGGTGAAACTTATTCTGTCTTCAGATTACTTCAGGTCGTTCTCGGTATACATCGGTCGGGACAAGAACTATTCGTATTAATCCGAATAGTTCTCATCCCTACAGATACGATCGATATACTACGATATATGCGTATATACTGAGAACGACCGAAGTACTCCGACGAAGATATGTGTTTCAAAATGGCGGGTTATCGGCACTCGACCATTTTACCACTATCTTTGCTTTTTATGCATACGATTATGTCAATGGGAATATTTGTCAGACAAATTTCATAGTACATTTTGCCACCGAAATGAAAATCTCTGTCAATCAAACCAACATATCTGTTGTGTACCTTGGGTGATCAGGAACAGTTCGATTAGAGTGGATAGAATCTGTACGCAAATTAAAGCAATCATAAAACAAGTTATGTATAAGTATTGTAATTTTAACTACAATAATTCAATCTACCCATGTCCTTCGGAACTTGATTACATACGTATTAAATTCGACACACTCCTGATGATGTTTAATGTATAAATAACTTTACAAATTACCCTATATTTAGGTAATCATAACTTCATATGATAGAAAAGATGACGTTCACAGTGACAAAAGGAAACAAATGTTGACAAGTAGTGACGCATTTATCATGCTTTGAGTAAAACTGACTATTTGCACTTCAAGGAGAAAACGTTTATTGAATAACTGACAGGCTTTTGTGTCCTTAACCCTAAAAATGTTTGATAATTGTCTTAAAATATATTTTTGTGTCGTCTGCTTTTCAAAACCTTAAATAGCTCCTTAATTTTGATAAGGAAAGATACTCAGAGTAGCAAACAGGTACGATTTTAGGCCAGCCAGCCGCCAATTTACTTGGCGGTTGGCCTGGATCTAAACTGTTTGCATAAACATGAAGTCTGTTCCAGCAGTACAAGGGTTAAACTGAGATAAATGATTCAAAGCGGATATTATCTACTTCCTTGTCCATACATGTATACAATACATATCGTAACATTCAGTTTAAATTACAGTGTCTCCTCCTGTACCAATCTGAACCCACCGGGTTTATCCAATGAAAACACATCTGAAATAATATTGTTTCCCGCGAGAATGACGTCACTTTCGTTTTAAAAATAGATCTTAAATGTGAAATCTAAAAAGTCGTTTGATTTGATTTAAGACACTACTTTAGATGTCATTACTTATCATTTCGCCATTTCTTATGAGTTACCGATACACAATGATTAAAAAGGATGGCCATCACGTCCATATACATTGAAAATGTGGACTCTGTGAAAATGTGTTATATGTCGGGGGCGATTTACCCAAAAAATTGTAACCCTACACTTATATCCGAGGTGTATTTCACACATCAGGGAAATACCCGGGTAGTTCCGATTACTCCAGTACTATACACGATATTCGGCCTTTAATTTTGACGGGGTCAATATATTAGTACAGATGATACAGCGCCTTTTTTAAGACATGGCTTCCTGCCACATTCCAATTGTTCGACAAAGGGCTATATATATGAAGTTTTCAAACGGTTGGGAACTATTCAATGACACAAGCTAAAATTCCAAAATAGTAATTATTCACGACCTAGTATGGTAGGGAAGGATTTTCAGGCTAACCCTTTTATACAATATACAATAGATATTAGTGCGCCTTATATCCACCACAGGGTAATGAAAGGGGTTGAGAAGTGTATCAATGGTCTATTTTTATGTTACCTAACCGGTCTTTGATGTCGTTTAATCTTTAATATAGTACTCTTCTACTGGTGATGAACATTTGTATACGGGTACTTCATAGCCCAGATGGTTCAGATGGTCGATTATTTCTTTTCTTTATTTTTCTCTCTCTCATTTTCAGTCTCTACTAGATATGTTGGCTGATTATTAACATCAGATAATGTCAATGAGGTTTGTTTACACCTTTTGACTAGGTAAATATGAAAATAAGAATAATGAAAGGATGAAAGCTTTTTTTATTACAATTTCTTTGTCCATGAAATTAATTCTACTTAGCCGTGTAATGACCCATAAATTATCATTCAAGGATCACACGAGTATAAAGCGTACTTATATGAGATAAAAAAACTACATCTTAAATCCTTTTAAGCTGCAAAGTGATGTAGAATATATGCATGTTTGTATTTATGAAATGAAACGATTTCACTCTTGATGAGTTGTGCAATATAAAAGAAAGGTATTTGACAATTCTTAACGCGGGTTTGGTTTCTTGAAGGGTTTCTATGACAAGACAGCCCATGGCACTTGATTGATATTGCTGTACATTGTAAACAAAGACATCTGTTATGTAAAAGTCAAATCGTTGAAACGGCGTTAAACCCTTACCTATCAAAAAACTGAATCAACATCGGTATTAGATGGCTGACGACACGTGCGTCTATTCATCGTTATCTTGTAAAAGCAGACGACAGTTTGCTTCCCAAAGGATTTTGCAGGCAATAATATAACTTGAGAAAAAACGATACAATGTAATTCAAATAGATTTTCATTCCCCCGATAAAATATGTATTATTGTTCAATAGTCTTTTTGATCGAATGAGCAAATTATTTTTTTAAGTAATATTTTTACAATAAACACACGTTAAGAGGTCACCTTCCGTTTTGGGACGGGTCTTAAATGGAGGAAACCAAGATTGGGCGACCGATATGACTCACAATATCTACGCATTTCAAATTGTTGACCAATCAAATAACATCGTTTTTAGCACATGACTAAAATATGCACTCTATAATGGTCAACATTGTCGGCTTATCCGAGGTAAACACTCGTCTGATTGGTATATCATTTTCTAACCGTGTACTATACCACCTCTTTGGTAAATGAATATTTAAGGCGTAAAAACTTTTTATATTCATAAGGAATGCTTTTATATGATGCAACTGGTCAAAATGGTTAAGATGTTAGATATATGACCAAATTCTCGAGAAATAAATTCCCATTTCGTCCACAGAAGAGGGTCAAACCCCGTTTTTATGAAGGGTTTAAAACACGGGAAACCACGATTGTACGAGCGATAAGACGTACAATTTTCTACGCATTTTAAATTGTATGTAAACAAGGTCTACAAATTGTAATAAATATTTTAAGCAGGCCTTAGGGTTTACGAATCAAATATCACCGTTTTTAACATGTGACTTAAAACTGCACTATATAAAGAGATTATCGGCTATGGAGAACCGAATATTCGTCTGCTTGGCGTATTGTTTTCTAACCGTCTACTTTACCATCTCTTTGGTAAATACATATTTACGTCGTAAATACGTTTTATACAAGGAATGCTTTTACATTAATCAACTGGTTCTTTTTTTAGTTCATGTGCTCAAAACGGTTAAAACATTGGATGCAAGGATATATGATATTAAATGGCATATTTCCTTTGATGACAGAGTTTAATTGGAAGGCGGATACTTTACATCGTTTTCTGTCACCTTTATTGATTTCTCAATTGTTCATTCATACTATCTAAACTGTATAAACTCTTAATGCGATGCCAATGGAGAGGAATCCTTAACAAAAGATCGCAACAAAACAATTCCGATTTCGTTCCGGGAACAATTTTCTCCTATCATATTTTTTTTTATCTCGCTACGAAAACATATTTCGATAGGGGATATTCAGTAAAGATCAGTCAAAAAGTAAAAATTATTTAGATGATTTGAAAAGTAATCTAATTGATCATTCCCTTTTTCCATTTATAGATTTAGGGATCGACTGGTTGGTACGGTGTGTGTACGACAACTGATGGTGCACGGTTGGTACGTTATTCGTAGCATACGTATTACACTGTAGGACGGGCCTCGGACATGAAATGTTCACAATATAAGGCTAGCTTACTTTTCATCTTTATATGATGTTAATCCCTTATTCAGTAATACCTCACTATATCGCATTTTACTATAGTCGAATGAAACACTTATTGTCCTCTGATTTTATTCTTTTTGTCATATTGCTTTCCTACAGCATGTATTCCTTTTGAACATTTTCCTTTGTCTGCTATTGGTTGCAAATCGGATCAATTCACTAAATCCATTTCTATAACTTATGCTCATTCGATTGAGAGTTGTTGCAGAAGTATACTGATTTAACTCGTCATAAGAGATTTTATATGACTTGTTCAAAATGTAAAGGAAATTCGTTGACAACATGTTTTCATCAAGCGGTTAACCCATAGAATGCTGGGTAATTTGTAAAGATATATTTTTGTACCGTTCCAAAGTTTTAAATATCTGCCTAACTTTGATGAGGAACGATACTCAGATTTGCAAACAGGTTCTAGCACAGGCTAGCCGCCAATTTACTTAAACCTGTTTGAATAAGCATGAAGACGATTACCTAACTATAAGAGTAAAAGGAAGTTTGAGTCACATGTTGACGTCAGTTACGAAATCCCCTTCAAAATAACCATTCTTTACATCCTTATTCGTCATTTAGAAACTACTCATATCTAAGTTTTGTTGGATTTACTGGAGGTTTGATTAACTTACTTATTTGTTCTCTGTTCAGTTCTTAAATCTTCCATAAGTACGTTGTTTAATCACACAGACGAAAATCTGTAAATGTGAAATACGTTGACCACTGATCGGAAAACTTGATATTTTGCCATAAAACCAATTGCGCGATTCTCGTTCGAAAAAATGTGTATCAAACGACCTGTCAAAATAAATTGCCATTGTAGTATAAAGGGTTTATGTTTGAAAGAGTTATTCAAGTCAATATTGATATCTTTGAAAAAGTGTATAATGCACACATTTTTTCTCTCTTTTTTATCATGTATGTCGTAGCCTTTTTGTTAGGATATTGTAGCGTCTTAGTACATGTATCATATACCCGCGGAGAAGAGGTATATTCAATAATGATGTAACACTAATTTGATTAAAACTGATCGCTTAGTATAGGGGACCGCTTTGTGTTGAAGATAAATGGTTTGTGCTACCATCATATCGATGTGAGTAGTCAATCACGACCTTTATTTAGATGACAAGTCTATCAATCTGCAATCATGCCGAATTTTCATTACAAAATATGAGCCTATTTGAGACTAACACAAGCTCTTAAAAAGGTGTACCAATCACCTTTCATCCGACATCTAAAGGTAGCAATATTTAAATGTGCTTGTACATAGGCGTGATGAAATTTGGTTTAGTTAGAAATTGATTTCTTTAAAATTCCACAATAGCTGTAGTGATAATACGCAGTACAAACAAAAGCCATCGGAAGCAAATTCTCGTTTTTAATTATTTAAAGCGTTTAAAAAGTGATTAAACACGTATTTATAATCAATATTAAGCACGAAACGCTTTCTGTATACAAACAGCACATACTTAGATAAATTGACGCTTTCTGGATTAGATATGCCGCCAATAGCTACTTTAAATTGTAAGTCAAACATTAGTATAGCCACTATATTGTTTCAATGGCATTTTATTTCGACTAGCAAATTGTCTCTTCTTTGAGCAAATAGCTTTAAGTGTCACTCTAGATACATCCTTTGAGGAAAATTTCTGCTTTAGGATCAGTCATCGTTTACAAAGGAGCAAAATGTTCCTCATTTGAACGAAAATGAACCAAGCTTATTAAATATGATCGATATATATTATGACACATACAACGAAATGAATAGGGCTCTATCAAAGTTTACTAATATTTGTAAACGCTTAGTTACTATGCACCGTTGTTGGCACTGACGAAACCATAGATATTGTATACACGTCGTCTCTTGTTTTTTAAATTATCTTGTTTAAAACGATTAGATGGGAATAGGAAATTGTCATTAGACAAGTAAGTTGATAGTTGATGGTATGCTTATTATGACCGAATATAGTAGACATTACAATCGAATTTGAACCAAACATTGTGGCATATTATGTTATCAAATTATAAAACAAAAAGAGAGGCAAAAAATCCACGTTCAAAACCGAAAAGAAATGTTTAAATTCCATTGATTGGTAAGGGTTTTTAAGTTTCGTGTGTTTATATATAGGTCATATATCATACTTTTTGTACAAGCGTGTTATATACATGTATCTATAGGGACAGCTGCAGACGTTCGTATGTATATGGTTGTATGTGTTGAATTGTATCGCACCATTTACATTTTCATTCAATTTGTATTGTTGATCGTCATGTTGGCAATGTTTAATAGCATGTATTCTATTCTTGTATATCTATTTATTGAATTGTGTCAACAATGTAGGCCTTTCTAATGAGCTTATAACCCTAATGAAGTTAATAAACAAAATTATGACCCGATTCTGATGTGAAAAATCATTAACAGTGACAGAGTGTATTAATCTTTTTATACCAGATATACACTTATGAACCGTGATTTTAACGAACACTGAGCATGTATATAAACTCGATAACGTAAAGTTTAAAAGAAATTCTATTATTCGTAACAAGGCCTTTTTTAATCGTTAATAGTAAAGCCTGATGCGAAAGATTGATTGATCTATTCCTTAAATATGTGACCGTGTGACAGTTTCAGACTTAAAACAACAATGGTTCACACGAAAGGAATATGTTTCCTTTACAATATCAGGTAGAGACCATCGTGGCAAAAAGATGAATTTGCACGTTCGGGTTAACTGTTAACGTCGTGCGACAATCACTATCGAAAACGAAATAGATGGCTTACAACAGAATTAAAAACCAACCAAAATTCATATTAACGTATCTGTGTTAACCTTTGTGACCTTAGCCGTGAACTTCTTGTATCTAAATTCGTTGTCAGTCCTAATGTTCTAGATCTTTTGCTCCTGTACGTGTACTCAGAAAGAATGCTTCTTGTAGATTGTGACTATAAGACGATTGTGATCTAATTGTGAGTGGTACATGTACAATTTTGTTTCCCAACAAATTCATGCACATCATACACAGAGAGAGAGAGAGAGAGAGCACAGAGAGAGAGAGAGAGAGAGAGAGAGAGAGAGAGAGAGAGAGAGAGAGAGAGAGAGAGAGAGAGAGAGAGAGAGAGAGAGAGAGAGAGAGAGAGAGAGAGAGAGAGAGAGAGAGAGAGAGAGAGAGAGAGAGAGAGAGAGAGAGAAGGGGCAGAGAGAGAGAGAGAGAGAGAGAGAGAGAGAGAGAGAGAGAGAGAGAGAGAGAGAGAGAGAGAGAGAGAGAGAGAGAGAGAGAGAGAGAGAGAGAGAGAGAGAGAGAGAGAGAGAGAGAGACAGACAGACAGACAGACAGACAGACAGACAGACAGACAGACAGACAGACAGACAGACAGACAGACAGACAGACAGACAGACAGACAGACAGACAGACAGACAGACAGACAGACAGACAGACAGACAGACAGACAGACAGACAGACAGACAGACAGACAGTCAGACAGACAGACAGACAGACAGACAGACAGACAGACAGACAGACAGACAGACAGACAGACAGACAGACAGACAGACAGACAGACAGACAGACAGACAGACAGACAGACAGACAGACAGACAGACAGACAGACAGACAGACAGACAGACAGACAGACAGACAGACAGACAGACAGACAGACAGACAGACAGACAGACAGACAGACAGACAGACAGACAGACAGACAGACAGACAGACAGACAGACAGACAGACAGACAGACAGACAGACAGACAGAGACACACAGAGAGACAGAGACAGACAGACAGACAGACAGAGACAGAGACAGAGGCAGAGACAGAGATCACTTCCAAAAACTTAAGTAAGCAAGACACAGTATGATTCAAACCATGTTGCATTCATAGAGAGAGAACAGCGGGTGTACCACATATTCATCCTACACATATGATTTTCTCACAAAAATCTCAAAAAAAGTGTTGTGTGAGCAATACATGTTAAAAGGATTATTGAAACAATCACCAAGACTGTATAAATCAAAACAATTTTTATTTTATTTTCAAAGATGGAATTGTTATGCACATAAATATATACAGTTCAAAAACAAACTTCTTTCATTCGAAATTAAATATTTATTTGAAGCCTTTATCGATCAGTTTCGTCCAATTGTTGTCGGAGATCATTTCAATTTTGATCAATGGCCCATGTAGGTGGATGATATTATATATCTATTTGATATGTAAGTGATTTTAGACTCCTGGGTATCGTTTCACTAAACAGTTTAAGGTTAGGATAAGGCTAAGGGAAGAAGGCACATATACAGGGAATATGGAATTTTCATAATTCTGCGAATCATTTCTCAGTGAGAACTATAAGATTTGTTATTGCATTAAAACTGTAAAACTGTTTAGATTCTTGCCAAAAATGTAATAAAACGTTACAATTGGACTTATAAGAGTTATGATCATTTTTCAGTCAGAGCTAAAAGCTGCCATTTAATTCCTCCGTCAATTGGTTTGTGTTGGTCAAGATGGATCATCCTTCTTAATTACTTACACCAACCCCCCACCCCCCGAACTTTTGTCCTAGGTTTTGAATATTCTAGCATCAAAATAAGGGTCGGTACTTGAAGAAAAACATGATGATCTACAGACTTCACTATGTGTCAAATGTACAAGTTTCATAAAAAATGATATATTTACAGTGACCAATTGATGATGATTCAAAACCATGACTTGTTTAACTATGGTAAAAATACAACTGTGTCACCATAGGCTGAATTACAACGAAATAGTTATTACTGTTTTTTACAAAACGGATACAAAGTTGAAATTAAAATCAAGCAAATAAGAATAAATCAAGAACACATAAGTTACTATTTAGTTCCAAGCATTGTACATGAAGGGGAGTACATCCAGGTTGTTTGCAAAACGAACGGACAATGGAATCAGTTTAAAGACTAGAAAAGTGTTCTGTATTAAAACTCATCATATGCAATATCACTCCATAATGAAGTTATAAGATATGAGATTAAATACTATAAGTTTCAAGATAAAAAAGTAAGTTCAATATATGATGAAATAGGCCATCTTTAAGTAAATAGAAATAACAATAAAATATATGACACAAGACACAAAAAATCATTGCCATTACAGTTTACAGCTGTATCTTTTGAAATTGTGATATAAAAACAGAAACGATCATAAATACATATGAAAATACGTTATACTTAAAAATATAGAAAAACATGATACATATGTATAAATGGAGATAATAATAATTCAAAAGCACTATCTCGTGAGATGATACCTTACTCAACCAATTGTAAGAAATTATGTGGAGTATATACACATGGATTAGCTAATTACATACATAAGTCCCTGTAAGGTTTTAGGACATGGTTTGCAATAAATTCTTATCATAATTTTGTTGGAAAACAGAAATCGATACAAGGTTTATTTTTTGAAATTATGATAATGGGTTTTGGGGATGCATATGATTTGAAACAATGAGTCTTTTGGAAAACCATGGGTCCAGAATTTTCTTACATCAATTGGGAAAAGCCTAACTCAATGATTCAACTTTTTCTAACTACCTGGGTAAGAGACACTAATTTCATTTTTTGTCTCAAAAGAGAAAAAGGACCCTTTCTAAATAGGTAGGTGTTTAAAAGCATGAAAGTAAAAGCTTTACAAGTGATTCCAGTTATTGAGACAAATGTATGTCTTTATTTCCCAATGGGTCCTGTGGGATGAATAGGAAATGAAACAAAGGGTATTTTGAGATTTTAATGAGTAAACAATGCAAAACCCTTAGCAATAGTAATCTCTGCCGATATTTGTCACGGTTAGACTAAGAGGAAAACCCGGGGAAAACAGAACAGGCCTTAGTGAAACATTCTTTTCTTTATAGTTACTTTAAACAAATAAAAAAAGACATGCAAATACTTTTCCACTACATAGGAATCACAAGAGGAACATTTTCTGTTCTCCTTTTGTAGACCCTCAAACCAAGGAAAATAACAACAACATTCCTCATTCTAAGATTTGCTCGTTGTTTACGAAATTATCCCGTTTAAACGATTTGCAATATCTCCATCGCACATGCTCTATTCTATATATATTTGAATATTAATAAACGCTGTCAATAATCAAAGCTTTTGTTACTTGGGTAATATATGCTGTCATGTTATCGATAGAAGACAATTTATATGAAAAATGTATAAAATCTTATCTGTGAGATGGTCGGAATAAATGGTGGTCGGGACGGATCTTGGTTTTATAGGTTATACACGCTAGCGATTGGGTTTACCAGGTCCGAAAAAGGAAAACCTAAATGTGTTCGTAATATTAGTGTTACATGATGGGCATCTTGTAAAAGAAGTAGAACACTCCCAACAATAAACGGCATGGTAACACGGAATAAATAAGGTATTCGGCTGGTTTGCTTCACATCTGCGGCAGGTAAGCAGTGCCTTTAGGTCGTTTATATCTGAAACGAGAACAACAGCAAGAAAATGTCGGCAAACAAATGATCACTGATGAAGTCGTTTGTCTGCAACAACTGCGTTCACATTTACCTACATTCGATCAAATGGTCCATTAACCCTTTACCAACCGCTGAATTTTCGACCGTCCCAAATTGAAAGAGTTTGCAGACGACATTTCAAACTGTGACAAAATTGAAAAACAATCTTCTGATAGGGCAGAAAACATTGCGAGAAAAGGAGAAATTGCTCATTAGGAGCAAAATCTCATTTTCCCACAACGTTTTCCAGAGTTGTCTGCAACAAACTGGTCAAATGTTATTCAATATAGTATGAAAAAGGACACGCCTTTGACACATAAATGCATGTACACATAGTCCATACAAGGTGGTGATCTGTTTAAGATCTTGACGACTTTAAGAGGAAAGGTATCTGCTATCTGATTAATTGGTTAATTGTTGGCAACAAACGAGATGCTTCCTCAACTTTATAAGAGCTCTAAAAATACCAGTAACAGCAGCATATAGATAAACAGCAATTTCTGTTTTAGAATGAACATACTTGAAAGAAGGTTTTACTCTAACTGATTTTTACACATTTGACACCGGCAGTTTATAAACTGAATTTGCAAGTCGATTAATTTTGAAATAAAACATAGCGATTGTGTTAGATTTTTTGAATTATATTTACATTTACGAAAAAAAGATATAATAAGAACCCCTTTGAGACAAGCACAGATGATCTGTCTTACAATGAATGTAATTATACGCCTAATTTAACGTTTTGGTTGATCAAACGATCTTTCCTCACGTGTGTTTTACAAAGATTGTGCTAGCGACGCTAAAGCAGCTCGTTCTCACATGAACAATCTAAAGTCAAAAATATCAAGTACGATATGCACGAAGTTAAGAGATTATATTGCTTGTACCTTGATCATCTTGACTCTGATCGCCACTATTACGATGGCGTGGAATGGCATCTTGTTGATTCACCTGTTAAGAAGAAAAAAGAGAGATTTTTGGTTTTCGTACATATCTGCTAATTTTAAGACCAAAATCAATAGGAAAGACTTCTCTGTATGTGGATCTAGGAGATTAAAGTCCTGCAAAAAAGCCCATTATTATTGTTCATACATATTTGCTTATTTCGGGACAAGCAATCAATATGTTTGTATTTTTTGTATGTAGTTCTTGGAAATCAAAGTCATTTTCTTCAAGAAAACTCATTTTCATGTTTTTGTACACATCGGCCAATATGGAGAGCTTTTCTGTATGTAACTCTAGGATTCGTTGTTGTTTTCATACATATCAGCATATTTCAAGACTTATACTCAATATCTAAGTGTTTTTTGTATGTAGTTTTTAGAAATAAAAGTCCTGTCCTGCATGACGACTCATTTTTATGTTTTTACACATATCAGCCAACATGGAGGACGTTTCTGTATGTAATTCTAGGATTCATTGTTGTTTTCAAACATATCAGAATGTTTCAAGACAAACAATCAATACGTAGCACATTTCTGTATGTTGCTCTAGGAAATTAAAATCTTGCAAGATGACTGTTCATAATGTTTCCCTACATTTCTGCTTATTCCAAGACCAAAGAGTCATTATGTTGGACTTTTCTGTATGTGGCTCTAGGAAGTCAAAATCTTGTAAGACGACTCATCATTATGTTTTCCTACATTTCTGCCTATTCCAAGAACGAAAAGTCAGTGACTTTTCTGTATTTGGCTCTAGGAAATCAAACTCCTTAAAAACGACTCACCATTGTGTTTTCATACATGTCTGCTTATTACAAGAACGAAAAGTCAGTGACTTTTCTGTATTTGGCTCTAGGAAATCAAACTCCTTAAAGGCGACTCATCATTGTGTTTTCATACATGTCTGCTTATTACAAGAACAAAAAGTCAGTATGTGGGACTTTTCTGTATGTGGCTCTAGGAAATCAAACTCCTTAAAGGCGACTTATCATTGTGTTTTCATACATGTCTGCTTATTGCGTTTAATACTGAGAAATCATTCGCAGTAAGGATTGTAAAACTGCCTAGTTTCCTGTTATTCACCCCTATGCGTATTAGATCGGGCAATAGCCAATGTAAATGCTACGCATGTTTGAGAACAACTTTTTTGACGCGAACGTTTGGAAATCCCCTGTCTAATAAAAATTACGGTATGAAACTTGTATTCCAATGCATGCTGTATGAATAATTTGATCAATACATTGTGATTGACTTTCCATGAAAAATTTACACAAATGACGTTTTAATGGTATGCTTTGACATTTTGAAAGTACCTGTAATATATAATTTAAAAAACAGTTTGTTTCGGCAGGGCAGTCAGCACTATTACTTTTTGAAAGCGAATCGCGGGAGAAATGCATATATCTTGTTTTTTTCTGCACGCGCGCGTTAATGTCCGTTAGGTGTTGTCCGGAATGCATCCTGTACACGTCCTGATTCACCGATTCATGTTTGTTTGTATTCGTTACTCATTCGGAGACAACCGGTTGGTAGTACGGTAGCCGTCCTTCCATGTTCGTTATTGGTACGTTTCATCCGTTCCATAATCGGTGCAAGTACGTCGTCAGTTTGGATTTTTTTTACCGGACTGACAACTTTGCCACCGTATACCACCGGATAACAAACATTGCTATCCGTTGATGTCCGGTACATCAATCCGATCAAGTGTGACAGGGGTATTAAGAAATCGGTATTTAAGCATCAACTGACAATAAAGAAGACTAAATTTCTATTTCATAATGTATGCATCAGGCCCATAAAACACAATTTATATTCACTATTTATGCACTCATTTGGGAAAAGTACTTTGTTGAAATACTTAAATGAGCTATATTATTTCGTCCATATTTCGTAATGTAGGACCCCGGCCCATAAAACACCATTTATATTTACTATTTATACATTCTTTAGGGAAAAGTACTTTGTTGAAATACTTACATGAGCTAAATTGTTTCGTCCATATTTCGTAATGTAGGACCCCGGCCCATGCACCATTTATATTTACTATTTATACATTCTTTAGGGAACAGTACTTTGTTGAAATACTTTCACGAGCTATATAAGGACGTCGCTATTGCGTAATGTAGGCCTCCTGCCCATAATACACTATTTATATTCACTGTTTAATCATTTATTTTGGAACAGTACTTTGTTGAAATACTTACTTGCGCTCTAGTAGGTCGTCGTGGAAATTCCTTTATGTGATCGCAATGCGGGAAAAAGCGAGCGTGTGTTTCCCAGGGATCGTCGGCCGGTTTCCAATCATATAGCCCACCACCACAACGAAAACATCGGACAACATCAGCCTCACCTTATGATATATAGATAGTGAAACTACTTTAGTTAAAGCCATACTTGCGCTCATTTACACTTAAATTGTGAATATATATTGTCATGAACTTGTGGTTTTTCGCTATGTTTCAACAAATTCTATTGTAATTTATAATTCATATTACCCAGTTTGGCAGTTTTTCTGAGCTTTTAATGTAAGGATGTGTGGTTGAATGGATGCAATAAGTAAGACTCTGCTCTTAAGCTTTTCTTTTGTGTGCAAATATCGCTATATTTACATTTTGGGTTGGTATCGAAAACGCAATTTCAAACAAAACTAAACAAAAAACGCTTGGTAGTTACATTGTGCAACTTTATTACACAACGGGATGGCATTAAAAATATCTTGAACTGTAAACTCAGCTCGTTTGGTAATGACTGTTGCATTGAGAAACGTTATTACAAAATGGGTTGTGACAGCTTCCTGTTTAAATGTGTGTTGTCAATTGTTAACACCATATTATCCTTTTTAAGGTATGGTATAGTTTAATTAAGATATATACTTTTAATCTTGTTGACTTAAACAATCATGGGCCTGGTATTGTGTTGCTGTGGGTACTGGACATGTCTCATGTGTTTTTGCAGTTTTCTTAAATACATGTATGTCTATAGATAGACAGTCTCACTGTCAAGGGCAATAGGTATGATTATTACAAGATTTGACAAGTATATTATATCCCTGATTAGGGAGGCATTCGTACAATACATATTTGATGTTAGCTCTGATATGTTTATTTGGTTTATGTACAAATGATGACACTTAAATAGATTAATATTGATAGGAAAGCTGTTCGATTCAGCAATATAAAACCTGTGTAATAAATATATTACCTGTGTAATAAAATCCGGCGTGCGCCAACCTTTCTTTACTTGTGGACTCATTTGTCCAGTTCTTGAACGAGGCAAGACGTTTCTCTTTTGTTTTGTACCTAAGTTCGATCGGCCAAGTCTCATTCAAATTTGACTGCCGGGCATCGGCCAAACTTATAACTGCAATATCAAGTTTGTAAACTAAACAAGGAATCGCTTACAGATGCTTGTACAAAGATGTGAAGAAATTTCGAAGTCAAAATAATTTCTTTAAAACTGTATACCAGCTGTACTGCTATATGACACACACTGAAGACAAGTCATTGGAAGCAAATCAGGATCTAAAGTGTGAATACATAGAGGATAATCAACTCCTTTCGATTGATATCAAAAATATGTCACGAGAATGGGTTGTTATCAGGTTGAAAAAACGAGTTCGAAGAACGAGTTTTTTTCTATATGATAACAACCCATTCAAGTGACATATATTTTTTTATTATATTCCTATCAGTGAAATACTGGGATTTCTCAGTGTATTACTTTTCAATTTTGTCACAGTTAATATCGTCACTAGTGAAGATATCAAAAAGTCATATCATCACTAGTCATAATATCAGTTTTGACGGTACTACTTTCTTTTACCATTCCTTTACATTAAGTCATGTCTGTAATTTTGCACACGGCACTAAAATGTTTGTATTCTAAAATGTATCCATACGCGTGAATGACGTCATAGGACACAACAATGACGTCATGGGCGTTGTTAGTTGCTTTGCTCCTCCCATTTCATGCTTTGCTCCTCTCATTTTATATTCCATTTGGCGTTTATCGAGATATTTTGGCAAGTATATTTACTATAGTGGAATAAAATAAATAGAATTATCAACTCCATTCGATTGATATATAGAGGACGATTTTCACTGTGACAAAATTGAAAATTAATACACTGAGAAATCCCTGATAGGAATATAATAAAGTGAACTAACATGTACTTTAATTCAAATGTGTGACATCGTTTTGAAGTCTGTCGCATATTAAAAGTATATGATTAGATGGATTGGCACCTTTAGGTATGAGTTATCGATCAAAAACAATGATTTAGAATGATGTTCAACACTTCCATATTCAATGAACTAATCAACGTGGTTGAACCTAGGAAAGTGTGTTATAAACCGGGAATATTTACCGGAAATAATTTAACCCTACACCGGGATCTATTTCTCAGGTCGCGGAAATACCCGAGAATTATGATTGGTAATATCAATGACCAGGTTAACATTTTAACATTTGTCAAAGCTTATTTGTTTCCAAAGATATGTGATAGGTATCGTGTTAATTTACTTCAACGCTCTTCATTGTTGCTATCTTTACTTTCATTCCTAAACATCGCTTTTATGAAAAACCGTAATGCCTTCTCTGAGATTTTGAGATATATCCCCGTGTTTTCGACTGGTTTCTGTGCAGTCATGTAGCGCTGCAACAATGTTTGCATTCGGAACACCTCGGCCATTTCTTAAAGTAACCTCGGATGTAATGGGGAGCCATTTTTGAAAGTAGGTCAGCAACGAAGGGCCAATCATATCAACTCGGCAATCCCCATCACAAGCCGGGGATTGCCGGAAAGAGCTGATTGACAAAATATGAAACAAAGATGTGTTCATATGATCATCTTTAATGAAAATGGTAAAAAAAACCATTAAAATTGTGATATATAACTAATTCGTGTGTATTTAAATACATATTTAGTGCCTGTGAGCATTTTGCGTTATCCGCCGGAAATAAGGCGAATTACCCCAGGATTTCTGGTGTATTCATGTGCTGCCTACGAGGTATATCTACCGTTTTGTTACGGGGATTGCCGAGTAGATACGATTGCAATGTTTGCTGCAAATTTACAAAAGTATCGCTAACTTACCCCAGGACTCATGAATAATCCGCTGAAAAGAAAACGTACATGTTTGGTAAGATTGAGTAAGAGAAATATGACCGGATGTGCTGGTATTGTTTAAGATCATATACGTTTGCAAATTCATCATCTACCTTCTTACATAAACTAATAGGAAATAATTAATTTCTATTTCATTGACAAATTTTAAGATTTGTATAACATACAATCATTCATTGAAGTGCTTCAAATCAAAAGAATGCTGCATTAACAAACAGTTTTCCAAAATAATTATTTCATCTCTCACCCATGATATTATTTTTCGCTTTAAATTAATGCAAAATTCTTTTTTTAATGTTTACTAAATAATAATTAATAAAATTTCTCCGCTCTTGGAATTCTTAATGTTGTGCGAATATCATATAAACCTGTTACCGTCTCAGTTAGTCTTTAAACATAAATTTAAAGTGTTCTATGTTAATTGTCAATTATTCTGATACTTAAACAATGTTGCTGTAAATGATTGCTTTCCGAGCATTAATTGGAACAGATGTTGAAAATAAGATAATTACAAAACGTACCATTAGGCTTAAATCCACTAGAAACAATATATATCTAGCATCGGAAGAGTTTTCGTCGCTTTCCTCTGCGGGAGGATTGGCAGGGATCGCCGGGTTATTACCTTCTCCTTTTTCCATCGTATACACCTATGTGTATGGTTTGCGTTTGTGCCAAATTGGTCTGAAAAAAAGTAAAATAAAAAGAATAGAAATTGTACTAACTTTACTTTTTTTGGCAAACCATCTATATAATATGATCACGTTAAAGTACAAATTAAGCCCTAACATACAAATGACGGTTAAATGACGCTAATCATCATCATCATCATCATCATCATCATCATCATCATCATCATCATCATCATCATCATCATCATCATCATCATCATCATCATCATCATCATCATCATCATCATCATCATCATCATCATCATCATCATCATCGTCATCGTCATCGTCATCGTCATCGTCATCGTCATCGTCGTCGTCGTCGGCGTCGTCGTCGTTGTCGTCGTCGTCGTCGTCGTTCCTTGAGTTGCAAGTTGTTGCTTTAAACACCACCATTTAGTCAATATATCGTTGAAAACAGTTTAAACTTCAAGTTCTAAAAGCAAAAGTAATTTTTCAAATTATTCATCATACGTAGTTCGCAATGAAAAACCAAATTCGTCATTGCTAAAAATTGAAAAAGGGTTATATAAATGGAGATTTTCTCTGATACAGTCAGCAATATGTGACCATCATATACTACAAGACTAAGTGTGAAGAGGTCTGACTTAGAACAGAAAAGTTGTAAGACAATTTTATAATGGATATAAGCTACATGGTTCGTATCACAATGCTTCCTATATCGTTGTTTGACATTGTTAGTAAAATAAATTCGTATTTATGCATAAAGAGCTTGTAAACAACGAAATGAATTATGTATTCATATCCAAAAGAATTGTAACGGTTTTGAAATCCATATTATAACGTCGATACAAACTTTGTAAGATTTTGCGAAACCTCCCAAACCAATTTTGCTTTCGGTAGCTATATTACGCTTCAAAACATAAACTATATAGTTTGACGGCATTTTATTTAGACTTGCAAATTGTCTCATGTGTAAACAAACACATTTGAAGCCGGTAGTCAATGCTTCTAGGGACGAGGGTAAGGATAAGTAATAGCGACCTACCCTAAAGATATACTCGACACAGCAATGCTTAGCCACCATCGGGGATCGAACCACGGATGGCTAACATTTAAAACCTTTAACCACCGAGATTGCTTTGATTATACGAGTACTTTTTCATTCATTCAGGGGAAAGGAACTTTGGTATAAAGCCGACAGGGTAACGAACTCTCAACTTTTTACAACTCGATTTACTGCGTCCTAAAATAAGCCATTTCCCACGAAACGATGCAATACCTCCTTTAAAATCATTGTGTATTTCTATAAATAGCAATATAGGAAATCCACATTTTTGATATACTACGTCATGCCGTTTACTCATTATCCTTTACCGTTTTTGGTTCAGGACGAGGCTTACGCCTAAAGGTTTCTAGGATCACCAGTACTAGACTACGGCTCTAAAGTGACTTGCTAAAGGCCATTCCCATGAAACCAGAGGTGTCAATCGGGCTCGAACACCGACGCCCGA
Source organism: Cerastoderma edule (assembly GCA_947846245.1). NCBI lineage: Eukaryota > Metazoa > Mollusca > Bivalvia > Cardiida > Cardiidae > Cerastoderma > Cerastoderma edule. The sequence goes on along the minus strand of OX401418.1, from coordinate 14,492,740 downwards.
GTTCTAAGTCCGACAGCTCCGCTAGGCCGCGTAGGATTAAGTTGATATATCTATAGTACAATTGTCCCATTATCACAGATGCATGATCGAGGGATAAAGCTTGTTGGCTGTTAACTCGGGGGTCTCTGGTTCGATCTCCATCTGCGTGGCTCAGTGGTTAATGTGTTGGACCTAGAACACGGGGGTCCCGGGTTCGAGCGCCACCGAGGCCATTTAGTTTCGTGGGAGTGGCCTTTGGCAAGTCACTTCAGAGCCCTAGCCTAGTACGGGTGCATTCAGGAAAGCCATTTCAGAACTGAAAAATGTAGGAACGGCCCCGATGAAGAGGACCCATATGGGACCTGTGTTGGGTAATGACTCTAAGCTAAACTAAGCTGAGCTAAGTTACTTGCTTCTTGCGATTGTCTTTAGCCAAGACACGTTCGAACCCTATCCTTAAACTGGTGAATTCCAGCAAAACACTATTGTAACGTTCGTTGAACGTTTATGCAAATTAGGAACCTAATGCATTGTTTGAGAAAACATGCAGGTATATGTATATATAGACAAAACAACCGTTCAGTGTACGATAGTTTTGTTCACTGATCGGATGTGTTTGTGTCTTTATGAGGGTCATTTGCGCTGTTCGTTACAGTGGTGGCAACGGTGGGATAAAGACTTCTCCTTCTAGGAGTTATGTAACGTTCGTTGAACGTTTATGCTAAATTAGGAACCTAATGCATTGTTTGAGAGAACATGCAGGTATATATATATATAAAGACAAAACAACCGCTCAGTGTACGACAGTGTTTTTCACTGATCGGATGTGTTTGTGTCTTTGAGAGGTTGATCTGTTCGGTTCGTTACTCTATATATTCCGGCGAAATTTGATAAGAGAAGCTTAGCCATTAATACGCTACACATAGATGAATTCCTTCCTTAAAATCTGTTTTATATAAAAAAAAAACATGGCTTGTACTTGACTGAGACAGATACCGTTAATATGATGCAATGAAACTGATGTAAATATATCTATAAAGTTAAAATCATTACATTTTCTGGGTTCCCAATGTATCTACATAATAAATGGTAACCCTTTATCAATACTAAGAAAATCGATAGTCGAAGTTCCTTTGAAGGTCCTCTTAATCCCTAAAATCGCCCACGTGTGATAAAATTCGAGTCGGCGTTCCGGGAACAAACCATCTGCCCTCACCCCGTCCACTACTCCATGGGTATACTTTTTATTTCTCTTTTTCCATAAATAAAACATAGACAGACCCGCTGATTGTCAAGCTATATACTAAAGATAAAGCTAACAGTTAGGCCTACAATGTGACGTCACATTGTGAAATATTCAGTAGAAAGACTCAGACTGCCGCAGCGCTGTATTACAATGATTTATGTTGAAAACACGCATAAACAATAAATATACACATAGACAACGAAACTGAGGCAGTGTTGAAAACCTGCGGGAAATACTTAACAGGCGATCAATAGGCATTTCGATTTGTGGGATCCCATGATTTCAGGCCTACGTTTATTAGAGCATTTTATTATTGTTTGCTGATGTGGTTAATATCACAGTCTGAAGTCTTGATAGTTCTATTTAGTGTACACTGAACCAGTTAGCGGAGTATCAAATGGTAAGTGTTTTGATTGGTTGCTCAACTTTCTGTTTTGATATGTCAATGTTAAATAACAAGATGAATCTTTCAAAACCAATTCCTTTGACAAGGGTGGGGTTGAATTCATTGAAATTAGGATAAAAGGCAAAATGCATTGCCTCCACGTCAGTCTGTGTTCTAATGTATTTGGAAATACGCGTATTCTTTTTCTGTAGTTTGGATAGTTTCAAGTTTAGTTTAATTGTAACTAAAGGACACTGGCGCACAATATAACAAACGTCAAACAATTAAACCAAAGTGCCCCAGGCAGTTTATCTATCTAACAACTTCGTCCTTCGTACCTTTGAGTACAAGAATATACCTCTTTAGACTGGCGATTTATAGGTCTGACTTGTTCATATTCTGAACCTGATCTTCTCTGTGGATTTTACTGAGTAAGAAATGATATATCATTTAGAAACAGCTTTGGAACGTGACTAAATATAGGGTTATCGATCGATCAATAGGCGAATGAGCTATTTTCCGTAGAACAAAAAGAGTGCAAAAACGAACAGGTGTGACTCCTTGTAACATATGCTTGTCTATATTTATGTTGGGGAAAACACAGCAATGTCTAAAAATAGTGACATTAATCTATTCTTGTAATAATCGACTCGACGTATCACTGAAAAAGGACAGGAGTTCCTCTCTAATCAAAGGACCAGATTTTCTGAAAACAATGAACTGAGTTGTCCTCAAGTTAATTGATAATTGGATAAGAAGGGTTTAATTATTATATACAGTATATGAATGAACGGTTTCATTTTACAAAATCGTTTTCTAAACTTATTGTATCATGAATACAAGTGATATTTGATCATTTCACAAAATAATCATTGGGACTGATTCACCCAATGTGTGCATTCATATCATCTGTCTGTCCTTCCGGCCATAAATACTGCCTGACCGGCCAATCGCCCGGCCGACCGTGGTATATATTGAAAGCGAGAACAGAACATACGTACATTGTTTTATGAACGATTTTAAGAATCGGAAATAATGCTCTGTATAGGTAATTTTATGTACAAAATATATTTTTATGTATTATACTTTTTTATAACTTGAAGTGACGACTTGTAAATAGATAATCGTATTTTATTCATAGCATCAGCATTTTTAAATTTATGTTACGATCTAAACATTTTATTGACCTATTCTGTTTTAGTTTGTAAGTAACCTAGTTTCCTTTTTAATAATAAATTCATGTTTTCCTTTTATATGATGAACATGTGCTTTTAAATTAAATCAATAAATGAATACGAGCGGCTTATAATTTAGAAAATAATTTCTATTTCAGCGAAGGTACAATGTGATATGCAAATATAATCTTCATGGCGATAAAATGTAATGTACATATACGGTATATATATTTGTGTAGAAGAGTCTCTTATAATAATGGTTAGGTTTGTAACCATGATGAGACTGAAATAAAGAACTATATATGCGAACATTGTTTTATGAACGATCGTTTCTTATTCTTAGAATAAAAAATATCAAGTTGTTCCGTCGTGTACCCTATATATATTACAGAAATATACAGATCTTGTATTCTTGGTACAATTGAGAAATCGACAGGAGGAACTTTTTCAACCTGATCATTAATACGAACACATTTTAATTATTAAAGAAAATGTCGAAATTTATATCTTCTGTAATCCATTCATACGATGTAACAGTAACAACTCGATAATATGCAGCAATTTCTCCATATAAGTGATTTTAATTCATAATTCTTTTTTCTTTATCTTGCTTTTTTAAGAGATATAAGTATATTTTACAAAAAGCCACTATTTACAGGGCCGTAGCTGGACTGTTTTTAATGATACGCACAATCGACATAATGGAAGGGGGGTTGGGGGGTCCTCCCCCGAAAAAAAAATAAAAAAAAGACGGCAAATGGTGCATTCTAGATGTATTTATTATGTCTTATTATTCCAAATATATGCTTATATAATTGGTCGGAGTTGAAGAAAAATCGAGCGAAAACTTGTCAAACATGTCACTCTAGTATAATAAAAGTTAAACATGATATTTTGTGTAAACAAATGACGATCTCTAGATGTAATATGATTTTTGATGCAAATAATGTTTATTTCAATCATGTTACTATATTACTGTTTATCCCTGATTACATCAAATTTAGTATAAAAGGGAAACACAATTAGACTCATAAGAAATTCAAAAAATAAATAGTTTCTTATTTCTGTGTGCATTTTCAAGCCGATTTTGCTGCATTAGCAAAATATGTTTATACAGGTGTTAAATCCAAAAACAAATAACTATGAAATATCAAAACGGTCAGCTGATCATAATCATTATTATAATGATATTCACTTTATTGGAAATAAAAAGTATCATATTTTTCAAACATAGAGAAGACATAATACTCACAAACGTTGCCCTTCCTTTGTGACATAGTGTAAGTGACCAAGTGTAACTTATAAGGTATGTGTGTACACGGTCGTACATGTGAAATAAATTTACTGAACATGTATCAAGCTAGAATCCATCTTAACATTGAATATTAGAGAAAGCCGCCTCTCCTTTCTTCTGGCAAACGTATCCACCACCGCTTCTGAGAGTCAATCTCTCTCTCCCTGTAGATGTTGAGGAGACCTAGGCCAGACAGTCTCTTTGTTGTCATGGTACTTCTGAGGTACGTCTTTACCCTTCGCATTGTGCTGAATGATCTTTCAGCCGAGGCTGTCGACACCGGCATTGCGAGAAGAAGGGAGAAGCAGGCATGGACATTGGGGTACAGCTCTCTATTGATCTGCGACAGCGCCGTTTGGAGACAGTCGGTTGGGTTTTCTGACGTCTGACAGCGGGCCTTCCATCGCCGCACCTCACTCAGGAACTGGTCAATGTCCGCCGTCAGGTCCGATGCACATGCCGCGTGAATCTTTCGTATGACCTGTGTTTTGGCTCTATAAAATCGGTCCCGTCGACCATTATTCAAAATAAGACCGCCTCGTAAACATCTCATTCGGAACAAAATGATTTATAACGATGCAGTGCTAGTAAGGGGGCTACTTAGATTCACCGAGTACAGTACTGTCCCTTCGCTGTACTTTTTTTATTCAATGAACGCACATAGCATTGTAGTACTTATTGTTTTTGCGATGTTAATTGTTCTTGCTAAGCTTGAAAATCTTTGAAAATAATTGACAAACTCTTAAGCATTAACCCCTAACCCCCCTTAGGCTCTGTTCTTTATCACATTTTTAGACTTTAAAAGACATTTATTTTTTTCAAGTTCAAAAAATGATGATACGCCCGGGCGTACGGGCGTATGCCCAACTACGGGCCTGATTTAGTATGTTCGCATTATATGATATACTGCAATTGCAACAATGATAGGAAGCAATTCTATTTAAATTAGCTGACGCGTTATAGTGAAATTGTGTTATAGTGGGTGAATGCTTATCGTGAGGAAATGTCCCAGTCTACAACAATGTGCTAATCGCACTAGAAACGAATACATTCCGGTACAATCATTAACATGAGTTGTGTTTAATCTTTTAGATTTGTTTGCCGTTATTCAGTACATTTTGATCTGTTTAACATTAATTGATTTATGACGAAGATCTACTAGCCGATACAGGCCATTAAGACTAGTTAGATATCAAATAAGCAAAAAAAAAAACGCTTAGATTGTAATAAATTTCAAACATAAAAAACTTATTTTTTCAAATATAAACACATTAAATAGTCACATGAAAGGAGATTGATGCTATATCAAACTATTCTATTTGGTAAACTTTTGATCAGATTCAATTAGTAATCACCAAAAAACCCCATCAGCAAAACTTGAACGTGAAAGTCAACCAGAAATAACCAAGATTAGCAAGTTTAATAATTCAGATTGCCTCATTCTTCACCTCTGACCTTGACAGTTGATACACACATATTTGAACCGACCAATCAGAACTTGTTATCTTGAAATAGTAAACAAACAGGTTGTTGATAAACATGATTGAAATGGAGACAACTATATTTAAAGCGCAAAATAACTTTTTGATAGGGTCTAAATGCATTTGTAAATTAATTCTCATGACTTTTATGAACATAATAAAAGAACTCCATACATTGTTTCAGTAATTTATTTGTACTTATCTCCTTTTATGTGCCTTTAAATGACATCGGAATGAATTCGTAAAAGCCAATGAGAAGATAATAAGTCATTTTAATAAACAAAATAAGTCCAATATAATAATACACATTTGTTTTTGTTTTTTGCCCTATATTGTGTTCTTTCTATTCTTTTATGTGTATATGTTAAGCACTGTTTTCGCATTACAAAATGAGTTTGCATGTATTTATTTACATGTATTGTCCATTTTTCATGAATATATATGTGTTAATGTAGATGAAACTTAAATATTAAAGTCATGAAGTAAACTTAAGTTCTGTTTTGTTCTGTTCTGTATTACAACCAGTTATAAGCATATGTTATGTAAAAGACTGCTCGAAACGGCTTAAACAAAAGGATTAATTCGCCAAGTCAAATGTAATAATACAAATTTGGTTTTCCCATATTGTTTACTTTTTTTATGCTAACATATTAAGTACTGTGTTCGCAAAAATGAGTTTGTATATATTGTCACTTTTTCATGTAAATGTATATGTTAAATATAATTGATATGTAATAATATAATACCTTCAATGTTCAAGTCATGTTTTTTAATAATGTTCCGTTTTGTATAACACCTTGTTATAATCATATATTCTGTAAACAACTTTAGAGAAAGCTGAAACAAAAAGATAAATTCATCCTTTTGTTCAGAATGTATTTCACTCCCTATCGTGAATTTTTTTTTGCTATCATTTGCCGGATCTTGTAACCTTTTTTCCAATTTGGACCAGTTACGCTTTTCCCGATAGCTGGATGTTTCCTTACCCCGGACGATTTAACGCTCGAGCATTTGCCCCCTTTAATGTACAGAACGGACCTTTACCTACCCCCGCGCCTAATGTATAAGGAGACATTTGTCCCCATTGATATTTCTTTTGATTGGTTTTTGATCTTCCCGAAGTGTGTTATATCAGTAGATCTTAATGCTTAAATTTCATATAGATATTGTGCAATCGCAATGTCAAAAGGAACCCATTCGATAATTAAGATATTTAAGCTCAAAGGCAAATGCATGTATACATTAGGGGGAGGGGGAACAAACGTTTGTCCTCTATATACATACAAAGGGAAAAAGTCCCTCTTCTACCGAAAAGGTGGCAAAAGACCGCCATCTACTGACAAGGGTGCAAAAGTCAACCATTTTCCGCGAAGGGGGCAATTGTCCGGGAGGGCAAATGTCAAGGGGATGAAAATCTCATAAACCACTTTTCCAATTAGAAGAAAAAGGTTATCAGTATTTTTATTTTGTATCTTTTCAGATTACTTGATAATACATCCTATATTGACAAACGCTGGCTCTCAAGCAAATGCGATGCAGTAAAGGAGCAATAATGAGAAAATCCATAGCAATGTCAAATTCTGGTAAAAGTGCGAGAATGAATTTGACAAACAATAAGACTTAAAGGTAACGATTTTACCCATATACCCTGACTGCCTAATACCCCCATTTTCCATTTTTAGAAAAAAGTTGTAAAGTGTTGAAAGAAGGGGATACATTGTTGACATTGTTCATCCTTTTAATCCTGAAGTTCCTATTTAAAAGAACACCCGTTCAACAACTGAGTATAATTAATACCTTAAAAGATCAGGGTTAGATATTAATTCAAGTCCTTGGATCATTGACCACCTGTTTTGCCTGTGTGACCAGTAACTTTGACTTCATAGCCCGGGTGGTCTTTGTGACCATGACAATTCGAGGAAGGTTCATATAAAATCTAAACCTCCAGCAGAAATTTGTTGAAATACTTTAGAACGAAGAATATTGTCACTTAGTTGCTATATATCCCATAAGGAAATTCATAATCCTCATATTTTGATTTCATCTAAAGGTCCAGTTGAAGTTGTGTAGGACCCATAGATTGTACAAGGTCCTGTAGACCGCCTTGGTATAGAAGTTAGTGTCGATCCTTGGTAAATACCATGATGGTCATCATGCAGATATCATTTTAGCACGAGCTAACAAAAGGCGTGATAAACAGTTTGATAGTTTCGTTAAAATATGATTTTATAAATTTTAGGTCGACACTTGCTGAATGGTCTGAGCCTAGAAGCAAGACGTATCTGTATAGGAAGACACATACGTTACTTACGGTCGACGTCATTAGCTGAATGGCGAAGTCCGTTCCACTATTAGACGTGCAGGACGTTCGATTGAAAATTGAGTTCATCAAATTGAACCACAACAACAAAGAAGCGGCACTCAGGCGATTGAGGAGCTTGTTTGTGAATAAAGCGAAGGTGCTAGAGGAGAAGTCGCACTGGTTAGTCATTTTCCGGCAACCAATCAACAAGAACGCTGTGCTAAAGCCTCTTCAAATAGAAAAAGGAGCCAAGACGTTGGCAACAGGTTCCCGACAACACACCAACGTTGGTTCTGAAACAAGGAAATCTAGAAATGTATGGACACTGTATGATTTAAGTAATGAGCTGTTCGTACAAGATATAATCAATCTAGGCGATACACGAAAACCAAAGACAACGGTAAAAATCCAAACAGAACAGACATTTTGTCCACCGTTTCTCAAGGGTGATAAAACGGTGAACATTCGACACGAGTTGAAGAAAGATTCCTCTGTTAGAGTTACAACCGTTGGACCACGTCTACTCGAGAAAGAGTCGTCTGTACCAGGAAGACCGGAAAGTCAGACGTTTCTAGTGAATATGATGAATGAAGAAGAACATGATAATCCTGCTATACATGCTCGATATCACGCACAGGTCACCGACTCCTCCGATGGCGGAAATAGCTTGATGGAGCGAATCACCGCCATGAACCTAACAGTAGGGTCTTTCATTATTAAATTTGTTCATTTCAAAAATAATTTTGTAATATTGCGGTGTTCGAAAGAACTGAATATTCAACACAAAAAGCAGATTCACCCACAACCATTCAAAACTCCAATTTTGTTATGCGTTTTAAATGATTCTTCTGCCATCTATGGTAGTATCCTACTATTTTGACATGTAACAATAAACGATGATTCTTCATCCAAAACTATTCATATATGTCAATCATGGTTTAAAAACACTTTATATACCTTTACATTTGATGCCCAATGCGGCTTCTGATGTTTCATTTTGTTATAAATATTTGCAGAGTCCAAGTTATACCAGGGCAGCGATTGCAACATCCCTGTCCTCCTTTACAGAACAGGGAACCAGGCGGCACAATCAGACTGTGCGGGAACCAGTCATACAGTTACCTGATACGTCTAACGCCAGGTACCAGGACTTTGTGAATTCAGACGCGCGAAAGAGAACCTTCCGGCACAGTCCTGGGTCAACAATATGGCCTCACGGTGGTAGTATCCAAGACACAGACAGATTGGCGGAACAAGGGTTTTTCTATACAGGTATTGTTAACCTTTTCAATTGGGAAAGAACCAGTTTACATACGCATTGCATATTCTTATTTCTTTTTCGACTCAGTTGCAAAATAGATGCGTTCGGCTGTTATTTGTCCTTCAGGCCACGTTCAAATATACCACTGTTATTGTAATACCAAATGACATAGTTTCGTTTATTCTTTTCTGACCGTCTTTTACACTAACGTTTCGCTTTAATCGACGAATGCTTTCAAAATTGTGTTTCAAGCCATTATTTTATATTCTACTGCTATTGTTATACCAAATGGCATATTGTTGTTTGTGCTTTTCAGACGGTTTAGTAGAGTTTCGCTATTATCAAAAAGTGTTTTCTTTCCTGGATTTTCTGACGTTTTTAAATATACCGCTGCTATTGCTATACGAAATGACAAATTGTATTCGTATCAGGCCGTTTTGTATCGTTTCGCTTTTATTGACAAATGCTTTCAATATTGTGTTTCAAGCCATTATTTTATATTCTGCTACTATTGTTATACCAAATGGCACAATGTTGTTTATTCTTTTCAGACCGTTTAGGAGAGTTTGGCTTTTATCAAAAAGAGTGTTCATATTTGTGTTTTAGGCCATTTCAAAATATACCACTGTTCTTGTTATACGAAATTACAAATCTTTTTTTTTTCAGACCGTTTTGAGGTCGTTTTTTTTTAAAAAAAAACATTGTTTTTATCAAATCAAATGACACATTTGTTTTCTTTTTAGAACGTTTTGTAGCGTTACGCTTATATCGATGAGTCTCCACATATTTGAATTTCAGGCCGTTTAGACCTCTGTCGCTGTTATTTTTGCGGATTAGGGCTTAAGGACTGGTCCTCTGATGATGACATGATTTTCGTCCATTTGAGATTTTCCCCCAACTGTGAACATATAACAAGAACCGTCGATCCAAACATCCTCAGTGTTTACAGGGTAGGCCTTATATTATTATAGTGTGCATAACTGCTTATTGAACAGAAATGTATGGTGCGTTTAACAAAACACAAAATAACTTCAAGCAAAAACGCAGTCCTTATAAATAATATTCTGAAACATGCTAATCCATATGCTGAGCAATCCATGAACCAAACAACAAACACATCATTACAAACAAGCAAAATAACTATTGTGTCATGTTTAAAGCCATACTTGCGATCATTTACACAGAATAATTGAAAATTAACTTAAACGTTTTTTAAATTCCCCTTTACAGAGAAATTGAGACTGTAACACGTTTTCATGATGCTTTTAAAAGTGTGAATATTTTAAGGTTTGTTTACAATTAGCGATAAAGCAAGGTCAGTCGAGAGACGTTGGGGACCAATAATACCCGAGAAATTCTCTATTTTGAATCTTAACGTTGTTAATATTTAATAAATGACAGTATTTTCATGTGTTGCACGTGACTGTTCTAACCAGGAGATCACCATTTATCAATACGAGCGCTACTTGCTATTTTAGGCGTTACTCGAATGTAAAAAATGAAGTTGAAATGGTGGGCACCAAATTTGTGAAAAAAACACTTTGAAGAATAGTTAACAAATAAAGTAGTGCAACCGTCGTATTGGCATTATACTGTGGTTTTCACTGTTTTAACATATTCTATCATAATTTATAACTCATATTACCCAGTTTTTCAGTTTTTCTGACTGCTAATATGCTTTTTAAAAGATATGCGTGTCAGGTATATGTCGTGCTTAGTCCAGTAACAGACGAGTATCATTACGTTTAAGAATACTATTTGTCTTGCAATATCGGACGTACATCACAGTTACAAAATGCTCGTAATAAACAATTTCTTTTATGGTCACATTGGTCTCTGGAGTTATCTATTGTAGGTGGACGTAGTCAAGATTGCCAAGTTGCCAAACCCCTCTATTCGCATGATATTTTTGAAGCTTGAAATCGATTAATCGTGTTTCCTCCTATCAAATGAAACAACTGAAAATACATATTCTATTTTTATTTTATTTTCAGAGAAGAATTTCTGAGACTCAGGGTAAGTTGGCAATAGTTTTGTGAACTACAGCGAAACCCTTTGATGTTATGATACATAGAGGGACAAAGAACATTGTTGCTATAAACAAGCATATGGTTTTTTTTTCATTTGTTCATTTACAATGTTAAACTTTTAATATATGCATTGGTACTGTATTACAATCCATGATCTTGTAAAGTAAAGAATCGCCAAATGGGTATTTGAACTTATCTAACTTTAATACGCCATCCATTTGAGGGTACTTAGAACAAGGTTTTATTGGTTTTGCATCAGTATTTATTTGTCCTTCACCAAAGGATTTAAAGGGACTATCTCACAATATTCAAGCGATTCAAAATAAAGAGTCTTCTATTGATAACACTACAACACAGAATGATATATGTACATTAGACTAGATTATGGATTCAATTCTGAACACTTTAGGTACAAATCAGGTTTCTTGTGACGATCTTGCAGATTACACGGATCGTTTATTTCACAAAATTGATATATTATTGCTCAATCAGTGGGAACAAATAGGCCTTTTCGTTGGATTTTCAATTATCATATAATAACCGTGTATCTAAATAACTCGGAGCATCCAAGAATGAAATATTCACTCCTGGATCATTCGGACAAGTATCCAAAGGGTGTTATTGTGTCCACACACCCAAACTTCATCCTAAATGCTTTAAGGTGACATATGTGTCGCCTGCTCCACATCTTCGTTTAGTTTAGATTGAATATTTCTTTTTAACCTTTTCCCAAACAATATCGACATTTGACCACTTTGTTGCAGACGACCTTAGATAACATTGTGGGAACAGGAGAAATTGCTCGTAACGAGCGATTTTTCCTTTTCCAAAAACGTTTTTTGCCCTATCAGAAGATTATTTTCCAATTTCATCACATTTTGAAATATCGTCTGCAAACTCTTCCAATTTGGGACAGTCGAAAATTTGTTGTTTGGGAAAGGGTTAAGATATAGAGAAATTATAGAATTATTGCATAACATTTCAAATTACATCAGTATGTGCTAATTAGTGAGTGCTAATCAGTTTCAGTATCTACTGTCTTTGAGACAACTCTGTTCACATAGTAGAGCAATGGTAAATTTATGACGCAATCTTTAATCACTTTATTTCTCGTTAACGTCATGTGGCGACTTTGGACCATTTATTTTTACTCAAGCTTGATACTCATAATTACAGTTGCCGGTGGGATCACACCGAATATACCGGAATCTGGTTCCCCGACGACGATCCGACACCCAGAATTTGAATCGTATCCAGTTCGGCTAGCCTCGTTTCAAGCTTGGCCTGGGGATCTCATGCAAACACCGGAAATGCTAGCAGAAGCGGGCTTCTTTCATACGGGTATGTGTAGTAATAGTTTTTGATTAGATTGGCCGAGCATTTTCAGCACTGAGTTACGATTTCTTTGCTTTTTCAAAACACCTTCGGTAATGGATCTTATCTCGTACTATCTCACTTGTTAGTTGTTTAAAATTGATACTTGTCAAACCATATCTTTGGACGGATTCGATCTATCAGTGTTTAATTTATACACTATAGCCCCTTTTAAAACGGGGAGCGTGAATCCTTATAATTTGCTATTCGTTCTTTATTCTTATAGGCATATAAACACCCATCCGAAAGCAATTGTTAATGGAAACCATGATGACATTTAGCAGGGTTTATTTTTTGTTTTGTTCGAGAAATGTTTATCTATTCGCAGATTTTATTTTTATTTTGTTGAATGAACATAAAAACTGCAAAAGAAATTAAGTATCATTTAGGAATGTATTGAAACAACGAAAAGCACATCAAATACGGAACTAAAATGTATGGAAAAACAATTGCTAATTTCGCCTTCAATAACCTGAAAGAATATACAGGTTTTCACTCAAAATGAGAACAAGTAACACTCAGTAATGTTATGATCATGATTCCGCTTTATGTCTTAAAGGTTCACTCAAAATAAGAACAAGTAACACTCAGTAATGTAATGATCATGATTCCGCTTTATGTCTTAAAGGTTCACTCAAAATAAGAACAAGTAACACTCAGTAATGTAATGATCATGATTCCGCTTTATGTCTTAAAGGTTCACTCAAAATAAGAACAAGTAACACTCAGTAATGTTATGATTATGTCTTAAATCACTCCAAGCTGTAATGTTTAATCATGATTCCGCTTTATGTCTTAAAGGTTCACTCAAAATAAGAACAAGTAACACTCAGTAACGTTATGATCATGATTCCGCTTTATGTCTTAAAGGTTCACTCAAAATAAGAACAAGTAACACTCAGTAACGTTATGATCATGATTCCGCTTTATGTCTTAAAGGTTCACTCAAAATAAGAACAAGTAACACTCAGTAACGTTATGATCATGATTCCGTTTTATGTCTTAAAGGTTCACTCAAAATAAGAACAAGTAACACTCTGTAATGTAATGATCATGATTCCGCTTTATGTCTTAAAGGTTCACTCAAAATGAGAACAAGTAACACTCAGTAACGTTATGATTATGATTCAGCTTTATGTCTGAAAGGTTCACTCAAAATGAGAACAAGTAACACTCAGTAATGTAATGATCATGATTCCGCTTTATGTCTTAAAGGTTCACTCAAAATGAGAACAAGTAACACTCAGTAATGTAAAGATCATGATTCCGCTTTATGTCTTAAAGGTTCACTCAAAATGAGAACAAGTAACACTCAGTAATGTTATGATCATGATTTCGCTTTATGTCTTAAAGGTTCACTCAAAATAAGAACAAGTAACACTCAGTAATGTAATGATCATGATTTCGCTTTATGTCTTAAAGGTTCACTCAAAATAAGAACAAGTAACACTCAGTAACGTTATGATCATGATTCCGCTTTATGTCTTAAAGGTTCTCTTAAAATGAGAACAAGTAACACTCAGTAATGTTTAATCATGATTCCGCTTTATGTCTTAAAGGTTCACTCAAAATAAGAACAAGTAACACTTAGTAACGTTATGATCATGATTCCGCTTTATGTCTTAAAGGTTCACTCAAAATGAGGACAAGTAACACTCAGTAATGTAATGATCATGATTCCGCTTTATGTCTTAAAGGTTCACTCAAAATGAGAACAAGTAACACTCAGTAATGTTATGATTATGATTCCGCTTTATGTCTGAAAGGTTCACTCAAAATAAGAACAAGTAACACTCAGTAATGTTATGATCATGATTCCGCTTTATGTCTGAAAGGTTCACTCAAAATAAGAACAAGTAACACTCAGTAATGTTATGATTATGATTCCGCTTTATGTCTTGAAGGTTCACTCAAAATAAGAACAAGTAACACTCAGTAATGTAATGATCATGATTTCGCTTTATGTCTTAAAGGTTCTCTCGGGAGAACAAATAACACTCATGTATTGACCAGCTCTGTGTCTTAAGGGTTTACCTAAAAGAAAAATAAAAACCGCCAGAAATATAACGAATAAGAATCTCATGTACATACATGTATGCAATGAAAATCACTCCTTCAAACTGTCCAGGCTTACGGGACGTGGTGCGCTGCTATGCATGTGATGGCGGTCTACAGAGATGGGATGCGGGGGATCAACCCTGGGTAGAGCATGCGCGCTGGTTCCCTGAATGTCCCCATGTGATACGGGTTAAAGGGGAAGAGTACATTCGACTTATTCAGGCCGCAACGGATAACGATGGAGACGAGGTAAAATGAGTTATTGTACTTTTGATTGTTTTATTAATGAATTTCCCGCAAATTCTGAAAAGGTCAACAGCAGACAATAGAATACATCAGATGAATCTGTCCATTCCTAATAAATGATTGAGCAATGATCTTGAGTTTAAGCAAGATATCATCCTTAAGCGCGTTTCGAAAACACGAGTCAAGAATCACGTTAAAATCAAACACAATTAGGTGGTAATCATTAGATAAACTAGAGGTTGTTTCAAATGAACCAATAAAGAAGCGAGGTCAAGAACACAACTTATTTATAAGTAAGGGCTAAGGTTGAAGTACGAAATCGTAACACGGGCCTAATATATTTTGGAAATTATCGCTCAGATGTGTATGGTAGCATCAACCCATGGCAAACTCATCAATGACGCTAGCAATATCACTTAAGAATACTAGCTCTACAGGGAACAATATGAATATGCTTATGAATGTAGTTGCCATTCACATATCACTCACCTCATTTTCTAAAAGTAACCACCCTTCCCATGACAGGAAAATGGGGATGTCGAAACCCGACTACCGACTTGCATAGGTCCCGAAGATTGTTGCAAAAGGGGTCAATAGTCATGGAAGCACATTACATTTTGCAAGAACACAAATTTCGTTCTGATGTTAGGTTCAGTCAAGTCAAGCCAAATGGCCTTTCTTATTTCAATTATGATCATAATTTTGACAAGAAAAGAAGGCAGTCCTTTGCAAAAGATTGCTTTTACAGATGGGCGGACCATCATTATTATCATGTAACAATAATGATGTACCCGATACATGAGTGCGTGCGTGGCACAATTTGAAAGCAACAGCCGACAAGAATTTTGAAGTTTGAAAAGGTATGCGGTTGAATAATGAAATCACTGACAAACAGAGATGTTTCACATTTGGTCAAAGGTGGTACATAAGTCCCAGATGCCAGATAAGGAAATATATGCATTCTCAAATAAGGAGATAAATGTGCCATGAAGCTTTGCAGTGTTATCATGCCATTATAACTTCCGGTTTTTAGGAGGACATTGAAGCCAATGCTGAAGTTCCCGTAGACTCAGTTTATCCGTTATACTCTGATGCAGCGAGGACAGTGATGGAACTTGGGTTTTCCAGAAAGGCTGTGTCAATAGCGATTGATGAGTGCAAAACAAAGAGTAAGCATCGCAATTCTGGTATCCATGGTGCTTGTTCACACATGAGACAGTTTGA
This sequence comes from Cerastoderma edule, assembly GCA_947846245.1. NCBI lineage: Eukaryota > Metazoa > Mollusca > Bivalvia > Cardiida > Cardiidae > Cerastoderma > Cerastoderma edule. The sequence goes on along the minus strand of OX401418.1, from coordinate 14,476,685 downwards.
AACTCAAAATGATATGTCATTGAAACAATGCAGTTTATGTATTGTTATAAAATGTTTAATGAGAAAATATCTAAATTGATTCAGAATGAGTCAATATGTCTAAGTATGAACCAACGTTATACGATGGATTTCAAAACACGCTTTTAGACCTGAATACATATGCATTGATATTGTAAAGGCTAAATGTGCTTAAATACGGATCTATTTGCATTCTGATTGCTTGTTCCAGTACATCTGAACAATACAGCTGATACAAAGTTTTAAATATGTGCAAGTTTTATGTACAAGTTTCTTTACATCTATGAACAAGTAGCTTTGACACATATGCTACCATTTAGATTGTGACCATACAGTAGTCAAAACGAGTATATTTATGTTAATGGTAGAGGACTTTTGATAAAATTGTTAATTCACAACGTCATGGTATGTGATAAAGGTTTTCTGTATGTACCCATGATAATGATCTTTCGGCATACCTCGGTGCATGAAAAAGTACGAACTATTTAACGAAACAAATGCATTTTTAATGTGACTTATTTACAACATATCTTATCGACATATCTTACAAGATTCCTTGCAAAATTTGTTTTGTGACACATTCTTACTTGAACTAGGCTCAGACTATCTTTTTGCTTAATGACTTGAGAAAAATATTTGAGTAGGTCAAAACTAATATGCATGGATATTATCTTAAACAAAAGGGCATTGTAAAGGTACACGTCATTGAAAGCGTCTTGGAGAAAGGGTTCTAATGACATCTTACTTTCAAATACTACTTCCTTCTCTCAATATGGAATTAAGAGGAAATGCTGTTTGAAACGTATGCAAGCTTTTAACATAAGGTGTTCTTTTAAAACGCTATCCATGTGTATACTGGTGTCTGGTCTGACATGTACAATAATACTTACAGATATACCCTTGAACGCTGATAATATGATGAATATTTTACTGGACAAGCAAGACAAAGGGGAAGAACTTCCAACTGACGACCCAGGGCCGTCTTCCCCCAAGCTTCCAAAGTTCAATGGTAATTATATCGATATAATTTTTAGTATAGAAAGGGGTCAGCAAGTTTGGAAAAAAGTACAGGACTATTCGAGACTTTTCAGGAGCAATGAATAGCAGTGGTGAAAGCATGGATAACTATGATGAACACATGGATACGCCTTGAATATTGTTTTAATCAAACTTAAACCCGATAAAAACAATCATTATTAGTCCTGTACAGTGATTTTCAATCGTGTTTCTTTTTACTAAGACACGTGAGCATCATAATACATTGGATCCGTTTTGCTATGTTTTGAGCTTCCTTGTTTATCGATAAAAGTTTGCACAAACGCTCATTTACTTCTTTATTCATCCTCATCGATTAAGTAATTCGCGGAATCATACCTTCGAAAGACTTAGGTAAGGAAACCCCCAGACTTCCCCATTTGTTGTTTTCATTCTATTTACTGACACTTTGTCTGTCTATATGAAAAATACGGTTAACGTCGTAACAGTAGTATGGACACTATGTGTAGATCATACAGACGTTATCACCAAGTACATTAGGTGTCTTTATATAGATTTACTACTGTTTGTATTACTTAACAATGGGTTGTACATTTGTCACCGTCCCATTTGTGATAACACATGCACTAAAAAATGAATGATAACTTCCCTAAGTATGTTTGCATAGTACATGTAGCTGTTACCAGATGTGATCAATACGGATGTTTCTACGAGATGACTTTCATGGGTTACCTTATTAGAACCCACACTATCTTTCACGATTTGTGTTATATCGCGACAATTGCTTCCCATTTCTTGCATCTTATTTGATGTACCAGTTTATTGCATTATTCATGCATTTTATCCGATCTGTTTTCGACTATTATGTCTAGTTAAAGAATTGAAAAAAAAAATGAATTCATGTAAGAATATTAACGAAGCCTAAGTTTTACAAGATAATATCAATTTGTCTAATGCGAATCAAGATTAACAAATTAAGTTTAACTAACATTAATTCACAATTTATGTGGTTATAACTCTCTATGTACTGTAATTTGTCAAGTTCTCATGCATGTTGTATGATGTTACATAGTGTTCATGTATTGGCCATCCGCACATACAGTGCCAACATGCCTTAAAAGGGGTTTGACTTTGATGCCCAAGTATAGTCTCGGAACTATTACCTTGCCTTAGGATACGCAATGGTGGAATAGCTTCCCGCTTTTAATGACCCACATATATGTGTTACCCTGAACGACTGAGCTCAACTCCATTTGTATTATACATTGTAGATGCAAAATCTTGTGCATGTATTGGCCAAAGGCACATAAAGTGCTTACGTTCCTAATAAAGAGTTAAAATTAGTGTTGCCTTTTCCTAGGATACACAATTGCGAACTTATTGGCCGCTTTAAAGGATCTACATGAACATGCAACCCTGAACGACTGATCTCAACTCCATTTGTATAATCTATTATAGAGGCTACGAAAGAGGGTCTGTTGGAGGAACGGGAGTACTTGCGAAGCCGCCTTATTTGCATCCAGTGCGACGATAGAGAATGTAACATACTGTTTCTACCCTGCGGTCACCTGAGGATGTGTACAGAATGCTCTACAAACGTCGAAGTATGCCCCTTATGCAGTAAGGCGATACTGCAGAAGATTAAGACATACATGTCTTAAGGACTATGGCATTGCCAAAATATATTTCAACAATCCCGAATATGAACATGCGAAAAAGCATGAAAACAAGCCGTGGTAACTTAATGTTATTCTTGGTGAAAAGGGCATTTTCAATTGTCCAATTAACCACGTCGGGTGCTTTTGTCATGTAGTAAGAGCGCAGCAGACGAAAAAACTACCTTTTTTTCGAGACAGCTTTTCTCAAATTAGAAACTTCAGATTACAAACCCAACGGAATGATAAACAGCCAACCTCGATGTAGAGCAGCCGAGCGTTATATTTCCAAATAAATGAGAAATAAGCAGATTTAGAAATGTTTAGAAGCATGAACACACCATTTTCAAATTCTGCATCTTCCATCTTGACTTGTGTTTGACGTTAGACAAAAGTGTGTAAAAAAAGGTAACTGCATTGTGTTATGCTTTTCGATATTACAATTATGAACGAAAACTTATTTTCCTTCAATTTTGAGCCTATCGATCGTGTTTATCTCGATCGTGTTTATCTTGCTTCGATTATTTATATTTTGCCTTTATCATCAGTGGGTAAAGTCGAAATAAGATGTTAACAAATCAAAACGGAAATGAAGGTCGAACTACTCGATTTGTACAAACGGGCGAAACGGCATGGTTGTTTGAAGAAGGGCTATTTTCGGGAAATGATGAATGTTAGACTTGTTTTCGGATATATCTATAGCTTTTAATAGCTTTTAGTATATTTGTAAGAGGAAAATGATTAGACCTTCAACTACCGAGCGAATTTGATGACGGACTTTTTTGAACCGTTTCACTCTATTTGTTTAGATACCTAAACAGTATGCCGCGGGTATTAAAGTATGGTGTTTATGTAGTACCACGTTTTTAAGTGTTTGATAGGGTTGGACGCAAACTGATTTTGCTGAACTGTTTGTTTTTATCGATCAATACAAGGATTCTTTTCAGTATATAACAGATTCCCGCGATTTTTCTTCCCTGAAAATGAATTTACATAAGGGATTTTTCTTTCCGTTTTTCGCAAAGCCCGCAAGGTTACCCCCGTACCAATTGTACTATATAAAAAGCGTATCAATTTGTACACTCAAATAAAAAAAAGACCTGCAATCGTTTTTGTATGTGTTTTAAATGTTAGATAGTAGATATAGCATCAAGCTTCCATGACCGATCAACATATTCATAAATTAAAAATGCACATAAGTGGGACATATTGACACTAATGCATCATCATAGTATGTATAAGAAATGTGTATATTTACTTTTCTTAACTCGATGTTACCCGTTTTCAAAATTGTCATGATTTCGTTGAACCAAACAAATTCACTGATATTCACACAAATAAGCCTTCATTTATTCCTTAGTGAACACAACATTACTTATATAGTGACCTTGTTCTGGGACCGAGAAGGGAAATAAATAATGTTCCAAACAGTTAACGACCCGTGGCTATATTTAATGAAGATTGAAAAGTAAACATAGCACAACATCAAACCATTATTAACCAACTGACCGAATAATTGACATCTCTTTACCATGTTTAAGATAACGTGTATTGTTAATCTTTTCAATTAATTAGCTTTAATTGTATCATGTTACGAAGGCTAATTGAAATAGATGTATGTTTTAACATATGTTTATGAAACCAGTCAACGATACACAGTATCATTACAAACATCGTATAGATATCAACAACATACGCTTTAATTTCAGTCACAATTTCTTTCAAGTTATTATTTTTGTAAACTTCAATGAATTTTGTCGTTTAATGGTCACCATACTTATTTATTGGTACTACTTTATTGTGTAAAGTGAGCCTTTGCAAATTGAAAATTATTGTGTACATATCAGTACATTGAATCAAAAATAAAGGAATACAAATTAAAATTCAAAAAGTTAAGTCTCGGTGTATCTAAATAGAACTCTTAGCATGGTCATGCATGTAATTATATACTTATTTGTGCATTCCGTTTTTTAAATTTTACAAAAAAAGATGAATCAAAACATGAATTGTTCTTTTTATCTTATGTATCAAGTTCATTTTATTATTCTAACATCTTTAAGGAAGCATTTTTAACGTCTCCATGAATGATAAATGTGCTACATTTATCCAATTACTTCAAAATAAGAAATTCGTACCCCAACCAACCATTATCAAATTTCGGCCATGCCATAGTCCTTCAGGGCGTTCTCGGTAGATTTAGCTGCGCACTTCATCTGTGCTTGTAAGGAAGATAAAAATTTGTTACCGAAGAGGTACTTGCATAGTAGTCGGATAAACGTTTTTATTCGGATGAAATTTACTGTATGCGATTTATTTCAAGCAATAATCATTTTATTCATAAAATTATAGAAGATTAATAACATTGTTGTATATTAAAAATGCATATTTAGCCCCCACCTTCTTTTTTTCAAGTTTAAAGTTATTTTAGTCGTTTTTATAAATGCTTTTTTCAAATAAGGTTACCATGGAAACTGTCATTTTTCAGAAAAGCTAACTCGTCAACATACACTTCTTTTTGCATTTTGCATTTTAAGATTACAGTTTACTTCACATACTGAAAAATAAAAAAAATATTCTATGAAAGGAATTTTTAAATATCTTCATTTAATTGAAAGAAACCAGAGACATAGATAACGATATCTATGTCTCTGAATAAACATATCAATTTTCATTGTTTTTTTTTATGAATACAATCATTTGAAAAACTGATTTGGATGACAAAAAATGTTCAGATAGTAAAATTTTGAAATAAATTGAATAATAAAGTATTGAATGTATAAAATCAATTTTTTTGTGTTAATAAACCTTCCATAATTTTATTTTATTACCATTGAAGATGGTATGGTCATTTTGACATTTTTGTCGACATGCATTTTTCTTTTCATTTTTAAAAATCACAATAACATTCTCAATAACATATCAAAAAAATAGAAAATTCTATGTAAGGATTATTTTCTTACAAAACTGTTGAAAATGTCCTTAATATCCTTATCGTTCCTAACTAATAAATGTGACTTGGAGATCGGCCAAACACATCAAAACGATTACTTCCCCCACACTACACTTTCCACTGCCTTCATGTGAGAAATTAAGCTAATTCAGGCCACTCTCACAGAGAAAAAAAAAACAATCATATACAAGTCGTACCGATCCTTACTTAGTTTCTTCTAACTAATGTTCATGTAAGTATTTTTTAAGATAGTATTACCACGAGACACTTTATCAGATAAAACAAGCACAAGACATGCATACATACAACTAACTCTGTCTAACCCGATTCTATGAAATGAAACAAATTTCGACACTCGTTTCCCGCCAGTATTGTTTTTGTCCTTGACCAGTACCTTCCCAGGGCCTCCCTTGACAAGACTAGTTATTCCCACGGTACGAAACTATTAGACTTATGTAAAAGTACTAAACTACGTATTGTCAATGGTAGATTGGGGGAGGACCGGGGTAAGGGTGAGTTTACATTTGTGTCTACGCACGGGGACTCCATGATTGATTATCTGCTCACGCAAGAAAAACACTTTCGAACTGTCGGGAAATTTAAAGTTGAGTCATTGAAGTAACGATATTTCTCAGTCTAAAAATGCTGTTAAGAAGTTGAAAGCTGGTAAAGCATACGGTCGAGACTGTCTTCTGAATGAGTATTTTATTGAAAGTATTGACATTCTGGTGTGTCACTTAAAAGATATTTTTAATGCTATTTTAGATTCGGGTTGTTTCCCTGATGCGTGGACTGAGGGGGTTATCATACCAATACATAAAAAAGGAGATAAAGATGTTGCTAGTAATTACAGAGGTATTACTTTAGTCAGCTGTTTGTCCAAATTGTTTACAACAGTTCTTAATAAAAGAATCGAAACTTTTTGTATAGATAATAATAAAATTTCAGATTCGCAATTTGGTTTTAAAAAGGGACATTCTATTGTTGATGCTATGTTTATTTTGTTGTCTGTTGTACAGAAATATCTCAATGAAAACAAAAAATTGTATGTATGTTTTGTAGATCTAAAGCGATGTTTTGATAGCATAAACAGAAATGCTCTTTGGTATAAACTTTATCAGGCCGGTATACAAGGTAAATTACTACGCGTGCTTAGAGATATGTATTATAAAGTGAAATCATGCGTTAAACAGTGTAGTACTTACTCAGACTATTTTCAATGTGCTGTTGGCTTAAGACAGGGTGAAGTGAGCTTACCGACCTTAGTGTCTTTTTTTTCAGATGATTTAGAGTTGTTCTTACAAGACGATGTTGACTCTGGCTTAAGTATCTATGATGCTGTCTTAATGTTATTGCTTTTTGCCGATGATATGGCCATAATGGCAAAATCTCCAGATGAATTACAAAAAAGTCTTAATCTCCTGTCCAATTATTGCGACAGCTGGGGTCTTGAAGTTAATACTGATAAAACCAAAGTAATGGTATTTAGGAAAAGAAGAAAATTAAAAAATGCAAAATGGTTTTATAAGGGATCCGAGTTAGATATCGTCGATGACTTTAACTACTTGGGTATTGTTTTTAACTATTGTGGTAAATTCTTGAAAAACCAAGAGTACACCATTGGGAAAGCTTTAAAAGTACTGAATACGTAATTAGCATATTGCAAAAAAAGTTAAATTAAAACCAAATATACTGTCAGCTATTTGATTCTTTTGTTGTGTCTATATTAGGATACGGTTCAGAAATATTTGGTTTCTCCAAGTCAAAAGAAATAGAAAGGGTTCATTTAAAATTTTGTAAAAGGGTGTTGGGTGTGCGGATGAGCACTTGCTCAAACGCTTTTTATGGCGAACTTGGCCGTTATCCTCTTTATATAAGTAGGTATGTGGGTATTATTAAATATTGGTGCAAAATACTTTCTTCGGACAACATTCTGATTACCAAAGTCTATGAACAAGATCTAATTGATAGTGAAAACGGTTTTGCTAATTGGGTTAGTACTGTTAAGAATCTTCTTAATATGTACAATTTTGGGTATGCATTTTATAATCCAGCAGAATTAGATATCAAAACCTTCCCATATATTTTTTTTTATTTGTGTCTGCGTTTGTTCTAATAATCAACGGAAAAACTATTTGAAAATATTTTACTATAACAGACCGAATATGTTTTGATCTATTGAACTCATGAAATCAACAGATAAAAATACACTATTTAGAGTTGCAAAATACGCAAAGGAAGCCTTTTCACTCAGAAATTCAATTGTATAGTTGTTGTTGTTGTTTTATTTTTTCTTTTGAATTCATCCTCATGATATGTATCTTTTTTCACGCACCATTTGATATATCTGTTTTTATACTATGTATGTATGATGATGTACTATGTACAAGTCGTGAAATAAAAATCTTTTCTTGAATTCCTCGTGACATTTCGCGTAATAGTTCAAAGCATCACGTGACGTATATGATGGCAACGTTAAATCGAGATAAACAGGATTTGACCTGTAAGAAGAAGTTTTCCAAGATTTGTACTTTTTATTCCATCTATAGATACAGAGACATAGATAACTTGCTATCTATGTCTCTGATAGATATTCACAACCCGTGACTAAACTATTGATTTACACTATTGATTTTCGTTTCTCCATTATAAAAGCAAACTTTTTTTTCAATTTTTGATTTTATTGGATTTTACGTCAAGTCAACATTATTTCAGGTATGTTGCGTTACCCGACTCATAATGATGGAGGAATACCCAATACTAATCAGGGCTGGTTAGGCCGGGTGAAACCATCGGTATTTCGAAAGAGAGTTGGGAGATTATCTCTCATGAATATTCGAATGCCGTCACCGATTTGTAGCCCACGCGGAGAGCGGTCATGTGATACACTCTAACCACTAGACCACGAAAGCACCTCTGCGCACTTGTAGGTGACAATCTTCTTAACCTTCAGAAAAGAGTATCTCGTTTATTAATTGAGGAATTACAACTTTTAAAAAAATTTCCGAACCTCTGTCTTTAATATTATAATTGTGTATATTTGGTTTATGCTTGTTTTGGTTATCTAAAACCAAAAAATGAAGCACACTAAACACTTTTGGTTCATTCAAACATAGATGAGAAACCGATTTACGTCTGCAGCTTCTAAACAGAACACACAATAAAGTCACACTTTGCGAATAAATTCAGTTCTTCAAATTGTTGTCAAATATAAATTAATATAGAAACGTAGTAGACTTCCAGGCTTTTAAAAAAAAAATAGAATAGTTCGCTTCCTTTATTTTCATTTTAATTCATTTAAATTCGTCTGCAACATATTTAAGCATAACAGTAATTTTAACTCTTAAAGACTCACAACACACAAATCATCATTTTGTCAAAATGAATTGCTTTTTAACAATAACACAAGAAATGTATCTTTCTATCATTTCTCATTGTCGTCAGCTGCTAATCTTAACTTTGATTAATCACCGTGAACACACAGTAAAAATAATTTGATGTTAGATTGCCTTTTATTAACGGATGGGCAATCTAACTTTACGGCGGGAAATATTGCCAATGCAAACACAAAACGGAAGTATTAATACAAGGATGAAAACTTACTTTATCAGATCGGCAAACGTCCTTACCATAGCAGTCCTTACCGAAAATAAATTAACAATGAATCATATGCGTTGAATCGTAAACATACGTCTACACTATATGGTTTAGGTATGGGCCGATACACTTTATATAGCGTTCTACAATGTAAAATTCGATATTGATACTCGTCATTCATTGGTTGGATCAGTCCGAAGACAGTGTATTGAACGCCGTTTACATAATGATAGGCCTAGTCTTTGGACAATCTCTACCAGAGTAAATTGGTTCCCGCTACGCTCCCACATTTATCTCTGTGACGGGCTCAGAAAATAGTCCCACTTTTCCGGCATGATCAGGTGGCCGAAACTGACGTGTAGGGGCAATCTCCCAAGCAGAGTTATCGTCCCCCGGATACTACCTCTGCAACGGGCTCACGCCATCTTTGCCACGAATCGTGGCAAACTCTGTAATATTGCGATCCGAACTGTTCTATGCATACATTTAAGTAAAGAAATATATAAATAAGACAAAAATACTTTTACTTTATCCATACAGTAGAAATTGAATATGTATTTCACCGATTTTTGCTAGAACTATTTTAAAGCCTTCTTACGCTATTGAAAATCAATCCGCGGAATGTTTACGTCTTTGGTCTCCCGCTCGATATATAATACGTCTTGGTTATTGGACAGCTTGGATACCAGTGATGTAAACAAACACGAGGTAGAAATTGGGAACGCTGTCTTCACTTTACAACTGTGATTTTTAGAGATTTTGCTACTTGCAAGGATTAACTTCAAAATACGTGATATACATTGTCTTTGGAAAAAGGCAAAAGCTTCTTAAATGGCACATTCTAATCATCTAAAAGGACGCAGATCTGTTCAAATCGATGTTCTGAAAACTTCCATGAATGTAAGATATCGATGAGTTGGTGCTTTTAAAAAAGTACTTCCAAATAACCCCCAAATAAGCTTCACATGCTATGAAATGAGAGCTGAATGAGTTAAAAAAGAGTCGAAGAGAAGACACAAGTTGAAGGCTGTCAGTGTTTGAAACAAAATGGATATTACCATGATGTGTTCATGGTTTGTGAGGAAAGGCATGAGCATAGAGACAAAGATGAGAGGAAAGAACTATGTTGAATAAACTGCAAGTACCTTTTTCTAACTATGCTTGTGTTTTATTATATATAATAATACATGGTTTACCAGTAACTTTATGATGTATGTATGCTCATACTTTGTGCAAAAGAATAGACAAACCATTAATGATCCTGAAGAAATAAGAAAACTGTACACCCTTGGTTCTCCCCTCTATAAAACTGCAACAGCTGTTTATCTTCGTGGGGGTAGGGCTTGGGGTGGCGAGGATGAGGGGAAGTGAGGCACGGTTATTTTAAAACGGGTCGATGGATTAAGGCGAATTTAAGCTTGATTTTGTGCACTTTTGGGCATTTTAGTAAAGTGGTAAAACCTCCAACAATAGTGAGGAAAGCATTGGAATAAAGCTAAAAAATGACTGACAGATTGTCAAGTTAAATCAAATCCCTTTATCAAACTGATTTCTACCCTTTTCAACATAACAAATGTTATCTTTAGTTGCTTACCATCTGGATAATTTTTACTCTTCATATCTGAGAGAATTGGTTGATGCTTCTGTTAAATTTGATTTGAACATAACGTAGCATTTAGTCTATCAATTCAGATGTCCTTATATTTTCTCACAATGCTCCTTCTGAACCAATGAATGCACATACTTTACCATGTCAACGATCTTAATAAGGGACAAGAGACTGGTTAAACATTCTATATTTGATTCATTAAATGCAGAAAAAGAATTTCATTGATTACCATGATAATTTGTAATAAGAAGAGGGACTCAATTACAAAGAGGGCCTTTAGCATAAATCTTTTGGACAAAAGAGTAAGTGGTTAATGATAACCAGATTTTTCTTTAATCGAAATGCTTGCAAAAGCATGAAAATGGGTCACATTTTTGAAGCATTGTTATAACTTGATAGATCATGAATTGTATGTTATTCCAGATTACATATATTTGGTTGAACTGTATAATGAGCAAGTTTAATTAGTTGTTATTAACCTCTCTTATGAAAAAAATGATGGAAAGAATTGATAATTGATAGGGTTAAAGGTGGCCAGTAATATGATTCTTTTAGTGTGTAGGATGGTCTAAGGTACATAATCTGTGATATTTGTTAAATGAAGAGTAACAATTAAAGATTAACCATTAAATTTTCATTTCAGATTTTCACTTTACTTTTTCATATGATTTGAATTTTACATGTATATACAGATATCAGCTTTAGTTGAATGAACAATACTCATCAAAATTCAATATAGTTTTTATAACTGCTAAGCAATGTCAGAACAATTATGACAACAGTTTATTTCTAAAGTTTCTTTAATAAATACTTATACCAAATTCACAATAAGTGACTAAATGATGAATGCAGGGAGCATCCCCAGTTATGGTTATAATTGCTACTTAGTTTTCAAACAGTTGCTTGTTAATAGGAACTTAAATGACTGATTGTAAGAGTTTCTTATATAATTCAAATGTTCTCTATGAATAATCTTTTAAGACAAAAATATACATGTATTATAATTATCATTACAGCATACAACAATCAAAATCTTTAAAAGACAAGTTCTCATCATGAGAATATTACTGTTTAATGATATGAAGATGAAATATAGAATTTACAAATTAGCTGCATTGTTGTTAGTTACAAACATTGACTAGTTGGTACATAATGGTTTGCATTCATTATTTTTCAAGAAAGATGATGTCAGAACATTGTTCATAAAAGTTGACAGCCTTTCAACCATAAATATTATTTGCTGTATAAAATGGAAAAGTAACGAAAGCAAAATTACTCAACCAAATACAGTTTCACCTGAGGATCACCAAACAAATAGAAACAGTGTCCATCATGTGCATTATTAAAATGTGATTGAAGAATATGGTGTAGGTGAAGAGATAAGAAAGGAACTTTCTTATCAGTAAAACTAGGTAATGAAAAGCTGAGTTTGATCTGAATAAAATAACGTTTGGATCTGTTTGATGAGTTAGATCTGGTTAATAATTCATTTGTTCGTTCTAATGTCTCAAATGAGTACCCACAACATAGGATTTAAAGAATCAATAATTGCTGAATATGCCTTTTATCTGGACATCTGCTTCACCCATTCCTCCATGTAAAATTTGTGACTTGATTAATTTGAAAGCAAAAGCAGATGTTAGAAAATGGTTTTAAAGCAACTAACTCAGAGAGATGTGTTTTTGGTGAAATAAACATTAATAATTTGATATGAAAAGGACAATCTCACAGATTGGGATCATTAACTTTTAAGAAAAAATTGTCTTCTACATTTGAAATGACAACATATTTTCTCAAGTAATATAAGACTAGATTATTGACAGCTTTCTAACCCCAAGCATAATTATTTAGAAAAGATAAAAATCATTTATTTTGCAGATATCACAAACCATTTAAACTGGTGTTTCTCTAAACAACAATCTAAACTTAAAAGACATTTAACCATTTTGTTGCAGGCTACTCTGGAAACATTGTGGGAAAAGGGGAAATGGCTCTTATCGAGCAATTTCCACTTATCAAGCAATGTTTTCTGCCTTATCAGGAGATTATTTTCAATATCATCACATGTTGAAATGCCACCTGCAAACTCTTTTAATTTGGGACAGTTTAAAATTTAGTGTTTGGTAAAGGGTTAATGCGCTATATATATGCGTACATTGTTTTATGAACGATCGTTTCTTATTCTTAGAATAAAAAATATCATGTTTTTCCGTGTACCCTATATATATTACAGAAATATACAGATCTTGTATTCTTGGTACAATTGAGAAATCGACAGGGGGCACTTTTTCAACCTGATCATTAATACGAACACATTTTAATTATTAAAGAAAATGTCGAAATTTATATCTTCTGTAATCCATACATACGATGTAACAGTAACAACTAGATAATATGCAGCAATTTCTCTATATAAGTGATTTTAATTCATAATTCTTTTTTCTCTATCTTGCTTTTTTAAGAGATATAAGTATATTTTACAAAAAGCCACTATTTAGTATGTTCGCATTATATGATATACTGCAATTGCAACAATGATAGGAAGCCAATCTATTTAAATTAGCTGACGTGTTATAGTGAAATTGTGTTATAGTGGGTGAATGCTTATCGTGAGGAAATGTCCCAGTCTACAACAATGTGATAATCGCACTAGAAACGAATACATTCCGGTACAATCATTAACATGAGTTGTGTTTAATCTTTTAGATTTGTTTGTCGTTATTCAGTACATTTTGATCTGTTTAACATTAGTTGATTTATGACGAAGTTGTTAGATATATAAACTGCCTGGGGCACTTTGGTTTAATTGTATGACGTGTGTTATATTTTGCGCCAGTGGCCTTTATTTACAATAAAACTAAACTTGAAACTATCCAAACTACAGAAAAAGAATACGCGTATTTCCAAATACATTAGAACACAGTCTGACGTGGAGGCAGTGCATTTTGCCTTTTATCCTAATTTCAATGAATTCAACACCACCCTTGTTAAAGGAATTGGTTTTGAAAGATTCATCTTGTTATTTAACATTGACATATCAAAACAGACAGTTGAGCAACCAATCGAAACACTTACCATTTGATATTCCGTTAACTGGTTCAGTGTACACTAAATAGAACTATCAAGACTTCAGACTGTGATATTAACCACATCAGCAAACAATAATAAAATGCTCTAATAAACGTAGGCCTGAAATCATGGGATCCCACAAATCGAAAACGGGTTGGTGCTCATTGATCACCTGTTAAGTATTTCCCGCCGGTTTTCAACACTGCCTCAGTTTCGTTGTCTATATGTATATTTATTGTTTATACGTGTGATGAGCCGTTTTCAACATAAATCATAGTAATACAGCGCTGCGGCAATCTGAGTCTTTCTACTGAATGTTTCACAATGTTACGTCACATTGTAGGCCTAACTGTTAGCTTTATCTTTAGTATATAGCTTGACAATCAGCGGGTCTGTCTATGTTTTATTTATGGAAAAAGAGAAATAAAAAGTATACCCATGGAGTAGTGGACGGGGTGAGGGCAGATGGTTTGTTCCCGGAACGCCGACTCGAATTTTATCACACGTGGGCGATTTTAGGGATTAAGAGGACCTTCAAAGGAACTTCGACTATCGATTTTCTTAGTATTGATAAAGGGTTACCATTTATTATGTAGATACATTGGGAACCCAGAAAATGTAATGATTTTAACTTTATAGATATATTTACATCAGTTTCATTACATCATATTAACGGTATCTGTCTCAGTCAAGTACAAGCCATGTTTTTTTTTTATATAAAACAGATTTTAAGGAAGGAATTCATCTATGTGTAGCGCATTAATGGCTAAGCTTCTCTTATCAGATTTCGCCGGAATATATAGTGTAACGAACCGAGCAGATGAACCTCTTAAAGACACAAACACATCCGATCAGTGAAAAACACTGTCGTACACTGAGCGGTTGTTTTGTCTTTATATATACCTGCATGTTCTCTCAAACAATGCATTAGGTTCCTAATTTAGCATAAACGTTCAACGAACGTTACATAACTCCTAGAAGGAGAAGTCTTTATCCCACCGTTGCCACCACTGTAACGAACAGCGCAAATGACCCTCATAAAGACACAAACACATCCGATCAGTGAACAAAACTGTCGTACACTGAACGGTTGTTTTGTCTATATATACATATACCTGCATGTTTTCTCAAACAATGCATTAGGTTCCTAATTTGCATAAACGTTCAACGAACGTTACAATAGTGTTTTGCTGGAATTCACCAGTTTAAGGATAGGGTTCGAACGTGTCTTGGCTAAAGACAATCGCAAGAAGCAAGTAACTTAGCTCAGCTTAGCTTAGCTTAGAGTCATTACCCAACACAGGTCCCATATGGGTCCTCTTCATCGGGGCCGTTCCTACATTTTTCAGTTCTGAAACAGCTTTCCTGAATGCACCCGTACTAGGCTAGGGCTCTGAAGTGACTTGCCAAAGGCCACTCCCACGAAACTAAATGGCCTCGGTGGCGCTCGAACCCGGGACCCCCGTGTTCTAGGTCCAACACATTAACCACTGAGCCACGCAGATGGAGATCGAACCAGACACCCCCGGGTTAACAGCCAACAAGCTTTATCCCTCGATCATGCATCTGTGATAATGGGACAATTGTACTATAGATTTATCAACTTAATCCTACGCGGCCTAGCGGAGCTGTCGGACTTAGAACTCGGGCGTCGGTGTTCGAGCCGGATTGACACCTCTGGTTTCATGGGAATGGCCTTTAGCAAGTCACTTTAGAGCCGTAGTCTAGTACTGGTGATCCTAGAAACCTTTAGGCGTAAGCCCAATCTCTACCAGAGTAAATTGGTTCCCGCTACGCTCCCACATTTATCTCTGTGACGGGCTCAGAAAATAGTCCCACTTTTCCGACATGGTCACGTGGCCGAAACTGACGTGTAGGGTTGTAGTAGTATACTGCATCTAGCGGCTTGCAAAAAGCGAGCTCCAAACTGACGCTCAGATCCATTGAGAAGTTAGACGAAAGTCTCTTTAGTCGTATCACAATATAATATAGATAAGATAGGACAGTTAAAATAGAATAAAGACATTTATTTACACACAAAGTAGCTTATATTTGAAGCGTAACAGCTTATTGAGTAGAATTGAGGCGACGCTCCATACGACTCGAAACCCGCCCCCACGATCAAAACAATGTGAATGACAGCTAGAAAAAACATTCTCCAAGACAAATCAAACCTCCACGTTGTTTAACAAATGAGTCGTCAGTCAGAATGAAACGTTCTCAAGAAAATCCAATGAATCAAGACTATTGGCGACCTTCTCAACAACAAATAGCACAATTCCTCTTCATTTCGAGTTTAAGTCTTCCTTCAGTCAGTTCAGACCTTGACAATACTATTAGGATAAGTGGACATAGATCATACTGTTAAGCCTCAATAGACTCATTTGAAAGGACTATCTCACATGTTGTGATTTTAATAATTTAATATAAGAAGTTTTCTTTCAATAAATTGAAAATATAAATTTCTAAAGTAACAGAAGACTAGATTATTGACAGCTTTCTTATACCATTCTAAACTGTTTAGAATGTTTATAAAGAACATTTACAGTGTATATTGTTGATATGATGCAAACTGTTTAACCCTTTCACAAACAACAAATTTTTGACTGTTTCAATTTGAAAGCGTTTGCAGACGACATTTCAAAATGTAATGAAATTGAAAAATATTCTTCAGAAAGAGCACAGAAAACCTTGTGGGAAAAGGAAAAATTGCTTGTTACGAGCAATTTCTCCTTTTCCCACAATGTTTTCTAAAGTCGTCTGCAACAAAGTGGTCAAATGTCGTAATTGTTTTGGAAAGGATTAACCCTTTACCAAATGCTAAATTTCGACTGTCCCAAATTGAAAGAGTTTGCAGGTTACATTTCAAAATGTGATGATATTGAACATAATCTTCTGATAAGGCAGAAAACATTGCTTGAAAAGTGGATATTGCTCGATAAGAGAAATTTCCCCTTTTTTTACAATGTTTCCAGAGTAGTCTGCAACAAAATGGTTAAATGTCTTTTAAGTTTAGATTGTTGTTTAGAGAAACACCCATTTAAATGGTTTGTGATATCTGCAAAATAAATGATTTTTATCTTTTCTAAATAATTATGATTGGGGTTAGAAAGCTGTCAATAATCTAGTCTTATATTACTTTAGAAAATATGTTGTCATTTCAGTTGTAGAAGACAATTCTTAAAAGTTGAAGATCCCAATCTGTGAGATTGTCCTTTTCATATCAAATTATTAATGTTTATTTCACCCGAAACACAACTCTCTGAGTTAGTTGCTTTAAAACCATTTTCTAACATCTGCTTTTGCTTTCAAATTTATCAAGTCAATAATTTTACATGGAGGAATGGGTGAAGCAGATGTCCAAATAAAAGGCGTATTCAGCCATTATTGATTCTTTAAATCCTATGTTGTGGGTACTCATTTGAGACATTAGAACGAACAAATGAATTATTAACAACCAGATCTAACTCATCGAACAGATCCAAGCGTTATTTTGTTCAGATCAAACACAGCTTTTCATTACCTAGTTTTACTGGTAAGAAAATTCCTATCTTATCACTTCACCTACACCATATTCTTCAATCATACTTTGATAATGCACATAATGGACACTGTTTCTATTTGTTTGGTGATCCTCAAGTGGCACTGTAATTGGTTGAGTCATTTTGCATTAGTTACTTTTCCATTTAATACAGCAAATAAATTTATGGTTGAAAGGCTGTCAACTTTTATGAACACTGTACTGACATCATCTTTCTTGAAATATATTGAATGCAAACCTTTATGAATCAAATAGACAATGCTACTAACAAACAATAGATCAGCTAATTTGTTAATACAATATTTCATCATGATATCATTAAACAGTAATATTCTCATGATGAACTTGTCTTTTAAAGAATTTGATTGTTGTATGCTGTAATGATATATACATGTATATATTTGTCTTAAAAGATTAAGATTATTCATAGAGAACATTTGAATTATAAAAGAAAACTCTTACAATCTGTCATTTAAGTTCCTATTAACAAGCAGTTCAAACTGTTTGAAAACTAAGAAGCAATTATAATCATATCTGGAAATGCTCCATGCATTCATCATTTAGTCACTTATTGTGAATTTGTTATTAGTATTTATGACAGAAACTTAAGAAATAAACTGTTGTCATAATTGTTTTGACAATGCTTAGCAGTTATAAAAACTATGATGAATTTTGATTCAAAGCATGAGTATTGTTCATTCAACTATCTTATATCTGTATGTAAAATTCAAATTATTTAAACAAGTAGAGTGAAAATCTAACATGAAAACTGGATTGCTACTCTTCATTTATCAAATTTCATTAGAATAAGTGTACTTTAGATCATCCTATACACTACATATGTTCCTTAGAGGACCAGCTCAGTAATGGGAAGAAGAAAAGAATCATATAACTGACTGAACGTCAAATTATCAATTCTTTCTACCATTTTTTTTCATAAGAGAGGTTTATAATAACTAATTGAAAGACTAAATGTTATGTTATGTTCAAATTACAATTAACAGCAGCAACAACCAATTCTCTCAGATATGAATTGTGAATTTATTCAAATAGTAAGCAACTGAGGACAACATTTTGTTACGTCGAAAAGGGTAGAAATCAGTTTGATAAAAACTATTATTGTCATCCTGCAACACATAAGCATCAAACAGAAAAAAAGTCGAATAAGATGATTAATAAGTATTAAAGTAAGTTGTAATACATTTCACAGTATATCTGTTTGTCCTTTATCATGTGAGCATAGAGTCCTCTACTGTGCAGAGACTGCACCATTCATTGTCCACTTAATCAACTATAATATAACATATATGACATATGGGTCTGAACTGTGTAGGGGATGCCCTATCGTTCATCTGTGCTAATGTGTGATAAACATGTACTAAATGATTTAATGTTAACTGGATGTAGGGTTCTGGGACTGTGTAGGAGCAGCCCTATCGTCATAGAGCCCTACTTATCCAAAGCATTATTGAATAAGATAATGATAAAATTAAAACGTATATAAATGTATGAACTCAATGTCAGTAATATCAAACATAAAAATATGATAATCATTACACTAGTCGGAAAATGGATAATGGGTTAAAGGCTGTTTAGGGGATGCCCAATCGTTTGAAGGCTCATCATCCCGAATGCATCATTGTAATTAGTAATAAGTCTACCACAAAGTACTTGATGTACTCATAGCTGTAAACAACTAAAATAATCTAAAGGAG